>VYXF01004862.1:0-125204 GCA_013397295.1 Polioptila caerulea | reverse complement strand
AGTCCTGATCTCCTTTTAGCTTTTGCAATACAGGAAACATTAAAAACTCGATGAGTTAAGCTTTTCTGGCTCTCTTCCCACAATAGGAGACCCTTCCTGACAGGGTCCTGAACATTTCCCTTTCATGCTAAGAAATGCTGCATGCTAAGAATTAATGTCTTAACTTGGGTTAAATAAATCTAGCGATAACCTGCTCATCTCTGCAACTAACTTTCTGATGACTGATTTACACTGCTCCCCTTTATTATCTATGGCTACTAATGGGTCATTAAACATGTAACTGCTGGCTCTGAACTGTGAAATTGTCCTACTTACAGCAAATACTCACATTTACAAACATTAATTTCCCCCTTTTACAAAGAAATCTACCTGCTAAGCAATGACGTTTCTTTCAAATCAAGAACTTAGTCTGAAAATCAGAATCTTTCAGAACTTAGAGACTTTCCTCTGCTCTTCAATTTCTAGGAGCAAACATAGCTGAGGACTAATCACATGAACACTCCATGCACAAAACAATTGACTACAGAAGAGTTTTGTGCATGAATGATTTGAAGAACTGAGCCTGTAGCTAAAAAGTGGAAAGACTAACAGTGGACTCATTTAAGTGTTTGGGTCATAGAGCTTTTAAAGGTCTTTATTTTATGTTTCACTTGTATATTCAAAAAGCTGAATAAATCTTAAAAATTGCTTCAGCAATATGTATTTATGTCAGAGGTCTATTTTCAAAGTTATCCATAACAGAAGGGGTCACAAGTGACCATGCATCACCCAGTTATGAAAATGGCCTTAAATCCCATCCCACCATTTGTTTTATTTGTATATAGTTGGGTTAAAATCAATCACAAATACAGCCATGGGGGAAAGGGAAAGCTTGTTTCTGACCATTTACTTTACAGCACCCAGACTAGCATTAACATGAATAAGATGTTTCACCAGATACTCATGCATTCTGAAGTTTTATCACTAGATGAAGCGGAAACTCAATGCTTCTCACAAGAAGTGGTCCGTGAAATCAGATTTGCAATGCAAAAATTTATGGTCCCCTTTGTAGTGAAAGCCTGTGACATGTTATCTCACTTAAGTAACCAGCGCCAGATATGCAACTTTTGTTATCAAGTTACTGTCTCCCAGAAATGCATTTTTGGCTCTCTCAGTTGGTCTAAAGACCTATTTTAGACTATGATGGTGGCAGATAATTTTTCTGCTAAGAAATGTAAGATAAATGTAAACCTCTATATAAGTGTTGTATATTATAACACACACATTCAGGGGAAATGAAGGGGAGAGATTTCTATAGCTAAACATGATCTCAAAAAATTCTTCCATATGTGGAAAAAACTGGAAAGCTAACATATAAATATAGATATATATAAATATACACACTGCTCAGTGTGTATACATTTATATCACATTCATTAAACCTCAAAATATAAAATAAATTCATTTCTGTAAGCAAAGGAGGGGTATAACTTTTCAATGTGCAAAATCCATCACCTGGGGTATCAAAGACAGCAAAACCTATTTCCTAATTCTTGCTTTTAATACAACTCCAGTTTAGCTGATCTTTTTGCAAATTAAAAATTTAATATCATTAAAAGACGTTCCAAAAGTAACCTGGCTACAATATACTTGCAATTAAGAGGCAGAAATAACAAAAGCATTAATAAATATTCCAAATTTCTATTGGCTTTTACTTTCAAGTGAGAAATCTTGAGTAGCTCAAAATGTTTGTAACTGCAAAATGGCAGCAAATGAAAATCAAGACCCAGGGTATTCCTGAAAGATAAATTCAAATTCAGAGATGCTCTTCCAAACTTCAAGGCTCTTTCTTTTCTTCCATCATGAGTACAATGTAACTCACAATGACCCTTAACTTTGAAGCCAAACCTCAAAATGTGGACAAGCCTCTGTGGAAGGCTATTTTAGTTTGCTTTTTGGATAGACAGAAATACCTAGATAGATGTCAGAGACAGCCACAATTTTCTATATCTACCGAAATAAGCACATGATAACACTCACTGAGTTTTGGGGAATGCTTAGACAGAAATGACTTCCTCATATGAAGAGAAGTCTTTGCCATTCAGTCGTTGTTTATAACAAACAATATAGCTGTGATAACTGCACACAACTTAATTGGAAAATTGGCCTTTTCAAGGTGACCATAATACAAATAGGATTTTATTGCATTCAGTTCAACAAGTCTGAACACTGCGTGATATGAATCACAAGTTCTTTGTTCCAGAAGAATAATATATGGAGCAAAGATGAAAAATTAGAGGAAAGATTAAAAATTTGAAAGCATTTATATGACTAATTGCACTGCACTTCTGAGTTCTCAAAACATTAATTCAGCACAATACTAGTTATTTACAGTGGATATGTCTGGGATTGTTTATACTGAATGTACTGACAAGCAAACCTCACCCTGCCCAAATTCCTAAATTAAATAAATCCATGTGACTCCAATGAGCTTAGTGCAGGCTCAGCTCAGTGCTAATGCAATTGCGTGCTGCCCTGCAGCTTGAGGCACCAGCAGAACAAGTTCACATCCATTTGGGGAACAGACAAGAGCAAGCTCACACCTGCCCAAAAACAATGTGTAAACATACAGATAAAGAAACACACAGAATATTGAACAAAATCTGGGTCAGGGAGGAAGGCAATAATTCCAATTTAGTGCATTAGGCAGCTATATCATATCACTCTTTTTTTGCAGGACAATGTAATTGGTTTTCTCCTTCTTTTCTTTTTTCTTTAACAACTAAAAAACAAAGATTCAGCAATGAAGAGAACTCCCAAACAAGATACTTCATTCTTCCAGGTATTACTGCTCTGACTGAACTTTCTACTCTCAGTCTAAAGAAATCTGGAGAATTTTATGCTTTTCAAATAACCATGTTTATTTGCATTAGCTAAAATAATCTGTTTTGGTTTATGTTTTTATGGCTTTTAGGTTTTGTTGTTTGGTTTTGTGTTGGGTTTTTTTAAGGAAAAATCTCAGTTTTGATATTCCTGAGGCCTGTTCAGGAGTTTGAGGTTGGCAGTTTTCCAGGGTGGCCACAGAATACAAGGCATTATGCTAACAACCAGGACTGCCAAAATACACAAAGTAGCATGCTCTCCCTTCCTTTAAAATTACATATGGATCGATACAGTGATTTGTAGATCAGGATCCAGACACTAAAATAATAATCGTTGTTTGACTGTCCTGTGGTTCTGATTTCCAAGTCATCCACCTCAAACAAAATCCCATCTGACCCGTTCAGAGTTTTTCACATATCGTCTTTCAGCAACTCCAAGGATATTTAGCAGTTCCAGCTGATGAATAAAGACCTGTTGCCAAGACCAGTCACCACTTTACAAATCAATAAACGCTTTTTTTTCAGAGCACATGGTCTTCCTCAAAAAGTTAGTTTTTAGTGGCACACACTTAGCTGGCGACAGTTTGTTGTCAAGTTTCACGCATCACTGCATGTGACTCCTTTTCTCAAATGCTGGAGTTTACCAGCAGACTTTTAAAAAGCCTGTTCAAACTGAGGCACATTTAATAGTAAGACAGCTGCAGGCTCATTCTGGAACAGTTGGCTTTGTGATTGGAGAGTGGCAGGAAGGGAAACTCCAGAGATACACCCAGCCCCATGGCTGTCCTGATAAGGAGGACTTTTCCTTTAGATAAGGGGATAGATAGTTCAGAAACCTTGAACTACCTTTTAGGCCTCCCTGCTGAGATCTCAGAGGAGTAGAAAGCTCATTGATGAGTTTGTAATAAATTATTTCTAAACACTAAATCTTGTAAAAAGGCCATCAAGAACATTTAAAGTGAGAAAAAAAATCTCTATGTAGCCAGACAGGATTAAAAGATGTAAAAGGACATCTTTTTACATGCTTAGGCACCATGTGACATTCCATCCTCAATTACAGCTTCTAAGAATAGGGCCAACATTTTGGAAAGCAGCCAGTTCCTAAAGTACGCCCTCTGATATTCACATTTTTCTAAAAATCACATTCTTTTCTATGAGCACATAATCTCTCATAAAACAAAATTAAAATATATTTGTAGCCCTGGTGACCACAGAGTAAAGCATTCAGCTTTGAATCCACTACAGCTCAGGTATTCAGGAAACTCTTAGGAGATTAAGAACACTGTACATTTTATTTCTTTAAAAATCTCCAGTACTATGGGAAGTAAGAAGATTTGATAGCTGTTATAATCATCAGGACTGGAAATAAAATGTAAAGTATGAAAATTCTTTGGATATTATACCTCCAGTCTTATACTGTGTTAATGCAGAATCAAGTTCTTCCCCATGACCTCTCAAATAATCTAATTTCGTATAAAGAGTGCCATCAGACTAACTTAAGTATATCTGAGATGTATGCATGTCAGATTACCTACACTTCTTTTTTCATGTAGAGATGCCACTTTTAATTTAATAATGAATTACAGTTTTTTACTAAGTAGTACATAAGCAGAATCTTGAATCTAGAACCTTCAACCACGCGTTAATGTTCTCAAGAAGTTGAAGAATTCCTGGGTAATAACCAAACATTTGCTACTCATTATGTGGAGCCCATCCTGGAGTTAGAGATCAGTCATACACACCAGTAAGTTGGGTTCTGTAAGGGCTTTCAGCAGGGAGTGAAAAATGCCCACAGAAATGAACAGTAAGCGAATATGGGTGACAAGACCCTCAAACTCAGAACAGGAAACAAACAGGGAGGGACTGAGAGGCTCCTGAGATTAGAAAACCAAAGAGAATGAGATGTCACAAATTGACCAGAAATGTGGTTAGCAGGGCAGAATTCTCTGTTGGCTGGTGACTCACAGGCCTGTTCCCAAACTGAAAGGACACAAGGGACAGAAGGAGGGCTGCTCCCTGTGGCAGGGAATACAAATGTGCTGATTCCTAACAAATTTCAACAACAGCAATTTGCTTCAAGAGAACACAGTCACTGGTGTGACACAAGCAGGCACTTCCTTCAAAACATTTTTCATAAAAGGGAGAAAACTGAAAGATGACATGGGCAACTGAGGCCAAGACAAAAAAGTTTTAAGAAAAAACAGTAAGGATGTAGAGGTGAGAAATATCAGAGGCAAGGAGCTGGACAGTAGGGTTTGGGAGAAAGTCTATGCTGGGGAGCAAGATAGCTACTAAATCTGCAAGTTCCAATTTATTTAGCCATGGGTTTTTTTTTAGTTCCAAATATCTCCTGGATGCAACAATCCAGATTAGATTACTGTAATGCACTCTACAAGGGGCTACATACTACAGCTCCTTGGAAACTGAAGCTAGAGCAAAATGCTTACTGAGCTCGTTTTCATTCTAGGAGCATTACACCCGCACTTCAGGATACACACTGACTGCCAAAATGTTTCCAGGTGGAAATTAAGAAGGATTGCCAACTCTCAAGCCAAAACTGAAGAGAATAAATTTAAGGTTTTGTACAAAGCTGCAAAGTTATCTTTTTTCTTGGTTTTTTAAAGACTAGTAAAAAATGGTTAAAGATGTTATTGACATGGCAGCACTCAATCCCCAAAAATTTATTTATGTCAAATAAAAATCAGATGCACCAACATAAGCAGAGGCCACATCATGCCCAACTGTTACAAGACCATGTGTATGGGCAGATGAGAGACTCTGCCTGCTTTTATGAAGTTTCCTCACAACTTGACCAGAGTTAGGTCCAGACAAGGATGGCAATAAAAGGTCAGCCATCTATGCCTCTCCTCAGCAAGCAAAAAAAAGAGAGGAAATAAAGGCAAAAAAGTGGCTGGAAATTTGTCTTTGTTCCCTAGCAGCAGCCAGAAGACCTAAACACATCCATTGCATCTGAAAAAATGTACTCAACTAGTTCCTTCAAGAGAAGTCAGAGATCCTCTCCTTCACTAAAAGTCTAGAGTCATTCTGCCACATGCTGCCCATGGCAGGACAGGAAATAGGTGAGAGTTATAACAAAAACTTTATCATTAAAAAAGTGTCAACACCAGAATAGGAAAGCTTCTCATAAAATTATGCCTATTTCAAACAGGATGCACACCTTCCATGGTCTTCCAAGAACCTGCTGGTACACCTTTCTCTTTACAGAGTACAGAAATGTCTTATTCTTTGTTACAAACATGTACTCCAGTGCCCATGCCCATACTTTTATGGACATATAATAGCATGCATCTCTCCATATAAATGTAGCATGTAGATTAAAAAATCCAGTATTATCTATAGAAATGAGGAATGTTTCAAATTAACGCAGTTCAACTGTCTCTGCCTCTCAGGAATTTGGGAGAAAACTTTCAAAATCCCTCCCTAGCATTCACCAAATTAAATGGTATTTATGCTACAACATGAACAATTTCTTCATCTCCTTAAAAAACTAAAAATATCCTCTGATGATTTGCAGGATTATTATTATCTTCCCAGTTTATTCTGTGCATTTAAGCCACATGTTAGCTTATAGTCAACCACATGTTAGATTACAGTCACATATCTGGAATCTGTGTGTAATATTGAATGGGAGATTAGGATTTCCATGGCACACAGCAATAAAATTGCTGCACAAACACTGTTAAGGGGGGTAAACAACAACACAAAAAGTTACAAAAAAAAAAAAAATAAAATAAAATCCATGACTGAAAAATGTAAGATATAGCAATGCTTAGTTACTCATGATTACCCTTGACTGGGCTGTTTTCAAAGATTATTTCAGCAAGGATTTTGCCATGAATCCCCTGCTTGTTTCCTTTACAAGTAAACATATGCTGGGCTGATCCACTGTTCATAGAGTCTGTGGAAATCTTGGGATGACAGCACTTCAGGAGAACACCTATTCTGAGTCCAACACAAGATGAACAAAGCTAATTCATCTAACCTGTTCCTAGAAACCTCTAATTCCATTACATGTATATGAAAGAATGTCCACACATTGTTTCCACTTACAGATTCATTAGACTCATAGTGAAAAAGACTTCTTTTTAACAAATAACCTAGTTATTCTTGGCAAAATTAAATTTACTGCTCCTACCCTTTCTCCATTGGGCACTGGAATACAATTGATCATCGTCTTCTTTACAACAACATTTTATGTATTAGAAGACTTATGTCTCCCCTTTGGTACTTTCCAGACTAAACAAATCATGCTCTTTAGGCCTTCCCCACAGGTCAAAAAAAATAAAACTTCTATCATTTTTGTTGGTCTCCTTTAGTCCCTTTCTACTGGTTTCCTAAAGCATGGAGATCAAAACTGTAAGCAGCTTTTCAGATGAGCTCTCACCAGTGCTTGAAGCAACAGAATAATTTCTTCCTGCTTCTTCTCCAGTGTTATATCTATCCCAGAATTAGATCCAACTTCATTGCAATGGTATTCCACTGTGCAATTTAGATTCCTTTTTCCATGCTATTACCTCATCAGCACATGTGACTTCTCCCCAGTATGAGGACTTGTCTTTGCTGAATTTCAAATTGCTTATTCTGGACTATCTCCAGTTTATCAAGACTGAATAACTTATTGATCAGTTTGACTGCTTCTGCTGTGCTTGGATCTTCGTACAGCTCAATTCATGATCAACAAGGTTAATGGCATTTCTATTTCAACACTGAAATAATATCTAAAAGAATGCCACACAGAATCAGGTAAAGGACAGACCCCTTTGGAACCCTGCTCTAATGGGCCCTCCTGTCTGAAAATGAGCAATGGAACATTTGTCCATTGGTTGTACACCCACCTCATGACAATCTCATAATTATTCAAATTAAAAAATACAATTTTAAAATGAAGATTTTATTATTGCATTTCATTTTAAATTAGTTATTCATTACATTACAAAATTATGTATTTATTTGCATATTACAAATATCTGGTGGGACAGTGTTAAACACCTGATGAATTAAAAGCCACCACTTTCTGCTTTAACCACAAAACGCTATCAAAGGAAATTAGATTTCCTCCACATAATTTTCCTTAGCAAGTTCAAATAGACTAAATCTGTGGGTATGCTAGACCTGCATTTTCTTAAGGAATGGCCCAAAACTATCACCTAGGAAAAAATCTGAGAGTACAAGTGTTAATAAATACTAGTAAAACAGCTACTAGTTTATGTGCTCTATCTTGAATCATGGACCTATTTCCACCATTCATATAATGTCTGAATGTTCTTGAATAATTGTTGATATGACTTGCATTCAGCTTCTTCTCCATTCCCTTCCCTGAATAAGCTGTTACCATGCATTGAGAAGCACTTGACTAAATGTTAGCTCTCTTACATTGTCTTGTGCCTCAAATTTTTTTCACAGATTCAGGTTCCTTAAATTACTTGAAAACAGTGTCTGGGTTTCAGTAACACTGTGGTGGTTATTACCCAGTTTTTCACATCTCCTGCCTTCATCCTGGGGTATTTTTTTCTTTCTGTTCCTTGAATAAAGCCAAAACTTTTTATTTTACAGATATTTCCATACAATTTTTCCTTCTTTTATAAACTCAGCCAACTTATCTCTGTTAATCAGAAACAGAACCAAACCAAGACAGCAAGTCCTTAATTCCCTTCTCCTCTTTCTGACAGAAAAAGTTGTTCTTAACATGTTCCAAGAATTCAAAGGATTATGTGCTATGTTGTTCAGGTTTGTGGTTTGTGTTTTTGGAGTTTTTTCTTTGTGTTAGTATCCAAGAAATCGTGTTTTCTTATTCTTACCTGTTCCTGACTCTAACACAATTCCACTGGTCACTGTAAAAAGTCTAATTTGCCTCTTAGTTCCCTTCTCCCAATTTAGTCTATCATATATCACCATTATATTTTCATTCCTGTTTTTCCCTTTTATTTCTACCCAGACATTAGGAACTCATAACCTATTTCAGTATCAAAAAATTATTTCTCATATAAAAGCAATGTTAAATTTTTCCTCAGGCTCCTTCATCTGAAAATGAATTACTTGTTTCTACAGACTGTTTTCCTGCTCCAAAAAATAAGGCACCAAACCAAAAGCCAAAATTTTCAACTATTTCAGCACAGAAATAAATAGCAGAGCTATTAGTTTCAGTTCAAAGAACGCATCATTTTTTATCACTTCTTTGGAAAATTTATTTTTATCCTGTAATAGCAAAATGACAAAGTTATAAAACTGAGGGTGAAGAAAGAGGTGACAAACCTGATCTGGAGAGGGTCTGTGGTTGTGTTGTGTCCTCCCAGGAGACCGATGGTGGTGGTGGTGGTGATGGTGGTGGTAGTGGTGATGGTCATCATCATAGTTATCTGCCATCAGCTTCATTCTGTTTTGTGTCTGTTTAAGATGTAAAGCAAGACAATTTTATTACATGTTGGAATGTATTATTCTGAGAGTGTTTTAGGAAGATCTTGGCTCTGGGGGTATTTCGGGAGGTTTTTTTGAGCTGAAGGATCTAAGAATAGAAATCCAGACTGCTGGCTCACAAAGAAAAGGAAAGAGAAATAGAGAAATCAAGTATGTGAACACATCCTCTGTTTCAGCTTCCATGTCCATAGAATAATATGAAGAAGTCAGACAAGTAAATGATGACAGATTATATGTTTGAAGAGCAAAAGACACCCAGCTTTTCTAAAGACATTATTTTAGGGCTGTTTCCTTTTTTTTTCCAGTCTAACATTTTGTCCTAGCAATTAACTTTTTAAATCTCACTGAAAGGAATATTAAGTGTACTTCAAACATTTACAGTTAGCCACCAAGTCACATCAGCAACAACCATGAAGAGTTGTCCTAGAAGTTCTATTTTTGGGTAATTTATTTTAATTGTACACCAGGATCACCCTGCTAAACAATAAGTAAAACAAATCTGAAAACTAAGTGATAGAGACACAGGCACTTGGAGAAACAAGTGATTATGGAACTTGGCACGTTACTGAATGGAAGTAAGTCTAAGATACAGATCCTGAAAAAGAGAGCAACGCTTCAGCTACAGCTGTGAACAGATAATAAAATCTGTGTCACCATGGGATAACAAGATACATTGCTGCTCTTTATCACTATTACAATTATTCCATACCACGAAATGCATAGACTTGAATAATTCAAACCTTGCTCATAGCACCAAAAATATCTTATTACCAATAGTCTTATACCAATGGATACAGTCATTTTTTTTGTGGTGCCAAATAGTACTGAAGACTCTCTCAGGCAAACCTGTTAAACTGCAATCAAGTTTTAATTAATTTTGCACTAAGAAAACCCAGAACAAAAATGCAGTCAACTACCAAAAATCTCTTCCAGAATAAAAATAATCAGTTAGAGACATACACAATTAATACCACACAGATGGCTGAAGGGAAGATGGCAGCCTTAGCTCACTTGATGTCATGCTCCAAGGCAGCAGGATTTATGGTAACCCCATTGAGGGTGGGAGCTGAACATATTCCCCGGGACTTTGCCAAGATCAATGAGTTCCAAAGGAACTCATAAGCAGATGAATTTGAACACAACTCATTTGTTCAGTCTATTCCAATATTAACTGCTCTAACTGCCTTCCAATGCAAAGTGCCCATGAGATAACTCATGTCCCATAGCTAGTATGTTATAAATTTACTTCCAGGACTGCTGTAATTTGATTTTCCTTCAACAACCCTACATGAAAGTCTCTGTTTGGAAAATTTCACTGGCAAGTATATTTTAATTGAAAATGTAAAACTCGACGATTGCTATTAAATTCTCCGACTTTAATGCTTTTTGCTGAAGTTGAAAAGGGATTTGAAAATGCAAGCTAAATATTCGTATTACATAACATTTCAAGTATAATGAAGTCTAATGCAAAGAAAAAAGCCACAGAATCCAAGGAAATCCTGATGTGCCTTTTCAGCAATTAATTTTTTCAGTTGTCACAATGCTCAAGCACTTCAGATGATGTTCACTAGAGGATCTTCAAAAACTGCTCTACAGGAGGAGAGCTGTACTCAACAAAAATATAGAGCACAAATTACAGGTCAGACATGTACTGTCAGACTTTCTGAGCATCTCCACAGCTCTGTAAGAGCATTTTCTCAACATGTTATTGAGTGAGAAGAATCTGCACAGTTGGAAATATTCCATTTTCTCACTCCCAAATATGAAGATGGAAGCAAAAAGCTGTATGAATTTCAGTTGTGACTTTCTACTGATTTTGCTAAAAAGACCATCTGAATCTGAACCATAATTGGTCTATTTGTCTTTAGATTCAAAGAGGAAGGCCTTTTGAGCAAAAGAGTGGAAAAAGATGGAGAATTAATAGACAAATAATAAGCCACTTACTATAAACACTGTCATACCCTGCCTCTTTGGGGAAGCTCCTAAAATTTTATTAGTTTATTTTCTTATCAATGAACAGCCTTAAATTTCCTACCTTTCAACTGTATTCCATAAAGAATGCAAAAGTTAAACAAGATGAGATATGCAATCCTAAAAGTGTCCTCTGTAATGAGGTGTTGGGGATTAGGCATGTCATGGGATAAGAACTGTAAATGAATGATGTCATCTTTCTAATTTGGTGCTGAAATATAAATAAACTACTTCTAATGTTTCTTCCTTTTGCATGCCAGATTGCAGTAAAATGTGCACAAAGAAATGTTAATGCTCTAGTAGCCTTTAGTCTGTCTGTTCTAGGAGCAAAATATTCAAGAAATATGAAATTTCTTTTCCACTCAAGTAACTATCAAACCATCTAAACTTCAACATGACTTGTAACTGTCATAAATTTCTTAAAATGATACAACTTACCTGGAAAAATATTACTTTTAAAAGCTTTTTGGCTGTATTTGTTAGCTGTTGAAATGATAGCAAGTATAATTTTGATGTTCTGTTTGTCTTTGCTTTAGCTACAGCCAGTGCCACACTTCCACACTGAACTGTAATTTCCAGGTATGCTTAGCTTTGACTTAACAAGTACAAACACCTAATGATTTCAAAGCTTTAAAATCTAAATCTTTGAGGACGACAAGCAGGAGGATTTCTGGAGAAGAACAAAAGTAAAACTATCTTGAGGAACAATACAATCATTTTCACATCTTTCTAAACAAAAATCTGAAACATTACTTCTGTTTACTCCCTTTGCTAGCTTTTGATATTTAGCAGGCTTTGAAATGCCAACTATATTTTTATTTGAGGAAGGAATTAATTAACCACATTGGAATTTGTTCAGGACCCCAGGGCTCCACACCCCTCCACCTACATAGAAGCGTATACAAGAAGGTGTGTACGTGTTGGGACACCAGTTTATCAGACAGAGGAAAATCCTCATGCTCTGGGTGCCAGATCAACGCATTCAGGGATTGCTTTGGTGCTGCCTGAGAGGGAAAATGCCATACAGTGGCCTGGCAATGCCATCATTTCCTGCAACATCTTCAGCATGCTTGAAAAGTTCCTGTTCAAGGACACCCAAGGCCTTTTCTTACATTTCTTTAGAAAGCACAGCACATTACTCAATATGACTTTTCCAGATGATCAAGAAATTGAATCTTGAAATATACAATTAATGAAGATTAGAGTGGTGATCACACATGCATTCAAACTCAGTAATGTCTAATGTGCACCACTAGTTGCTCTGAACAAGTCACACCTTATCTGAAATAGTTATTTTGCATAGGTCAAACTTTTATTCACATTCTCCTCTCAAACCTGAAAATGGGGTTTCAAAAAATTTATATAGCCACAGCTCTGACAAAAAAATTGTCATGCCAATAGTTCTTTTTGAAAACGTCCAGAGAGCAACAGGCCCACACCTGAGAAGGAATAGGTTTTAATTTGGATTTATACTAGACACGAAAAACACATTAACTTGTAAATGCAACAATTAATTAACTCTATCTCCTAAAAGTCATATATGGCCTTATTATTTCTAGCCTAAACAACCTTCTCAGATTTTTCTGCTCTTAATTTATTCAAAAAATACTGCATCCATTTAATGCAGTAAAGAAAGGAACGATGGAGGAACTAAAAGCAGCTTAGATCTACTTGCACAGGTATATTAACCCTTAGGGCTTGAAACAGTTTTCTTTGATCATTCAATATCACTATTTGCTAAGCTGTCAAGGTCATGAATGGTATGTGTAACTGAATTTTTAACCCACTTACCAAAGAATTTATGACCTAGCAGTGTAAAAAAGCTGACAGATATTTCTTGTCCTCCTAAAAGTCTATTGAGTTTAAGGAAGGATATACCAAAGTGAAATGAAAGTCTTTGATTGACTGGTAACAGACTAAATAGCTTAACAGCAATCTGTAACTGTAAAACTGTAATATTAAAACTGTCTTTTACAAAATATTTTAGCAAGGTGGCAATAGGGAACTATGCTTTCATCTGTCATCTGGATCAAGTTAACAATGAAACTCTCATGAATGAGGTTCAAATGAGGAAAAATAGTAAGATTTGTTGCTCTGGGATATAGGTGTAATACAATTCAACAGCTATTACTTTCCTTTGGATTTTCCTCTCAATGTCTCTTCATTTAATGGAATTTGAAATATTTCAAGAATATTCACTTTCAATAGGGTAGTATTTTTCCTTGTATGAGAAGGAGGCAGATATAAGGCCTGCAAGCTGTCCTGGGGCTATCCTGGGGTCTAATTCTTACAGCACAAAATTTAAAATCTAGAGACTCACATTCTAGGTTTGATTCTGCAATGGCCTCTTGTTGTCTTCAATGACACAGAAACTCTTTTTCTTGCAATCTCACTGTTTGAAAATAAGTATTTTAATATTTCCACAAAAAACTCTGAAAACTTCATGTAGCAGGCTTTTAGTTCTAGTTTTCATGATTTTTAATAATAGGCGATTTTATCAGAGCTTTTTTTCTCTTGAGATGATATTTTAGAAAACAGAAAAGGGCAATGATCTAAAAAATTGCATTCTTCAGACTACAGATTTCACCAAGCTTATCCAGAAGCTGCATGGACTTTTTGGAATGAACCTAGATTTAATGAAAGCATGTGCAACTGCATTTGGGTTTCCTGTATGAATCCAGTGCTTCAGACCTGAGTTGCATTAACAGAGGATTAACAAAATGTTTGCTATTTAAGCCAGCTCTGGCCTTACTCTCCAAATAAAATCAGTTTTCACATTAGAACAATATTTTTGCACATTCTTTGGAAATTGTTGTCATCTGAAGACCAGGGAAGAATTTCTTACCATTTCTACTACTGCACAACTCAGAAGTTACTAACTGCCATGGAATACAATTTATAGTGGATTTGTTATTTGGAAAGTTACAGTCCATTAATTGTTGGACAGCAAATGTTGTACTTGACCTCAAACACCCCTAAAGTTCAAGAAATTACACTTGTCACTCACAATCTTTTAAGGGACCATAAAGTCTGCACAAAATCATGACTTGATAAAAACAGAGCATTTTCTAATTTAAAAAAACACCCAAAATATCCCAAAAAAAGAATGTAAATTACCATGTTTGTGTAACAGAGGAAGACAGTCTTGGAAAGTGAGTACAAAAGGCATTTCAGAAGGCACCACAGAATCCTGTGCTTCTAAGCAACCCTTAAGGTGACTTTTGATAAAAGAGTCATCACAAGCTACAAAAAACCCTAAAATTAAATGCCATGTAAACCCTGTATTTCCTGAACTTAAAAAAGTTCACTAATCCTTTTGTATTAAAAAAAAAAAAAACAACAAATCCTCTTCAGCAAGTTTTCCTTTATTCCACTTCTGTCGTCTCATCATAATTAATTTTTCTGAGATCAAAAAAATAACAAGTTCAAGTTCTAACCTTGAAGCCTCTAAAAAACAATGTTCAACCTCACTGTCATTGTTCCACCTGCTTTTAGCACATTAAGCCCACAGAGACACCTGCATCCTGCACAAGTGATGTGAAAAAAAGCCAAAGAGTGAGATTAATTTTCCATCTAGAAAAGATACTTTGGAGAGATTCCTTTGCAATATTCCCATCTAAAGTTTTTAAAACTTCTTGGTACACTTTGGGCCACTTTTCATTAACTATCCACCTGCAGAAGAAAAGAAAATTCCAAGGTTATTGCTAGAAAGCCAAACCTTGAGACTGCTCCATTTTTAATGGTAGCACTCTTCTTGAATCCACATTAAATGACAGGAATTGTTAAATCACATCCACTGAGCATGGTTTTGACAGAAGTGTCATTTTTTCCACAAGCCAGAGCATCTGTTAACCAGTTACTGCTTTGAAGGATCTTTTGCCACTCTTANTTCTTGAATCCACATGGTTAAATGACAGAAATTGTTAAATCACATCCACTGAGCATGGTTTTGACAGAAGTGCCATTTTTCCACAAGCCAGAGCATCTGTTAACCAGTTACTGCTTTGAAGGATCTTTTGCCACTCTTAGAGCTGCATGGAAGAAGTGGACTTCAATAGACTTCCAGAGATTGTATTACTTTATGCTAATTATTCAGGCCACTTTTAACAGTGCAATACTAACAACATCATGCTAATTACTTTCCAAAGTAAATTATACTCTTGTCTTCAATGAGTATAAATATATAATAATATTCGATTCAGGCTCCTTTGTTGTTTATGCAGGGATGTTTTAAACACCAAGAAAACTCCTATGAAAAAAAAATGAGGTTAAGACTTGAGTTTGCAAGCACTCATCAGTAAGCAGAAGATAACAAAAACATTGCAGTATGTTAACTAACCAGCAATTCCAAATGCTAAATAAGTATGATAATCAGAACTGTCTGGGTGTTGGAATGCATCACTAAGGGGCAGTGTTATGTTTTACTGAGTGCTTTAATTATGCATTTTCTTTTTATAACATCCCTGTAATGTAATCTCTTCTTATATTCTTACTCTTAACTACATTTTAACATGGGTTTTGCTGCTTTGTTTCCTGCCTCCATTGAAGAACACAAATTTTTCCCTGTTAAAATTCCAAATGGGCTAATAAGCATGTTTTTCTTTTCTTGTTATAGTGTATGACTTGTCTTGGAAAGTGTGAGAGACAGGATGCATGCAGGCTCAGAGTGTGCATGATAGCTTACTGCAGAAAAGCTTGGCTACTCTGCATTTAACTCTTTTTAGGTTTTACCTCATTAATGGTGAGACTGTTCATACAGTGTACGGAACAAAGTCAAGTTTTAATGCTAAGAAAGTACTCGTATTTTTATTTTTCACATCTATATGTAGTTATATACTGAACTTAATTCACATGATGTTTTTACATTTAAATCTTAGAATTCTTATCATCTGTAACATGTAACCCAGAGCAGTTGATGTTCAGACTCTGTCTGCCCTCACAGGACAGAAAATAGGAATTAAGAAAAGGCACTGACTATTTTCCAAGTTTTCATTAAATCCAACATTCCTCCCAGGGAAAATATATAATCAATTGCTGGACAAGTTAATACTCTGACTCCTCTCTAGCAGTGCAAAGCAACTTCTATGTGAATCTTTTCAAAAACTCAGGGCTGGTAATTTAGTGTTGAACATAAGCATAGAAGCCTTACAGACACTCAGTTCTCTTTTAATTAGAGCACTCTTTAACTGGTATGAACAACCATTACACCTGCTGCTTTGCAAGATGACAAAATGTGACTGAGTTAACCTGAAAGAAGTTAAAGCTCAGAGTAAGTCTCCCTCTTCACAAGCTGAAGGACAACAACCTCCCAAACACCAGCTGGGATATTGGACACTTGGCAGACGGAGACAGGCAGCACTTCCAAGTGCCAAGCAGACACTTATCTAAAGTACTGAGGCCAAATTTCAGCTTTTCTGACACTTGTGATTAAACAAAGCTATGTTGAATTGAACATGGCCCGTCTGACTTTTTTTTGTGCATTTTCCTGCATTTAGAATTTGTGGTTTTGAAGTCTTTTAAAGCCCTGTGAATTAAAAGTATGGCTTGAAGCGCAGGAAATATCTTGTAATAATACAGCATACTCAGTAATGTATAGGTTCAAGTCATGCTAAAGGTATTTGTCTCAGTCCTGCTACTAAACTTGGTAATTACATAGAAGTATGTAAGTGCATAGACACAAAGAAGTGGGTTAAAAAGCATAATTAAAGCTCTGAAACTGTAGCTGCCTGAGGACATCTCAGGCCAGGTCCAACTAAAAACAGAGAAGCAACGGAAGAAGGAAGGGTCTCTCTTTCCCTTTTTACAACAGGAAATAACTCATTAAAAAGATACTTCCCCATAACAATCATTTAAAACCAAACATTAATCAGAAACTTCAGCAGCTAAATAAGACCTTAGAAACTGCAAATCTCTGGTTAGTAGCACTGGTCAGTTTTCACCATCTTTAATGTCTGAATAGTGAGTTTCAGCTGTAATTTTTACAATTTCAGTACCAAGCCCAAGTCTCTCATTTGTATCATATACAAAATATAGCAAAATATACAAAATTAATTTGAAACTACTACATTTATT
The DNA here is from genome assembly GCA_013397295.1 of Polioptila caerulea. NCBI lineage: Eukaryota > Metazoa > Chordata > Aves > Passeriformes > Certhiidae > Polioptila > Polioptila caerulea. Next base: position 107,865 of record VYXF01004862.1, on the reverse strand, counting down.
CCATTGTATGCAAAAAAATTGCTACAAAAACACACATTTCAATACATGGGTAGTATATTTAAATATGGACTGAAGTGAAGATAACATCACATCACTGTCTTGATATGTTTAATAGAGACACTTTACATATTACTAATTTCTTTTTGATGCTGGATTATAAGTATTACCAGTTTCATCCACAATTACAGCCTCAGAAATATCTGACACCCAGTTTTTATAGTATTTTTTTTTAATAGCTGGCTACTTAGCACTGCATTGAGATCAAGTGTTAAACTATATTTAGTCTTATCATGGGGTACATTGCAGTAAAACATAAGGATTTGTTTAAAACATGTCATATGGAGAAAAATCCTTTTGGCTTGGGAGTTCAGATTATTATAACGGAGATATTCACTATTCTCATCTGAGATATTTAATAACCATTTTCACCTACCATGCAAGCCAGATCCAGAATTACAGAAGTTCCAGTGTTAATATATACATTATTTTATATCTACATTGCCTACATTTTTCCATTTAAGATTTTTCAGTCTCAGTGAAGTTAAACCATTTGTCTGAACAAAGTTCTAGGATAAGTTCAAAACCAGATTATCACCAGTGAAAAAAGGCTGCCTTGATCCATGGCCGGGCTTAAGTTGTGACACAGATCCTTCAAGAATCAAAACACTCTGAACAGAGAACAAACAGAAACAGATTTATAAGCAGGAAAGGGCTTATGTACCAAGCCTGTGGTGCTTTCAGAGGCTGCTACAGGCAAAAAGAAGTCCCTCTCATTGGAAAAGGTTTGTGTAAAAATACCATGCACTAGACTTTGGATTCCTGAGAGCATAAGGAGGAAAAAGTGATGCTATATCCAGCTATGACCCGAGTCCATCAAATTTTGTAATATAAATTGTCAAATCTTACTGAGAATATGTGAAAAGTGTTATGAGAGCACTGCCAACATTTTCAGTATTATTCCAACACAGAATGTCTTTTGAATCAACTAAGTTGCTCAGGCAAAGGCTTTTAGCAACACTCACACGTTGCCTTTCCTACCTTGTGCCTCTCCTGTGTTAAGCCACAGGGAGAAGTGGCACTCTGCACTTTCACCCCCACAGGACTCTGCACTGGGCAAAATTGAGATGCAATTCAATTGCAATGGCTTTCATGACTCATGTTCAAAAACACAGAATGAAAAATCAGGTTAAAATTATGAGGATCTTTCTAATTAATAGAAAAGTATAAACTAAAAAGATTTTTAAGATAGTAAGGCCATTGAATGCCTTATATTGACATAAATGGGATCTGAACAGCCACATTTAAAATCAGAGAGTAAAAACCACTTTACTACATTTTCTGAGGACTTTTAAGGAAGACATAACCAGGCTGATTATGAAGTTATTAGGACATCTATTCTTACCTGTCCAAAATAAACAAAGAATCTGAGTAGCAGAAGTGCAACAAAAATAAAACTAAAGGGTCTCAGACTTCTCTTTTGTTCAAAACTAGGTGTTCAAATCTTGAACAAGACCAATACTATGAGTAATAGTAAACAGCATAAACCAAAGAGGTAACAAAGAAGCAGAATAGTCAATTATGTCTGCAGTATCCATGTCAATGGCTTCTTAACATGGATTCTACTCACTGTGCAGTAACGCTTGGATCCAACTGCACAATAAATGTCTTTCTGAGGCAGATTTGTCTAAACAACACAAGAGCAATACAGTAATAATAACAACAAGAGGAATAATAAAATTATGTGATGGTCCTATAATATTCGCAGGCTATCTGAAAGATTAAGTTTGCACAGCATCAGAAACCAAAGCAACAGTGAGTAGGAACCAACACTAGAGCTGCTGCTGTTCACAAGTGCCACAGATGACAACATCTACACTGAAAGAAACCATTGCATGACTTTTTTGCTCCCACGCTTGTTAAACATATAGAGAGCTTAAATGCAATTAATTAATTCACAGTGCTTCAGAACAATGTTTTGGGCTGCCAGAATAATCACAATCACAACAACTTCTAATCATATTCTTTTTCTCACAGAGTAATATAAACACTTTCAATATCATAAAATACACAGTGCAATAAAGCTGAATTAATATATCAGGGAAAATGCAATTTGGGGTATTTTGTTGTTTTTGAATGCTTGATGTCACCACCATAATATCCCAGTAGCAAGGTTTCTGAAGTACTTAACTAGAACAGTATATAGAATGCAACACACTGCCTACAATTCCATTTTATTCATTTGCTGCTGAAAGAGCTTTTTAAAATATTTACAGGGTAATTAGTAAGAAATAATTCCATGTATTAGATTCAGGAGAAAATATTGCTAGTTGTTAGTTTGCTGAGGAAGTGTGATTACACACATTTTTAAAATTCCTTGATTGTTTTTCACCGTTTTTGTTGCATTAGCAATATGTTGATGTGATGAAATATAGAGGGAACTAAAAAACTGAGAACTCTGCCAAACACCAGCTTTGCCTCTGGCCAGAGTATTCTGTACACCTGCAGTCCTGAAAGCACTGGAAAGGTTTCTAATTTCATGTTTTGAGAAGAAAAATAAAATGCTCTCACGGAGTTAGAAGACCTTGCATTTTGGCCAACTGCACTTACATTTTTGGCACTATATCCTGAAAGTGAAAAGAGACAAATGGGAAATTTTCCCGCAGTATCCAAGTTCAGGACGAATCAGTAACATAGCAGTGTCATCTGCTCTTACCCAAATCTCTTGAGATGTTCTAAAAATGGACTTTTTAGCTAATTATTTCATGAAGGATTGCATCACTGTACAAATTTATCTAAAAATACCTCCTCAGAATTCTCAAAAGGAAACTTGGCCAGGGTGATTATACACATTATGTAATCACTCAGCCAAGCCCACATGGTAATATTGTTTAATACTGTATTTCTGAAAGGTTTTTTTAAAGTCTACTACAAAGTTCTACAGCTCTTAAAATACAGCATTTGGTGTATGAATCAAAGCAATTCCAGTGGTTTTGTTTTGCTGGGAGTGTATTACTATGCTTCCCAATTATTTAAGCACTAAACAATAAATATTTAACTGACAGATTGTAGCTGCTAAATTGTATTTAAACCATTACAATTAAATATGTTTGTTTCTTGTGAGAATGTGTTTGCAACACAGAGGTCAGAATTATTACTACTAATTTTACAGTGATAAAAATAAATTTCCTAGGTTATCTAGGTTTTGACATAAAAACAATTATCTTTTTCCAGCTTAAAAATAGGAGAAATTTTACTTTAACTCATACCATAAAAAGATGGGTCAACTCATTCATATAAACAACAATTTCATCTTTAAAATACGATATGCATATCTGTAGCTTAATTAAAATAAATAATAAATATTCTCATTTCCTGACAAAGGCAGGATATTTCCCTTGTCTAAGATGCCTCTTTTTGTCACAGTTTTTGAAAAATTGTGACAGATTACTTTAAAATCAATGTCTTAATAGGAGTTTACATTCACATAGGCCAGAAATGTGGATATATATGAGAGGAATATAGATTTCTTTTATCATGGTCCAACATGTTATTTTGCCTCTCAAGGCAAAAATTCCTCTTACAATATAGAACAGGGATGAATTTAGGGCTTTATATTAATTTTTAGCATTATCTAATGATTCATCTTCTAATATTTATTAACATTTCTCCTTTTATGATTACATTAGGCTGGAGAAGCTGAGCTTTTTGAATTCTCTCTTTCAGCTGTGTAACAACTGTGGAAATTGAGGATGGGACAAGCAGGACCAGAAGAAAACAAGTGATGCTGCAGCTGATCATTCTCTGAAGTTCTCGTGAATCAGAAACAGCTCAAGAGAGCCTCTCCCAAGGAAAGGGAGGCACTGGGGGGATGAATCTGCCCCTGCCCCCCTGCCCTGCAGAGCCAGAGCAAGCCCCTGCAGTGGATGCACGTGAGAAACCTCTGGGGGTTGACAGTGGCTCTCCACAAAGGGATTAAAGAAGTAAGAATGAAGTCTACAACCTCTATTATCAGATAATTCTTAAGTGTAATAAAGGGGTGACCTAGTTAAACCACATTCCTGTTCCTGGTGACTCTTTTTTTGTGGTGTCTGAGATAACAGGGAGATTATTTTGGCATCAATTTAATCTAGTTAAATAGCTTTACTGAAGATCTTTATCGCTATAAATAATGGAGGTATTTGAAGTATTTGGTTACAATTCTAACTGAAGTTATCCAACACAAGGTTTCTCTAGCAATCCTCTTCTGCTTTCCTTCTTTCTGTCTGAAGAAAGTTACCAATGTCTGGAGCACTTTCCAGCAATAGCTTAAAGGTACAACACCAAAATGAAACAAGAACAACAACAAAACAGTTTCCCAGTTCTCTGATGAACGTTTTTTAAATATCCATGATACGTATCATGGAACATGGCAGAGGGGTGAATTCATTTATCTTCAGTAACCTAAGATGAAGGTAAAAAAGGAAGATATCTACAAAAGAAAATAAGTACCCTCTCTTTTCCAAAGCAAACCCAAACAAAAATCCCTAAAATTATTTGGAACTCAACATCATTTGCTCTGGTGCAGCACAGTGGGATGAAGTGATAAAAATCATGAAGCATATCTACCTATTTATCATAAAAATTTTGGTGAAATGTCTCCTGGGCAGCTGACAAAACTGCATCATGGCCAGAATATGTGGCAATAACTGTTTCTAGAGGGCCTTTTTAGCAATGTTGTTTTTATTTAAACCTCAAATGACTTATAGTGTTGAAGACACAGTGATTTTTACGATTTGAGAATTTATTTTAAGGATATTCACTATTTCTAGATAACGTCTCAGAAAGCCTGAATCCTTCTGAAAACACAATTATTTTACAACAGATAAGCAAATAACTGAATAAGAGGAGGCTAAAAAAAGCCAACAGAATGGACAGACCTTGCTTTATGCAAAGAGCATCTGCTGTCCTCTCTCACAGAATTAAGAAGAAACTATATGAAGAGGGAAAACAAAATGTATTGGCTGCATACAATATCAGCCAAGACAAGTGCAGCCAATTCTTAACAGCTTCAGAGAAGCAACAAATACTTAAATGGAACACATCCTACCTTGTGCAACTGCTGTCACATGTCAGACCTGGCTTGAACACTTCCAAAAGGACATCAGCATAAAACACTACAAATTTAAATAGTGCCAGTTTTCTGTTGCCATGAAAGTATGAAAAGTAATATTTCCCCACCTGCTGTTTTAACTGGTGTACTAATCTGTCCTTCTCTCGTTTAAGAGCCATTACTTCATCTTGAGTCTTCTTTTTCTTTGAAGCAGACAGCTCCAGCAAGGCAATATTTGCATCTTTTTCACTAATTGCAGCAAGCAAAGCTTCCTGTCTGATAAAATTAAAAAAAAAAAATTAAAATTGTTACATTCTCATTAAAACAGAATATACACTACTATACCACACTGTGAGATGTTTCTTTCAATCACTGGGAGAACAATCACCCACCTTCTGAACACTCTAAAAAGCAAACATTGTCAGGTCTAACCAAATAATGAAATAGACTAATTAGCCAAAAAAATTATCTTTAGAGACTTTTCATTATTTGCTTCATCAACCATTTATCTCAGTCTATTTTACTACAATATGATATCTAACAATAGTTCTGTGAAATTTCTTGCTTTTAAAAATCTTTGGGTTTTTTGCAATTCAATTTTCTGAATTCTAAAATACCTTACACAAATCCCTTTTGACTTATGCAGATCATAGAGATTGAATAACAGAAAGCAAAGCGATGCAGATAAAACCAATTTTTATATTATCCTCCTAAGTTGGTACCCTAGAGTCTTCAGTGCAGGAATCTCTGGATACCTTCCTCATACTTATATGTTTTCCTATGGATTCATTATTATTCGCTGTGTCAACACAAACCTGTATTTCTAAAAGTAAAATACAAGTTTTTTGACCTGATTGTTCATGAGAAATCATCTCCTTTGCAATCTTGACCCTTCAATTTTAGAGAGCAGACAGAACCCTACAGCATTCAGATGTATAAGGGATAAGATAGACGCTCACAGGGGCACAGCACAAATAGTTTGTGAGGACATAGGACTAAGGCAAATTTTTTCAACATGCAATTGAAAGCACAGGTCTTACAGTTTCTTATACCCTAAAATGCTCATACTCTGGCAAGGCCATTATCTTTCCCTTAATTTCATAAATAAAAGAAATATATTTACCTCCTGCAAGATATTCAGTGACAGACTATGACTTATCAGCCAAGAAAGAGCACATAATACCTAATAGCTTTTAGAAAAGAATATGTTATGGCCTGCACCTTTTCCCAGAACTATATGAGATCAATCATTAAAAATAAACATGGATAAATGAATCATAAATTAACCTTAGGCTCCAACTGCTAATAAATGTAAGAATACGGCTTGTGAACTTCATACAGTCAAGGTGAGCAAAAAGTTTGGAATTCTCACAGTCCTTTGCTTGCCAGCAAAAATGTCAAGGAGGTTACTTCACTTTTATTTCAAAGTTCCTAATGTATTAATATAAATATTTATAGGACAATATTTCTGATGGAGTCAAAGAAAAACAACCCATTTATTTTAGTCGAAATTATGCGACATGGATCAATTTTAGATAAACAATTGCATTTTATTCATACATTTTAATAGTCTCATTTATTATTCTGTCTTGTTCACTCAAATCTCAGTTTGATGATGTTTAAAAGAGAATTTCATAAGACTCAAACAGTCTTAATTTAAATTATAGCTATGAATTATTTTAAATAACAAATAATAAATAAAAAAGACATATCAGAGGGGTTGCATGTCTATAATTCTAATTTGAAATGAAATAAAGGTAAATATTGTTTTTCTATAAACCTCATAGCAACACATAAAAATTGCTGTGTAGTAATTTGTAAAAGATTACAAGTCTGTTCACGTGTTGTGCTCAAGTATCTAATCTATGACATTTTCATTAAAATATTAAATTTTTAATGCACCAAAATAGAAGAAAGGTGAATTGCTACTCTATTCATTTCCTCTGAACTCACAGACAGCAAGCAATTTATCATAAAATCATGGAATGATTTGGATTGGGAGAGACCCTAAAGCCCATCCAGCACCACCCCTGCCATGGCAGGGACCCCTCCCACTGTCCCAGGCTGCTCCAGCCCCAATGTCCAACCTGGCCTGGGACACTGCCAGGGATCCAGCGGCAGCCACAGCTGCTCTGGGCACCCTGTGCCAGGGCCTGTTCCCCCCCACAGATGTCAGGCATGATAACACAAGTTCTCTGGCAGAAATAAAGGTATCCTGTGACTTTAAAGCCAAAGAAAAAGAAACAGCATATTGCATATAGGCATAAAATATGTTATTTCAAATTAAATAAGGTTCACTCCTCTGCAATTTTCTGAGAGCACACTGCCATAAAATTACAGAGAAAAGTTAGTTAGAAGTGTAGCAATGTTCCATTTATAATATCTGAAGATAAACATTAATACTACCATCAAAAACATGCCTGTTTTCATTGTGAGAAATCTACATCTCAGAATTTCCAAGATTTTAGAACATATTTAGGTTTATTCTTAAGTTGGGTAGGTTTACTCCATGCCAGCCAGACCCAATGTAATATGTCTGCTCTGCTCTTTAATAGCAAATTCCTCAGTAAATACTTGTCACCCATGAGGTTTTAATGATATATAGTTATTTAACACATATTAAAGCTGTAAAAATGTAAAAATGGAATAAAAGGTTGAAATTAAAGGTTGAAAATGACATGAAGCTATGCTGAAATTTTACTTCTCTGAAATTTACTGCCTCTAAATTGGCAGTAAAAACACAAACCTGACTATTGAGGAAGAAGAGTCAGAGCTACTGAATTATTTGGTATCATTTCAACATCTGATAATAGGATTCAGTCACATCCATATTTTTTGGACAGCCAGCCAAAATGATCACACATTCTTGTGATCTTAACTGTTCAACTGTGCAACATTCTCCACTCCATTTTAAATTAACAGATGAGGTGAAACCCTTCATGGGAGCAGAGAGTCAGTCAACGTGCTTTGAAAAATCTGCACTCTGGATTCTGCAGCCCACAAAGTCACAAAATTTTGCAGACCCTAGCATGTATTTTCTCAGCTGATGGGGATTTTCCTATCTGGGGAAAATGCTTAGGAAAATATGTAACCAAAAATTTTATTCCAGGAAATAGTGACTCATATCTAGCACTTCCAGGACATGATGGTTCATAGTCTTGTGAAACAGCTGCTGCCAAATGACATCACAAGTGGCCCACTGAGACACTCCAAGATTTGAATCAAACCCACAGCACATATATGTTTGAACTACTCCCCCAAAATTATTGCCAGCATGTTTTTTAAATCTTATCTTTGTAGTTAATTTAGTGGAGCTGGGAGGCCTTAAACCCATGAATGTGGAGAGATGACTGACTGAGTGAGACAAGGGTGGGGATTTCTATGGAAGTGCTTCAATTCTGTGGAATGATGAACACCCCAAGTGCAAACTCACTCTGCCAGCACTCCTGGAGCCACCCAAATGGGAGTCAGCCTCTGTTCAGAAGCTGCAGAGCCTCAGTTTTGTGAGAGAGAAGGTGTCTCAGCTCGGGCATAGAGCCACACAAGGTGCTGATGGCTTCCAGGCTGCCCAGTGTGGGCACAGCTCCTGTCTGCACAGGCACAGCCCTGGATGTGCCAGCATATCCATGCTCATTGTCATGGATCACCTGAACAGCAATAACCTCAAATATGAGTGGCATTGAACCAGGCATCCAGAGGTTGGTATAGCTGGACTGTATAGTCTGTCAAATGATACATCAGCTGCTTTAATTCTTGGTAATTAACTACTTCTGTACAGAGGGAAGGCAGAGAAGCCCAACAGATTTTATTATTATTTTTCAGAGTACAAAATAAAGATGCAGGTTTTGACAGAGCACCTGAGCCATGTCCTCCTTTACCCCTGCATGGCCCAGGATCCAGCCCCCACTAAGTCCCCGGAAGGCAGAGGTTGAAAAAGACCTTGCCCACATTTGTGAGGCATTGGAAGTGAAGAGATCCAAGCATTTATGAAGCTGCCTCTCAGGACAGATCAGGATCTCTACATTATCATATCCTATTCATTACATATTTCACACTAGTTTACCCACACCTGTGAAAGTTGTTATGCTAGCCTGTCATCACACTTCAAATTTCCTAAGGAAGAACAAAACCTCATGGACAGAAGCAATTTATTTTAGCTGTCCAATGACTTTGCTAAAAAATTAACATCACTATTTTTGCAACAAACATTTGAAATGAGATTATCTGGCCACTAGGAACAAGGTTAGGATGCCAGCAGAGTGGCTGACAATAATGATTTTCTCACCGACAAATGTGAAGTAACTTCATTCAAAAATGTAAACTGGTGGCAAGGTTTTTACCTAAATCACTCTCTGCCTTTCTGCTAGAAAATGAAACTCATCATGAGTTCATCAAGAATTTTTGAAAATCAAGACCTGAATTGGCACCAAGAACAACATATAGTCTGATATACTCTCAGCTAACATGCCTAAGAGTGTAAGCATAATTTATAATTCCTAATTATCTACTGTGTCAGGAAAAAAAAATGACTATCCAAATACAGTTCTACAGAGATGTTATCACTATCTGCAGCCAAAATGTCTCCTCATTGTTTAATAAATTATAGCAATAAAATACATTTTAAAATAATTTATTAGATCAGTGGATTAAATGACATTCTTTAACAGTAATATTTATAAAGAGTAATCCCTTTTGTTATTAGTAGTTTTTCCTCTCTTTTTTTGGCAAACTAATCTGTTACAAAAATAACAGGGTAGTATTTTTAACTAAAAAAAAATAACTCAAACTTTTCATGGTAAAAGTAAGTAAACTCTCAAATTAAAAAATACATATTAAATCTAACAGCAAATGCTCTACATTGGTAATTATTCTGTACTTTTTTCCTTCACCTGCATAAAGTAATTCCTAGGATTCCCAGCTAATCTATCTTCCAATATTATGTGCTGCATATTGCAAGGAGAGGAGGGAAAATTTTTACCTAGAAAAGCAAAACTTATGAAATTAAATTTCTCTTTCCCTGGCAAAGGCTGACGGGCCCAACCCACAGGACCCTCAGGCAGGTCTGCTCAATCCAGAGCCAGTGAATGCAAGGGTCTCTTAACAGGAACAGCCACAGCTGAGGCACCTGGGCTGGCAGGCCAAGGGCTTCCCCTAAGAGGTACCAAGAAACTTTGCACAAAAATCTGATTTTACTTAATGTCATTTCATATTAAATACAAAAGAGCAGATGAAAGAAACACTACCACCCTGATGGCCAGGAATTAATTTATTTACACAAGTTGTGTTCTATCCAAAATTCCAGTTTGTATAATGTTTTCATTAACGAACGATGGGCTAGAAAATCTACTTTTTACATTTCAATGAGGCTTCAGAATGGGAGGATTTTCATGTGCCATGAAGACAGGGATAAAATTGGTCTTTACAAACCAAAGATGCTGTCTAGAGAAGTAAGGAGAAACGCCATATTGATGATCTGTTGTGAATAAGGCAAGAATCATATTAAGAAGTAAAATAAAAAATAGATTGCAAGCCAGAAGTGAATGTTTTCATCTACACAAAAGATCTTAGCTGAAACACTGAATCCAGTATTTCCTGAAAAATGTGGGAAAAGGAAGAGAAACAAAATTAGAAAACATCAGGAAAAACTACAATAAATAGTCTATGAGTGACAACATGGTAATGAAAACCTAAAATGTTATATCAAATTGAAAGAGAACTTTTTTTTCTATATTCATGGCCCACAGAACAAGAAGCAATGTCCATAAATTGCAGAAGAAAGCATTAAATTTTTTCCTCTTAATATCTAGTTAAGGGGTATGATAATGGCCATTCTTCATTGATAGTCAAATACAAAGATTGCTTTTCTTGGAGTAATGCTCAATTATTAATCTGATAATAGACAAAGCTTTTAAAGAAATGGAAGGTATAAAATAATATAAATCTTTTTGTAAAGTCACTGGATGTAGTGTCAAAGAAAAATGTGAATTTAAGAAAAAAATACCTTACAGAGGATTAGAGAAAGCAGATGATAGAAAAGTAACTCAATTATAAATGTTATGTAACACCTGAAAAATGCAATCTTACAGATCACTAGCAATACACACACAGAGTTTGCATTTGTGAAAGCATCTGTCCTGGAGTGAAAAAATTACTTAATATGAAAAGGAAGTCTTAGCATACTCGAAGGGAAGATAAGATAATGCAAGAAGAAATAAATCCATGAAAGTCTCTGTTGAATGCCAAACTGAAAAAGTATATTGTATACAGTATTTTATCAAACTTCAGCCTAAACAAATGTCAAATGGAATAATTTCTTTAACAAATATGGGCAACAACTGAGAAAAAAAGGGTTGCTCACCAGCATATATTTAGTCAAGATTAACTAAGGATAAAAAAATGTACTAAGAACAGATTTAATAACCCTAAACTGTCATTCAGCTAGTAGGAGGTATTCAAGATACAGCTAATAAAACACAAAAAATGGTTCTAACCACCCACAAAAAAATCTCAGTAGTATAAAATGCTGAAGGATGACCACTAAGATAAATGCTTTCTTTTGAGTGCTGCCTTGCAGTTAACCTTCTTAAAGAGTCTCCCAGAAAACCCTAATCATAATACATTGCATTGCCACTTATCACAGTCAATTTAGAAGTGAGCTCTGTAAACACTCCTGCCTTACTCCCCACCTCTGTTAGTCTAAGAATAATTTTTTGAGCTTTAATAAAAGAACCCATGACAACTTTTTGGGAGGTGGGGTGAGTTCTTAGAAACAATCCAATTGTAACCTAACAGAATTCCAAGATTAAGATTTATAGGAACAAGACCTTCTAATGAGATCTTTTATTGCCTTTACTACTTAAGCTGTTCTTCACAAAACAGAAATGCAGTTTAAAAAGCCACTATTAAAGCTAAATCAAGTCAGAAATGTTTGAATTAATGATATACAGTACAATACTCAGCCAGTTTCTTACATGCTAATCATACTGAAGGAGAAAAAAAAAAAAACAGTTCAATCAACTTTTTCACTTTAATTATTGTTTTCTTTCCCTCATGACCCCCGGTATTCAACCTTAAGTTCAGTAGGAGGTGACTAGAGATAGACAGTGATGAGAGATCCTGTTTGAAACAGCTTCTCTCTGTCACTCCTAAAGCAAATAAATGGTTTGTTAAAACATGCTGTTAATCCATTATGGATGTGCATGTATCCTAGAAAATAAACTTCAGAATATTATTGGTATTTTAAAACTTTTTCTGACAGAAAATTTATCTCTCCAATTGCTTGACAAAAGCACATTTATAGATTACTCCTTTTAAATGAACAATTATCTTGTACCCCTTTGAAGCACTTTCAGAAGACAAAGACAGCATGAAATGGCATTTTGGGTTGTCCTGGTTTCCTTAACAGCAAACACAGACAACTATTGATGCTCCACAGCCCAAACACACCAAGAAAGGGCTGCTCCATTAACTGTGGGACAGAAAAAGGGGGACTTGCTCTTACATACCCCAACAAACCAGGCACTTTTCCTCACATTATCCGAGTACCAAATCTTGACTTTTCCATTTGATCAAGTCTTCTGCTGGGAGCAGGTGTAAGGATTAAAGTCAATGCCTACACTATGTGAGGCAGACAACAACCTGCATTAGATTTATATCAGATGTAGTGTAGACTAAAATCAAGGAGAAAAGGGAAGATTTGTCTTTGTTCCCAATGTGAAATTTTAAAGTAGAAGGAAAGAAGCAAAAGAGAGGATCTGATTCTGAATAATCTCAGAGAATTTCTGGACAAAGCAGTTTCCTTATGCATCTGTCCTTTTCCTCCATTCTACCTCCCCAAAACCACCATTCACTACTGCCATAATCACACCTCTACCTACATCTCCCACATTGCCTTTAATTTCAAATTATTCACTTTTTTTCCCCCTTAACAGCAATTTAAAATGTGCAAATAGGTCCTTTATTAAGGAAACAAAGCTAAACCAGATTTTAAAAGGCAAAGAAGGAACTTCATGTCCATCTTTTGGGACTAGTTTTCAAGTAAGAAGGAGCCACTCAATCGCCCGTTGAATTCTTGGAACTTTTTCATCCCTGTAACATTGTACTTCTGATGTCTTGATAACTTATGTTTAAGAAATGACAGATAAGTAAAACATGCCCCAGAAAAGACAGTGTGAAAGCAATTATATCATAGATAATGCTTCCATACCCACTGCATTATCATTCCATGCAAATAGGCAGCATAGCTCACACAGGAGTACATGTAACAAACCTCAGATTGTGTGAGAAATGCAGAGGAAAAAAAAATAATTCGCAGTCCTGCAAAGTGCAGCAGAATAAATTAGATGATCATTATTCCTGGGTTCTGCAGCTTTTTACTGGAACTGACTCCTGTTGCTCATTTGGCTTTATTTGGTTCTCCACAGGAATGACACCAACACTTGGACAAAATATCTCTGCCTGCTTTATGCCCCAGCCCAAAGGAGTGCAGAAATGGGGACTGCTGGGGAGGAGAACAATGGGATCTGAGCACATGGGATTGGGTTACAGCACAACATGGCACTGCACAGGGCCCACCTAGGTTAAACAGGAAAACAAAACTACAGGTAATCTGTCACTGTCAGCCCCCTCAGCCTTCAACACCGCTTTTTGTGTTTATAGAAGACAAAGATAAAAGTGCCTTGGAGGAAGGACAGTTTGATCTTCAGAATATAGTTCTTCGTAATGTCTTTGAAGTGCCAAATAAAGGTTTAAGCTTGGAAAAAAGCATTACTATTAAGAGTCAACATGGTTTTAATGAATTTGCAGAGAATTCAAAATATTTGAGTCAAAGACACATAAAACTGAGATGCAGAAATGCAATATTTAAAAAATCCCAACCTTTGTTTTTTAACTTTTGTTAATTGTAATCCGTTCTTAATACTGGGTTGACAAAATACTCCAAATAACCATTGGTTACAAAGCAGATGGTTATATTAAAGAATTAGTGGGGCTTTTTCCAGCTTTTAATAAATGCTGATGAAGAAAATTATCCACACAAAAATATACAAAACTCTATTTCCTTCCTTTCCACTGGAAATTTAAGAAAAAGATTTAATCTAGTTTTAAAAGAAGTAAAGTAAGGTCTTCCTTCTAATTTTTATGATGCTACAATGAGCTACCCTTTGAACAACAAAAATAAAACCCTCAAAATCCAATTTCAATCACATTGAATGTGAAAATATGTCACAAATTGGCTCAATTTTGAAACAAAATGTAGAAATCAGTATGAATATATTAGATTTTATGTCTTGAGCTTTACAGTGCATTAGAAGGCAATTTTGACAAATAAAACTGCCTGTGCACCTACAGAATTACCAGAATGCACTCTCTTGGCAGAGCATAATTCATATTTGATAACTGATCTGAGGGCACAGTTTAAACACTCACTTACTAAATAGGGTGTCAGACCAGTGTAAACCAGTGCCATAGAAACTCCACCAGTCACAAATACATGTCAGAGTACACTCTGTATGTGACCCTGAAAGCAAGAAACCCCTCAGATGTTTGAACAGACATCCCTGACACACACTCCCTGCCCCAAGAAGGCTGATATGGTCATATTTTAACTATTTCAATTTGGATCTGTGAAGTCAGAAACATCATTATCTTTATTAACATGGTGACACTCATCACTTATTTCTACATGATGAGTGTGTGTTAAAAGTTACATAGCTTAATTTGATTGTACAGGAAACTCTACCAATTATGACAACTCAACATTTTTGTTTTGTAAAATCATGTTTTTGCTAAGTTTGCCTGGTTCATAAGATACTGCTAGGCACAGAGGAAACTTTAACATATCATTTCTGAGAATTTCATTATATCTGGAACTACTGGAACAAGCCACAGAAAATCAAGTATTAACACCAATAATTATTGGAGCTAATATTTAAAAAAATAAAAAATAAACACCTTATAAAGAAGTTATTTTTATTTCTTCTCTAACTAGCAGGCCAAAACTCCTTTATGTTTGGGATGTCTAAAGACCTAATTGCCCAAGAGCATTTTATCAGAGAATATTTATTCAAACACTGCCACCATTACCTTATCTCAGTGGAAAAAACCCCCAAACTTAATTCTTAATAAAATACTGCCCACTCAAAATATAGCATCCGAAATGAATAACTATGAAATAGAAAAGTATCAGTAAAGACAATGAAAGCCTGGAGTAGGAACAAGATATTTTATTTATAAGGAGAGAGGAAATTAGGCAGCAGCACACAAATATTTCTCTAATTAGAGTCTTAAAAGATTGGGAATGAAAGAGATAGGATACCACATGATGTTATTTAATTATATGACTTCCCTGCTAATGGAGCTATTCACAAGCATTGCCAGAAGCATGAAGACCTCACATGATTCAAGTTTGCATAAAGAAGTTTCCTCATTGATCTTCTTTGGTGGGTTAACTGCTCCAAAAATCTGTTTCCGACTAAGGAAACATTTCAGAAAATGCATATGTAGAGTCTTGGAGCTCTAAAATAACCCACAGTGGCTCCCAGTAAAGACACTTTGTGCTGACTTTCTCAGAGCCAGAGAGGTGTAAACCACATCTGCCCAGGTTTAGAGCCCACAGGATGGATGTTGGAAAAGCAGTAAGGAGTCACCACAGTACAAATAACAGAACTGAGATAGCTCAATACAGTTCCACAATGGATTGCAGCATGTTTAGTCTTGATAAACAACTTCTTACACATCATACCAAACTAACACATGAAGTGCCTATTGATTTCAATAATATTTATGACAGTTTTTAGCAAAACTTCTTAAACTGAAAAGCTTCTATTCCGGGAAAAAGAAAGGTTTGCTTTTGTGCTAAGAGCAAATCAGCTCAAATTCTACTACAAAAATGGATAATAAAATTACTTAATCCACAAGACTACACTGGTTACTGAAAATCAGTGCAAGATGGTACTTTTGAAATTATTAAAAACTGTGAACTAGAGTTAAAAACTATATAGCTCTTACTGATTGTTGGGTAGGTCAATCAAACTGGTTTTTCTTTCTTGTCAATATTTTAGCTCTCATCTCTTTCCATTGTTTGAACACTTTCTTCTCAAGCTATCTGCCAGATCTGTGCCAGAAATTAACTGGTCTAGTCAGGTGTTCTCATTATATGTTAAAATAACTCAGTTAAATCTTCTTGGGGAAAGAGGATATTGAGACTTTTCCAGAAGCAGCCGCCAAACACAGGTCAGATAGCAAAATCAGGTTTCCCCAGGGAAAGAGGCATGCTTGCAAGAACATTTGAATTAATAAAGATTGCTAAATTTCTACAGTGGCTATGGTACAAAAATCTATACATTTCCTCCAAAGTGTTGGACATGGACTGTCCATCTAACAAAAAACAATAGGGCTTTTGGAAAAAAAAACAAATTCAACATTTCAAAAAAACCCAAACCCTCTTTAGAATCAAACAGAGGACATATTCTGGGGTCTCTGCATGCCCATGGTTGATTTTTTTTATGCTAGGTACAAAGTTGTACTCTTACTACAACCACGGATGAGCTCTACAATCCAAGACAACAAAAAAAAATTAAATATTTCTGAGCAGGATTTTGAACATTACCTGAATCAACAGCACATCTGGAAAGAATTGTGGCAGAATCAGCCTAACAAGTAGTTGCTATGGAAAATGCTGGCTGAAATTGCCATCCGGGTGGCCTTGTGACTCACACAAATAATGTGATCCATTTTCAGATGAGCTGTCACCAGGAGGAATGCTGACAGAAGTGTCATTGCTATGAGAAATTAAACAGCAGCTGTTAATTTCTGCAATGAGCAGAGATTCAGTACAGGTGGGAGGAAATAATGGCACCTCAGCTGCTCAGAGCCAGAAGTAACCAAATCAAAGTCTACAGGCAATGGTAGGTGGGGAATATTTTTCTTGCTGCACCAAAGGGACCTTCTTGGTCACTAAAACTCAACTGAGCAGGTACCTCTGCTGCTGGAAGTGTGCTCCAGTACAAAAGAATATGCACACTCCCAAAGTATAGAATGATGGGAAATATTCAGACATTGCTTGAAAGCATATGAGAACCATGCTAGCTGGCTAAAACAATCCTTCCCCAAATAAGAAAGTAACACAAAAACTTGCCAAAAAGACACTGAAAGAGAGAATGCAGTATAATCCTTTCTGGACTAGGGGATTAACCAAAAATTCACTTCAGGATTGAGCACAAAGGAATTTTATCTATGTCTGCCTTATTTTTTCCAAAAAAAAGAGAAAGGCTTGCAGCTTATTATTGTATTGATTACAAAACCCTGTAATTTAACAACAGAAAACAAAGTTTTAGTTAACGAAGAACTGAGGTATTTTTAGATGTAAGAAATACTATGTAAAAATCTAATTTAAAAAAATTAAAACATTTAAAACTACATTTAACTATTAAAAACCTGGCAAAGACGTAGTTGATTTGGTTGTTCTACTCATTTTAAAGCTGCCTTTTGAACACTGCTCATGGTTTTACAGTTAAGGTTGTCTTCAGCTGATCCTTAAGGCAGAGATTGGTATTATACAAAGTACAAAGGAACAACGTATGTTTCTCCCCAAATTACTTCCATGCTTCTGAACATTAGTGGAAGTTACTCTGTAATGAACAATTACTAACAGCTACAATTGTTTGGGAGGAACAGAGCCCATATGATGTTTATAAAGGCTGACAGATTCAGTTCACATTTACAGGAAGCAGAGTAGCTTGAAGCAAGAGAGCTGAACACAGAACTCATCATATCAGTGCTGACTACCTAAGTGAAAAGCAAATCAGCAAAGTGTATGGGAACACAGTTTCACATGTGTTGACAATACTTCCAAAAGATGTTTCCTAAGAAAACACTGTCTCAGACACTCATATAATAAAGAAAATTCTTTTTATTTCCCTGTAATCAATACAGTGAATAAGACACATGCACAATATAATAAAAGGAGGAACTGCTAATAGGTATTTCCTCAGTAGCTATTTTTTCAACAGGTAGACTAACTCTTACTGTTTGTAATCAATCCTGGTGTTAGCCAGTGAATTTTTGAGTGAATTTTTGAGTGAATTTTTAAATGGAGACTAATTTCTTAGTTCTTTCCCTTTGACTGGAATCAATGTCACTAGTTGCCAACCTTCTTGCATCTGAAGATCTCTTAAGGAGTCACGTCCCACTGAGTGATCAAACATAACACCCTGCCTGTTCACAACCCCCTGCTGTTCCCACCTATCTTCTGTCTTCTGTGTGCTGCTGCCACTTCCACTCAATCTCAGGACCAACAGCTCAGCTCCTCCACACCCTGCAGCTGTGCCAGCACTGTCACTTAGCCAGGAAGGTGGGAGGCTTCAAATCTCTGCCACATGCACCCCAGTATTCCCAGTTCCAGCCAGCTCATACACAGACAATTGGTGGACACACTGCATAATCCTAAAACCTGTCTGGAAGTTTACCAGAGCAGTTTTACCTCTGTAGTGCCACATCACTAAGTTTCTGTCATTATCTGGTAACTTAATCAGCATTCATAATGCAGTAAAATGAATAAATCAGAGCACAATCAAAATCTTCTGAAAACAAGACTCAAAGTTTAAGACTGTATTTAAAAATGACCAATTCTTGAACTGAGAGATGGACAGAACCCCAACTGTGTCCCCAAGTCCTTTCCAGAAACACCTTAAATTCCTCCAAGGACCCAAGCATATGTTTTGATTGTTGAGGGTGACCTTAGTTTTTCAAGTAACAGAACTGAGACTCAGGAATTATTTCCAATTCCACAAAGAAATTATTACTGAAAATGACTACTACACCTCACTGGCAATTTGCTAAAGATGATGATAAAATTTGCTAGTTAAAAAGCTGTGGCATTCATTTTCTTAAGATCAATCTAACACAAATCACCTTAAATTAATATATTCCAGCAGCAAAACCTCAGCTGCTGCAGGAGAGGAGAGAAGCTAGCAAAAGAACAAATAGCATTTCCCATAATTTAACAACTCACAGATCAATTTTCAATCGAAAAAATCAGACACTACTGTCCTTAAATATACAATTACAAACCCACTAAATTTCAAATTATTTCACAATGTACATAGCAAAATATGTGCCTACATAGTCTCAAAAAAATCCCTGTGACTTCAGACTGATTGATTAAAGAAATATGAAGTTATTGAAAAACATTCAATATATCCCACAGATCCTTTGTGCACAGAAACTAAGTGGTGAGAAACAAAGGGCCATAAAAGTCTTGGACTGAGTTTATCCTTGTTTATTCCAATCAGCTAAGACCAGAGTTTAGTTTCTTAAACAAGAAAATATTTTAAGTAAACCTCGTTAGCCATAGACTGTGTCAATATCCAGCACCAAGTCACTGCTTGCAGGTGTTGTGTGATTATATCCAAATGATGAACGTAACCACCTCTCTCAGGAGCCAGATCAGGTCACCTGAGCAGAATGCCCACACTGAAACAGGGAACAGCAGAGCTTGCTGGCAGGTTTTAGAGCAACAGGTAACATTCACACATGAGAAACACGAGCCCTTTGCTCCTTGCTTGATCTATCACTGGCCCATGGACCTGTGAAAATGCTCTCCTGCACCTTCATGAGCCCTAAGCACAGTAATGCACAAGCTACTCTAGTACTGCAAAACTTGAGGTAAGGATTAAGTTTCATGTTGCTCCTGCCAGGAATCCCCAGAAAAAATTATCAGAATGTGTCTTCTGAGTATAACAAAATAGAGATATTGAGAATTCCAGGCATGGTTTTTTCCTATTCAATACAGACAAGCAATACTACAGCTAACTAAACCACAGCAACCCTCCAGAGTAAAAAAAATCCAGCTGCTAGATTTGGTCCAAGTCTAATTCCGAAAAGGGACCCCGAGGACTCTAGTCCTCATAAGGTCACCATGTGGTATCAATTGGCCTAAAGTGCCTTTCCAAGCACCTTTTTTTGTCAAAGATTCTTGGTTCCCCATGCTCCATGCAGCCTGCACAGCTGGCGCACATTATTCTTCAGCTCGTCCAGAGGAGGCCTGGTTTTAACAAGGTCACAGGATCAGAGGGCACAGCAACTCTCTTCTATCTCATATATTCTAGAGTTTCCTTCCTGTGGAAATTGAATGTAAAGGTGAGTTGATGGGATTACTTGCAGATCTCATCCTGCCATCCTTCAGAGAATCTCCATTCGCAGACTTTCAGCACTGTCCATCAAGAGACACTCTTGGGGAAGTGCAAAGCTCTGTTTTAAGAAAACATGCACCCCAAGGTGCCAAAGGAAAAGAATACAAGTGTCCAGTTCATCCCAGTTCCTGGCTTTGTCCTTCCCTTGCAGACTCTCCATAGAAGGTGCACCTCATGTGAAACTGGGAAGGCAGCCTGTCCAACAACAGATCCGCTCCTGCCAAGAGGCTCTCACTCTGGACATGGTCAGTTAAAATGAAAAATACAGCCTCCATATTCACACATCTGAATGCATGAAGCCCAGGGACTGTGAAGATTTTGGCAATACAACAGCAGAGGTGCCAGTGTCAGAGCTTAAGTGTGAATCAATGCAATCCTAAGTCAAGCAGCTGTTTCAGATTCGTGTCACCGTGAGCATTTTCTTCTTCTAGAGTCCTTCCCTGACTTCTTTTGCATGGTGGGCTGGCATGGGCCTAAATGATAAACTTGAATAACCAGAATGTCTCTATTACATTCATCAGAAAAATGTGAACCCTATATTTCAGGGAAGAAATCCTTAGCTGTACCCGCTACTAATGACATTTGTTTAAAAATAATTTGTATTACACATAAATCGATATTTTCAATCCAACTCTCAGTACTTTTCCTTTCCAAATACTATTTCCATTGTACTCCCACTAGCAAATGTTTACACACCATATCTCAATTCAGAAAGACAACAAAGTAGGAGATTACAAAGAATTTCTCAAACATGGCTGCCATTCTCTCCCATTGTAGATTTGGACAAACTTTCCGTATAGATTTGGAATTGTTATTCAATTCATGTTATTCAGTTTTATTTCTCTTTAATTTTTAAAACATTTTTAAATCTGAGGAAAATTAAGTCATAATATTTATAGGCATTTGTAAAATATGCAAATCCACATAAGGAAACAAAATTTAAAATGAGTGTGAAGGCTCTAATGACAATTATGTTGAAAGAGTTAATTACAGCCCAAACCAAGTACTTCTGTAAGCTGCAAATTTACAGTTCCTTAGAAATGATGAGACTCACAACTGCAGTAGTGAAAATATTATTGCTTCTGTAAACTCCAAGCTCAAGTATAAAGTAGATATGTAATCTTCAACTCCCTAAACACTCCAATTTGGCCACTAAAGATGCTGTTTTACATTTCCAAACATTTTCCCCTGTCACTACTTTTTATACTTCAGTTCTCAGGTTGTAAGTATTTGTTACTTGCAAAGCAACTCCTTTTGAACGCAGAATCATGGGAGGCATTTGTTACTAACTGCTAATGCAGCCTGCCAAACAAAAACTCCCTGCTGGTGACATGACCACCTAGTGACCTCTAAAAATGTTTTAACAATGTGAAAAATATCTCCCTCTTGTAGGAAACAGCAATTTTTTAAATTAAATGTACATTGAATGTTCGCTTACATACAGATAAATGGTATTCAGAGTCACCTTCTCTGTTTCCAATTTCAATCTTTTGAAATCCAGCCCAAACCTAAATAAATAAACGTTGATACTAAGAGGAAACTAAGAGCTCAAGAGCCTTGTGATTTCACAAACAGCTTTTTTCCATTTTCTAAAATCTAAACTTCAAGCCAGACATAGAACAGGTAATGAAAAGAAACAAGTTTGGCAGCTCCTATGTGGGTCTAAGCTGAAAATATGTCAGGCAAAAGTAAGTGGCTATAATTTGGCAGATTTAAAGTCTTTAAAAGTTTGCAGCCTGCTGAACTGATTTTTTTTAGTATGTAAAATTTGCAAATTGAAACACTATAACCGTGTTGAAAAGTGATTGTTACCTAATGTCACCATAACCAAACTTTTAATCACTTTACCACTACCTATCCCTCACACAACAGTATCACAAAGAGAAAAACAAATTAGGATATCTGCTAATATGATAATGAATGTCTAATGCTTAAATATGGTATATTTCTTTAGTATTCATTGAGGGTGCTTTTTTCAAGCTACCAGGATACTGACAGCTTTCAAGCAAATATTTTTAGACAGTTGTATCTCATTCATTTACTTCTTTCTTATTTAGAAGACACTGGATTAAAAATACTGCTACTTGATAGGCTTTTTAACAAAATATAGGTTTCTGGAATATTAACCTATAATTATCTCAGATCATTCAAGAACAAATTTGCCAATCTTACTTCCTCAACATTTATGATTTTTACCAAGAATAGTAAACTAGCTGAGGTATAAGTCTTGACTCTCTCTCCAGCTCACAATCCTTTGTCCCTCTGATCCAATATTGTATCAGGCTAAAACAGGTTTAGCAGCAGCCACAAGACTGACCAAAGTCACAACTCCTCCCAGGTCATTGCCACAGCTGCATGCAACTTCAAGCATGACATAAAAATTCATGGACTTCAGTCCTGCTTAAAAAAAGACATTTTCACCTTCTCCCATATTTAGGCTTTGAATGAGAAGTCAGAAAAGCTGAGATACTAGAGCTGAACAGCTGAAATACTGACATTACAAATAATCCAGAGGGACTTCCCACAGATTTTGAACACATTGAGTAAAGTCCTTGTTACACCAACATGTTACATCAATGCACAAGGGCATGCATTTGCTGATGTGAGGCTTTCAAGTATGGCTTTCAAGAACTTTTTACTGCACTAATTAGCAGTGTTACCTGTACAGCATGGATAATTTTAATGGAGTCAGGAAGGACACTCTTTCTAGAACTCTAAGAAAAGAGAACTTTTTATCTAAATAAAATTCTAATTCTGCATGTAACATAATCAGTGACATACACAGGTTTTATATGCAGCTAGAGTGTGTAGCTACTAACAGCTTTCAGGAGAAGTACTTCTATAAGGAGTTACTAAAGCTTTTACTCCTAAACTTTTTTCATAATGTACAGGGTATATCTGCTTGATTCTCCCTCTCTTCATAAGGAAAAAGTGTTATTTACTCTGCTAGAATTGCAGGAACTGCCAAAAAGTAAAAGGATACATTTCAGATTCTGAGTACCAGAACAGAATGCTCATCACTAGAATAAGACCCAAGGCACTGAATTATTTCTCATCTTTGACCCTGACCAAATGCTGCTGTTATTTGGGAAGCCTTACACGGGTTCCCACATGTGTCTGGAAGCAATCTGGAGCAAGGTGTTCTCCATTCAGAAGCTCACTCAGCCAATATTCACTAACAGACATCTGATATAGACAGCAACATAACTACACCTCATCTCCTTTAAATCTGATGCAAGACACTCTCCTGAAAAAAATCATAAACTAATTAAAAAAACAAAGATAATCCTTGCATTTCATTACTTTTGTACCAATGCAGGATCTTCTGATTTATGTGAAGTTTACCTTTTGAGCCTCATACAAGAACATATTCCCAGAGCAAATTCTCACCTCTAATTTCAGTGTGCTTTTGTAGGCGAGGTACAGAGGTTACACCACATTTCTTGAATCAGATCTCCAGCTGCTACACATTTTGTAGATTCCACTAAAAACACAGGCAATGTCCTAGTTCAAGCTTAATGGTCTGGTGTATAAACCTTGCACTGAGTTAAACTACCTTACATTAAAATTATAAAGATGTTATTATGATTGTTGGGATTGTATTTATTGATGCAAAATTATAAAAATAAAGCATATTCTAAAGGTCTTGTATACTTACCAATATATTTTATGCCTTTTTTTTCCCTCTACCTTCTTTAGAGGTTTCATAACAAACTGGGAGCAAGACATGTCTCAGATTCCATCTCCAAATAACAGATTACTGACTCTCTGCTTAATACATTATATGGTTTTATTCAGCCTGCTACAACTACTGCACAGGAAGAGCTACTCAAAGTTTTCTTTCTTTTTTTTCCCTTTTTTTTTTTTCACAACAGTGGGAGACATGCCAGCTGGGACATTTTAAGTCTCTTTCATTAAAAAAAGGTTAAGGTCAAAATAAGTATGATAAACATGGTAGTTCATCTTCTCAAAACTCAAGATGAAAGACTAAACAGAAGAGAATATTTTAACCTCACTAACTGTAAAATCAATTTTTTTCCTTAATGCATAATGAGAAGCATAAAATACTTGGGAAAAAAACTTTTTTTGCTATAAACTTTTGTCTTTAAATGTACTCAGTAGTTAATTTAACAACTATATAACTATTACATCTATTATATGCTTTCAATTATCTAGATGACTGACATTTTCAAGTTTTATGGAGAATTATGAAGAGTAAAACACTTAAAGAGAAATGAAATACATTTTCCCAAGGTGAATGGAAAAAAAAATAAAAGAGAATCCACATTGTGCTTCGGTTAAATT
The DNA here is from genome assembly GCA_013397295.1 of Polioptila caerulea. NCBI lineage: Eukaryota > Metazoa > Chordata > Aves > Passeriformes > Certhiidae > Polioptila > Polioptila caerulea. Next base: position 83,280 of record VYXF01004862.1, on the reverse strand, counting down.
TGTTGTCCATCGTCTAAAAATTTCTAAATGATATGTCTTTGAGATCTTTGCATGTAAAACTATATTAAAATACAGTAAATCCATATTCTTTGGTTTCTTTTTCTAAAATACTTTATTACAAGAACACTAAAATATGTTTTCACTCACTTTCTCAAAGAAAAAATCAGCCCAAAGGTTATCAGATGAATGGGGACAATAGATTAACTTCCAAAGAACTATATTCTGTTTCTTGTAAAAGAAAAGTAAATTTATAGCACACCAAGCTCTTATTCCCAAGAGAATATAACAACTGGAATGCAAAAGTCTAAAACTGGCAACAAGTAAAGCTGGTCAAAGTATAAGTAATGAAACTTGAAACGAGGCAAAGAGATTTGAGAGGTTAAAGGGAGATAGGGTGGAAAGCTCACAAGGCAGACCTGTTCTCCCTCAAAACCATAAGAAAAAATCTTCAGTACAGCAAAAGCAGCATGGGTTGCATAAATTTGAAGTGACAGAGCCCTTTGGACTGTGGTGATATTTAAAGTGGAAGAATCTTCTGGGGGATGGCAGAGACCCACAGAGCACTACAGAGGGGCAGCTTTCTGCCCAGCCTTAAGGGTTAAAATGAAAGGAGGAATATCAAAAAGACCATATTAAAATAGCTTTACCTCAAGGACCAGTGCAGTGAATTACCCATGGAGAGATAGGGAGGAAAAAAGGCTCAGCTAGCTATTTTCCAAAAATACACTGCCAGAGAACTCCTCAGTTAACCCAAAAATATAGATTTTATTTGGTACTTCTTTAGATATTAAAAAAATTGAAATCACAGAAGCTTTAATGGATCTATTGATTGTTCTTAATGGATAACACAAGTCATGTGGCATCAGTGGGTACAATGTCCCAAAAAGGCTGACATACAGTTTATTTAAGGAGGAGGGAAAGGTTTCTAGTCAGTAGTTATAGAGAACAAGCAGCTCCCAATGGTGCCAGTTCAACAACTAATATCAATAACTAATATCATCTGATTTAGATACCATACACCCTGGGATGGTTGGCACTGTAGAAAGAGTAATGTCAGGTAAGAATTTAGTCTAAAGTGCCCTCTTGGGCTAATTACTGTGATGTGCTCTACATGAAGCAACTCCAGGGCTGATGCAAGGGGAGATCTGAGCTAATGCAGAAGCAGCAATCCATTTGGCAGATCATGGATTTTAGAAAAAGGTATTTACACCAATACTCTGTGATCTGCACTGGCTGCCTGCCAACATCTGGATGAAACTGAAAGTTCCAGTTTTGATTCACTAAGTCTTTAATGGCTTGGCACCTTCTCCCTTGGAAGATTCCCTCTTTCCTTTCCTTTTTGTTGGGCAGTTTAAGAGACCTGGTGTGAGAGTACTCCCAATGGAAGTGTCTGGAGGCAGCAGGGAAGAAAAAGGAATAGGGATAAAGGAAGGAGGAAAAACACTGCACATCTTGATGTGAACCAGTCCGTGAGGTTATGCTGAAAGGACCATCAGTTCACCTGAGTGTCTGAAGAGGGTATGATTTCCTACTCATGACTACTCAATAAACCACTAACTACCGGCAAAAATTCAGCATTTGACTTCATAAATGGTGAAATTATTCTGAGGTTTCCTTTATTCCTAGGCTTCAATTGTGGCATTCCCTTAAAGAATGATTAAAAAAAAATACTTTGAGTGGTACATAATTTTTTAATGTACACCATTACATAGCTAAATAACAAAAAATAATATCAAGGCTTTATATTTTCACAATGTCTTAAATCCATGGTAAAAGACAAAGGTATGTTATTAAAAATACATCTATTTATCAGTGCTTAAAGTATACCTTACTTCCAGTTGATTAAAGTCTCTGTATTCAGTGGTGCTGCTCTGAATTTGCTGCTTTAAGGTTGAAGCACCCCATTTAGTGTAAAGACAGACACTCAGATATAAAATAAATTACATAGCAACAATTTCCAGAGAAAGGCCATGTTCACAACAGCAATAAAAAAGACTTACAGATTTTTTAACTGAATGTTTGGAATGGCCAATGAATAGAACACTGATTTTATGACTGTTTGAAAGACACACATCACATAATGCTTTTGCACACTTGGCATCCAGCTCTTCCCTCAGCATAGAAGCAGTTATAAGGTACCGAATCAGGATATGGAAAAGTTGCCATAAAATTCAGTTGTTATTCAATATATTATAGCACTATTTTCACATATTCCCTCAAGGAAATGAGAGCAGAATCCTGCTGTGCAGTTAGTACACAGCTCAGTTAAGAGACTGCTATATTCAAGCAGTGGCCAAAGCCTGGGAGATGTCCCTCAGGGTACCCCCACTAAATCCTCCTCTGTGATTTAATCTAGTTAGCCACAGGGTGTCAACACTCGTCCACACAGAGGCATGCTCACTAAATTTGTATTTGCCAGTTTAAAAATAAATCTTAAATAAAACAATCTAGAAATAACAGTTTGAACAATTTGACACGTACAATAAACATATGGAATGACTTACAAGGGAAGGAGACTGAAGCACAGAGCAAAAGTGAGTTCAGGAGACACCCAGTCCTGTTACTTAAGCAAGCAGTGAAAAGGAAAAAAAATCATTTTGCTTAATGCCAATGGGATCAGGTACATGTCTCAGACAAACAGGGTTTAGATAACAGGGAAAAAGGCAGATTAGGATAAATGAAAAAGAGCATCAGGCATTTTCTTCATCCATTTATACAGGTGTTCTCCAGATTCTTTCTCCAATGAGATCAAGAACCCAGCTGCTTTTTTTTTTTTTCCAAAGCTGATCATGCTATTGAAATTATAATTGCATAGCCTGTGTGCAGCTAATTAATCTGCAACACAAAATCATCTAAAATAAAAGTTCCATTTTACTGATCTCACGCATGTAAGATGGCAGTACCCTCTTTACTCTTATTCACTATTTAGCAAAATATATACATTTAGCATTCTACATAATATTACATTTATGTAAACATATGTACACAATGCACCAAAAATAGCTGTTCACCTCCAAAACTTATTAAATCCTCAGGTTTGCTTTATATACAGTACCTTTTTTTCAAATCTATTGATTCTGTGCTATGATTAATCATGTATGATGCAACAACAAAGTATATATCTGCATATTCTACCTTAATCACAGAATTACAGAATCACTAGGTTGGAAGAAATCTTCAAGATCATCAAGTCCAACCCATGCCCTAAAACCTCAACTAAACCATGGCACTGAGTGCCACGTCCAGTCTTTTTGTAAACACACCCAGGGATGGTGAGTCCACCACCTCCCAAGGGAAGATGATTCCAGAACTTTATCGCTCTTTCAGTAAAAAACTTTTTCCCAATATCCAACCTCCATTTGGCACGGCTTAAGGCCGTGTCCTCTCGTTCTGTCAGCTGCTGCCTGGAGAAAGAGACCAACCCTCACCTGCCTACAGCCACCTTTCAGGGAGTTGTAGAGAGTGATAAGGTCACCCCTGAGTCTCCTTTTCTCCAGGCCAAACACCCCCAGCTCCCTCAGTCACTCTCCAGCCTCGTTGCCTCCTCTGGATGTGCTCAAGTGTCTCTGTTTTGAAGCACACCCACCTTTCCAGGACTCTTGTTTTTAAGGGCTGCTTCCCAAGGAACTCTCTGAAGAAGTCTCCTAAACAGGCCGAAGTCTGCCCTCTGTAAGTCCAATATAAAAGTCCTATTGACGTTCCTCCTGATTTCTGACACCAAATACTGAGAATTCTATAATTTCATGATCATTGTGCCCCAAGCATCCTCCAACCACCACATCTCCCACCAGTCCATCTCTATTTGCAAACATCAGCTCTAACTTAGTCCCTCCCCTGCTGGGCTCACCCACCAGTTGTGACAAAAAGTTGTCCTCCACACACTCTAAAACCTTCCTGGGCTGCCTCTTGTCTGCTGTGTTAAGTTCCCAGCAGATGTCTGGTAGGTTGAAGTCACCTACAGGAACAAAGGCTGATGATCTTAAAACATTCTCAGCTGCTTGTAGAATAAGTTTTCCATCTCTTTTTCCTGGTTGGGTGGACAACTACAGACTCGCAGAAGGATGTCAGCCTCGTTGGTCTTCCCCTTAATTCTTACTAGAGACATTACCCATTAATTGAAAACAACTGTGATAAAGTAAAAGTGCACTAGATAAAATGCAAGCTGTATTACAAAAGTTACACTAACAACTGTTCTACTTCAAAGGAGCATTTTAAAATCAGTAATTCTAACAGAAAGAAATGAAACATCATATGACTGCAACAGAAAGAAGAGGTCCATCTAAAACCTGAGAACTATAAAAATGACTTTGCACTGATCAGGGTTTTTTCACCGTGATCAAAGCTGCCAAAATAATTTTCCCATCCAGAATTTCAACCTCTACCCAAAATTTCCATCACTTCCCTCCCTATTCTAGAATTTCTGGGTTATGATTATTTCCTTGTATAATACATTTGAAATACACCAATTAAATATGTTTTTCTCTCCACCCCAAATGTGAAGTGCCCCCCATTCCCATTGTTAAACAAACAGCGAAAATTTTCCATACAGTGCTACTGAGTTACAATGAGTAAAAGAAATTTTTCAAACTCCAGCTGCTTCAGTTTATAAGGAAAGCGAGAAACACTGTAAAAGAGATACATACATAAAAAGAAGTCTTAACAAGAATAAGTGACTCTGAGTGTTCATTTAGTCAGGGGTACAAAGATGTGGGCAAAAACCTGCACTCACCATTAGGGATTATACTCCAAGCCTACAGAATCCCTTTGAGAATTTTTTTCTTGACTACTAGGGTCATGTCCTGAAAGGGTCAAGTCCTGAAAGCCACAGAGTAGTCTGCTCCTGTTCACTAAAGCATTCCAGCATATGCTTTCTCACAAGGAAATCAGATGTGATGTTAATTCAGACCTATATAAGAGTCAGTCACTTGTCTGTGCTGCCCACAGGAGATTGGCTCACTATCACTTTCAAAAATATGGGCAGACAGTAAGGGAAATATTGTTCCAAACTAAAATCATGGTGATAATGATTTGCAAGAGGTGATGAACACACACACACACTGAACACTGGCGATGCCTGACTGCTCTTAAAGGCAATACACCAAAATAAAGCCAATTTCATATTAAAAATAAATGGTACTTTCTGATGTTGTGGTCAAAAGTTGAGTTCAAGGAGTTATTGGTACCTTAGATCAGTTATACTGCCCTGGTCCTCACCTGGGCTTCACTTTGTCCTTCTTTAAAGTACAATATAAATCTCTAATCCTAGCACCTTTAGAAACTTCTTTAGGTTACAGTAATTCACTTTATTTTGACAGTTTTTAAGTCTAACAATCCTTTACATTAAGACAATTAATTCTAGACTGGAATATCATGACTGGTTATTTGAAAGTGTCATCTTTCCAGTCTTCTTAAGCAACTGTACTTGATGCAAAGCCTTCCTGCAAGAATGATCACCCAGGCTATGTGTCAGAGATCAGTATTTCTCTGCAGAGAGAATTTATAGAGAAGCAGTGAATCAATTTTAAGATCTTCTGCTAACAGACAGAGCTCTGCATGACCTTGCTCTTTGCTTTATCATGTTTACATTTTCTACTACAGTATGTCTCTAATCCCCAAAGTGTCCCTAAGGGAACTTTACTGTTTTTTAAGTCATGCTCAACTGCTGAACTTTGCAAAACACAGACAGGGAGCAAAAAAAAAAAAAAAAAAAAAAAAAAAAAAAAAAAAAAAAAAAAAAAGAAAACTATGTGACCTAACAAAAAACATTTTTTTTCTATCATTTAAATATTAGAGAATAGTTGTTTCTTAATTTAAAAGGTCTAGAATTATGATTGTAATTGTTCTGTATTTTTCTCTCAGGAAACCCTACTTTCCAAAAATTCAGTGTTTTGCTATTATTTATCTATAAATTCCTTACTACTATGCTAAGTAATAAAGAACTGGGGCATAAAATTTGAGAAATTATTTTAATGTACAGTTATCTAGCTGCAGCTCACCACTTTTGGGACTGAAATTGGACTAAGTGGCCTGTAAGTACTTTGAATTTCAATAAACTCCTCCAAGCTGTCTGTGTGATAGACTACCCTCATTAACATATGTATCTTGAAATGATCCTGTGTGAATTAACACTTAAGGCACTTTCATTATTAATATCTTAACACACCACAAGGAAATTTTGTACTGATACCAGTGAAAATTTAAAACATTAATACACCCTCTCTCCAAGTTTCAATAATAAAAATAATTCCACAAAAGGATGCATAACATCTCTCATCTCCAATACTGATGCATATGTGAATGCTATTTGAAGAACTTGACATTATATAAGATGACATAGTTGTATACTTTCATGTTCTTGTGTCCCTGCTAACGTATGCAAGAGAAATCTTGGCTACAATTATTGTCAACAGGCAATGCATTAGGCACCTCTGAGAGGAGATGATGAAAACAGGAAGATAAGTCAGCACCTCTTGCCATGCAGACATGGAATGCTGGAGTGGAGGCAATGAATCTTTGTTAGCTGCAAGCAGGGCAGGGCTTTCAGAGAAAGATGAACTGTTAACATAATATGCACAATTTAAAAGAGAGCTGCTATGTGCCTGTGGACATAATGACTGAATGTTGTCATACACCTTTGATGTCCTTACATGCTCACAGCATGCTTAAAAACGTCTCCAGAACACTGCTTCACATTTTCATGTCTAGTACTGACTAGTCCAGAAATAAAATGCCCAGAAATAACAGCCCAGTACAGTTAGAGGATCAGGCATGAGATAATTATGTGCCTCTTGCCTTTGTTCTAGGTTCTACATATCACTTGGGTAAAGTTACTTAAAGAACAAATAGGAAAAAAATACTTAATTTTTTTTAAAATTAAAAATATTGTATTTAAATATTGAAAGTTATAGATAGAAACTCAACAGAATTTCTGAAAAATTTACCCTGGTAAGCAGTAACCAATCCATGGCAAACAGAATGTTGCTAATTACATCTCAAATCTTCACCATCAGGGGAGCTGGAAACTCGTGGGCTTTCAACACAGTGATACACCTCGTTTGCACCTTTTCTATCAAACATTCCTGAGAGTTTGAGTAATGAAGACACTCCTGCTCCAGAGGAAGGAAAAGAAGGCAACCTACCTTCATAAAGCTCTCTGTTATATCTAGTGATGGATCTCCTATTGGAACTTGCCTAGGTTCCCCAAGGTATGACTCACAGAAGCTAGTGCTGATAATACTTCAAGATCATGTCATAAAAAAGATTTCCATCACTGACCCTGTCATTTTAGAAAATACTGAAGATCTGTTAGTTAATTGTGTAGATATATCCACAATTGTTCAAATCTGCTTCTCTCTTTCTATATCAACTCTAATTTCCCAAATAAGAATCACATTAAGAACGTCACATGATGCTGTTATGCCACTTAGATGTAAACACACCTGGGTGATGTATGTATATAAAATACAGATATTATGCCACTTAAAACAATTTTTTTTTTTGGCTAAGGAAACACACCTTTATTCTTCCTCCTAAATTCAAAAATTCCTGAGTAAAAAACTGCACAAAGAGTCTGATTAATTTTGACAGCAATCTTTTCATGCTTGTATGTGTTTCCGTGCTCCGACAGCTTTCACCCATTACAAGTCAGTGTTGGGTCCCCATACACAAGACCAGAAACACCAGACTTTAGCAGTAAACATCATGCAACTGCAAAAACTTTATCTTACTTGGAGAACTTATAAAATCTGGCTTTCACAAACCCCTATACAGAAGGACTGATTGCAATGCAAGGCATTCAGATATCAAGGGATGCAAAAATATCCAAAGCGCAAGTTCTTCTCTGTTTGCAATGGGAGTTTAAGCGTTTTATTTTTCACAACATCTGGAATGAGCAATGGTATGTTATGGTAACTTTTGCCAACAGGCACGTAAAATCAGCATACATATACATAGATACACAACATTTGGCTACATTCTGATACAAGGGAAGGTGATGGCTTTGGGAGTTGCAGTTGAGGAATGGATGTTTTTATAAGCGATAAATGAATCCCTAGTGCCATTCTACTGATCTACCAGAAAAAAAACAGGGATTAATCTGGCCCAGGACACCAACTGTAATAGTAAAATTATTTTGTGGCTGCTTTTCTATGTAGATTTATTATCCCTCACTGTGCAGACATATATTGTCAATAAATAATGTCCCTGTTCGCCTAGGAAAAGGCCTTTCCTCTTAAAAAACTATATATGCTAAGTCTGTGTTTGAGCAGTTTCAATTTTCACATCATCTTCAACAGAGATTTCAAAGCTTCCTCAACTAGCTTCATGAAACAACTCTGAATTTTGTTCTTCTTCTCAGGGACATATTAAACATATTTTTCTGAATTAATAATGCAGTTTACAGCTCTCATTTGGGAACATTCAGAAGCTTTCTGGTAGTGGTTACAAATGTACATGGCAAAAATCTGGCAAAGTATTTGCATTCTAAAAATCAAGTAATACTTAAACATTGTCAGGGATCGATCACAGTTTGATTCTGTTAAAATTTAAAAAAAACCCCAACAAACAGTATTTACTTACAACTATTTCTTAAGCACTTTCTTCCCTGACTTCTTTTTTTGGAGGAATGTAACACAGAGAGAGAATAGAAAAATTAACAGATCTTTACTCAGGAGGGCATTAATAGAATTTTTTCTCAGTTTCTGTATCAATACATATACTGTAACTTGATTTTTTTTTCCATTGGAGAAACAGCAGTTCAAAGTTAATTTTGTATATTAAAAAACAAACCACAATAAAATATTGGAAAAAATCCTGAAATCACAAGAGTCATAGTTTTAATACCAGGTAAGGAAGACTTTCTACTTTCCACACTTCAGTTTTATTTGATTACAGTTGTTTTTTCCCAGGGATCAAAAAATTTGGAAAAAGTGCAAGAGTGAATTTATACTGGGATGTCATAATTTTATTAAACAAACTTTCTCAAGGGGCATGTTATTTTCACTGCAGTTTGTCAAGTTTTCCTTTTCAGTCATCAATATATAATCATTTTTCAAACAGGATATATTGTCCAGCTCCCGAGGAAAGTATAATCATATTACATTGCCCGGAACACTGCCCTCAGCTTGATCTTGAAATGACTGCATAGGAAGATAAATTATATTTCCATTGCAAAATCTCCACAAATAGTTGTGTTTTAAGAGTGTATTCTCCAGATACACTTTTTCCTTAGCCTTTCAAAAGACACAGTGTCAGGCAATACAATAAATACAGCAACAGAAAGGTGAAATCTGCTTTGTAAACCAAGATCCACAGGTAATGCAGTTAAAAAATTAGGTAAGAATGGCAGTGAGATCTATCTTGCCTCACATTAGGTTTGCTGGCTCAAAGGGCTTGTGTGCAGCCCTGACACAGCACAAATTAAATAACTCCAAAGAATGAGGACTCCAGCTCCACTCAGAGCTGCATCCCAGCTAACAAGACCTGACAAGGTTAATTGCTTCAGATGGTGATGTACTGCTGCAGTTTCTAGAATTCCTAGAATTCAAACTCACATTGCTCTATAGAACAGCATGATCATCCTCAGTTAAAAAGTGTGTTTCTGACTAAGCTTTCCAACAGCTTTCCATTAAAATTGAGTCAGCATTTCTAAAAATCACTCACATCTGTCTTTTACACCAGAATGCATAAACCAAAGTTTCTCAGGAGAAGACTGGTCTAAATTATTCGTTATTATGTCAATCACCTTAATTAAAAAAACCCACCCCACAGAATCACCTGCTTTTAAGCTCTTTTTGTTGCTAATGTCCATATTAGCAATATTTCAACCCCATAGCAGAAGGCCTGTTCTGTACAGAATGAAATTCATGCTGCAGAATAAAACATTTTACAATATTTACTTCATAGCATTCCTAGCATGGGCCTTGAATGGATGGTCCCAAAAGGCACAGTTTTCAAGTTCTGTCTTTTGATACCTATGGACTTAATAAAAAGGAACCAGGTGGAAAAACACATCTCCAGTCCTCTCTGACAATTCCACACTCACAACCCTGCATTCTGAGCTGCTCATCTGTGGTGGGACAAGAAAGCAGCCAAATACTCAAATATACCAAACAGCCAAAGCATGCCCACAGTAACACTAAAATCACCTTCCCCACACAGAATCTCACCAGTGCTTTTTACCAGCACTTCTGGAGGGGCCCAACACGTCAGAAAAGCAGGACCAAAGCAAGACAACTCAAGTTTCCCAATTTCTTCTATGAAGTTCACTGAATTGAAAGTCATCTTTAGACAGATTGCTTCTTTGTTTTGGACTTGTTTCTGGAATTTTCTTTCTTTTTGTTTATTCCTCCATCATCTTTGACAAAATGGCAAGGATTGCCCTGTCACCTCAGTTAAAACTTTAATAAACCCTGAGGATTATACTTCCTCCACTAAAAGTCCAATTTTTTTTTTTTTATTTAGTCTTTTTATATACATCTCAAAGGAAGCAATTATTAGCTTCAGCTCCACTCTGAAACATGAGGGGTCCCTACCAACAGGAGTTTGCCCTTCCTTTATAAACCATGAAACGAAAGAAACCCAAACGTGGAAAAGCTAAAAGATAGAAATAATGTACAAGAATTTATAGACACAGTAGTTTAGCTTTCATCTTTCTCTATTTAAGAACAAAAATCAAACTGCTGAAAACTTTTTGCTTTCTAATCATATGTATTCTTACCATTTCCAAATAAGTACAATTTAATCTGCATTGTATCATAAACCATAACTAAAATTAAAAGAACTTCATATGCTCATTTAGTTGTTCACTAATCTCTCTTAATAATAGAAAGAAAAATTGAGGTGTAGAACAGGATGTCAACCATCAGTATACTCAGTAAAATGATATTTTCACTGAACACAATAGTTGTGTGCCTGTAGGATAGGAGATATATTTTAATTTTTTTTTATTTATTTATTGAGTTTTATGTTTTGGACTTGCCGAGTAAAATATAATAAAAGTATTATAGACAGCTTTATTTTCTGCTTCTTACCATTTATTAAGGTTTCTCCACCACTTAAGGGGTAATAAGACATCAGAAAAAAACAGAAATGTGTTATTTTTTATGCAACAACCACTATTATTAGCACTTAAAGTGCTGTACTTTCTCTCAAGACCCTCACCCACGATTGTGTATCTTATGTATCCATGCACATGGAAGACATAAAATATATGTCAAACAAAATAAAGCAAGTTATTAAGTCAAAATAGACCCTAAATCTTGGTGGAAGTCAACAGATAAACATACTACAGGTCTAGCATAGCCTAAGTACACAATGCATAATTCAGAGCTGAACTAAGTTTATAACTTATTGCAATATTTCTTACTCAGAGAGAGGTCTGGTGTATTAAAGCATTGTTCACTCACTAATTCAGCAAAACTCATGAGAAACTTCCTCCTTTTTTTAAGACTATACAGTGCTATCTCTCCCATGATAGGCATGCCTGGGAAGAAAAAAATGTGGTCTGAATCTGTGTATAATTAAACACAGAAATTTATTGCTAAAGTGTTTGTACCCTGCTCTCACTGCCACATTCCTACATATATCGCTTTATGTCATTCCATTACCATTGTTAGCAAAGGCTTTTTCCCTTATCATTGCCTTTCCCAGGCATGCACCCTTCTGGACACTGCCAGCTGAAATATAAACATCCTTCAAAAAAAGAGATGCCTTCATCTCCAGAGGGCACAGTACAAATCCATCATGCAGAGTGCAAGAGGCTACCAAGGTGTAAGGAGCCTAGGACAGAACAGCAGGACATGGGAATCCACTAAGAGGGAGAAGGACAGCTGGGATGGAGACAGAGGACTGCAATGTCTGCTTTACACTCATCTCCCAAATCTAAGCCAGGGCCTCTGACTCCAGAGCAGCCCAACTTCCATCTCCAGCCAACATTCAGGGTTCAGCTCACTTCAGGTACTTGCTCCACAAAGGCTTTCTCTGCTTAATGGGATGAAGGATTTGGCACCACTTGTGTCAATTCCTCGATCTCCATGGGCCACATATTAAAAGGAAATAAAATGACAGTTTTTAAATCATAACAATAGGATCACATGAGAAACAGTGACCTCACATATGGTTCTTTATTGGTGACCCACTACGTTAAGACCCTGTAGTGAAACAACTTCCACAAGTACTTAACTGGGAAAATGCCTCTGCATCAGTCCAGAGCACTGATGGGAAAGGATGATTGTCACTTACAAAGTGTCCCTGAGGTAAAAAAAAACTGGTTTAAAAACGTTTTACATTAAAATAAGCACTTATATAGAAACAGTGCTGCTCTTTAGTACTGCCTCTCCTAATTGTTTTTCAGCATCCCCCTACTAACCTATTTCCTCTCCAGTATTTCCTCCCTAATTCAGCTATAGCATTGATATTTCCATTTTCCATACAAACCACACCAAGAATTTACTCATCCTTATCTTTTTCTTCTCCTCTCATTTTCTAACATTCAAAGATCACAGACTTTTCAAAGAGTCATGGAATGGTTTGGGTTGGAATAGACCTTAAAGACCATCTTACTACAACCCTGCCATGGACAGGGACACATTTCACCAGCAACCTTTTCCCCAACGTTTACTCCACTTCCTAAATAAACAAATATCTTTAGTCACAAAACTTAGAAAATTTTATTAAGTAAGCTTTGTCATAAAATTCTTGCCTCCTCAATTAATTATTGCATGACAGAATCACTTCAGGTGTTCCAGCCATGTAAATTGAATAGCAGTGGTATTTCAATTTAGTCATGATATGCTTTGCATGTTTCCATATTTTTTCCAGTCTGCTTTTCAGAGTGCTGCCCATGAGTGCAAAGGCAAGCACAGTTGTTTAGGATGACAAATACATGCTTTTATAAACCAAATTACAGGATTTGTAAAAGAAAATAAATGTTTTCATGGGGTTTTTTTCCATTTTTAACATCTGAGATTCAGGATATAGGGAGAAGTTCCTGATCAAGCATCTCAAAAAGGATGTCTCTTATTCACACACTCTTAAAATTAATATTCCATTAAAAATTTCAGTTACAAAAATTGAAAATGAAAGAAGTACTAGTCTTCCTTTTCTTCAGTGCCAAACTTCTTAATAAAAATTCCATGTTAAAAGAAAAAAAAAAAAAAGAATAAATGCATCACTCACAAGGCAAATCCAGGATATGACAAATTATGGGACAATACTTAATTTCATGCCAGTGCCCAAATGGCATATTTTCAGTGACAGGCTTGTCATCATTATTAAGAACTTCCCCTGTCCCCCAGTGATGAAGAAACACATTAGAGACAAACACATTAATCTTTCCACACAGTACAATGTAAAACCTTAATTACAACCTCATGCTTCCCCCACAAACACACAACATACCCCAGACCCAAACCATACATATGTCAGCCCTGAATATCTGCTGATGTTCTTAAGATTGCAGCTCAGGCTTTGTGTTGAACTGTGAAGGAGATCACTATTATTGAACACAATATGCTTTTTACCTCGTTTAAAAGTTTAGATGAGAACTCAGGAAATCCAGTCTGTCCTCAGGAACTCAGGGGTGCAGGTTTGTGCCATTATACAGACTCCTCAAACAGAGAGGTTTCCAGCAACAGGACTAAATTGTCTTTTTAATTTAAAGGTAGAGAGCTCAACACAAAAGGGCAGTTCAGTGCAAAAACCACAAAATCATAAAAGCAATGCACTCAATTGCCATTTTTATGCTGATGAGAGGCAACACCATGCAACAGAAATTGAACTCAGCACCTCAGTACCCCTTTATTTGCAATATCTTAGTCCAGTAGAAAGAAGCTTGGACAAAAAATTTACAAAATTTTTCAATTGACAAATCAATCCAAAAAAAAAGAAAAATAATTATTTTCACACAAGTAAAACAATTAGAATAACTGAAGGAATAAAGTTAAATGTTTTGGATTTTTTTCTTTAAATTCACTGGTACAAAGACTGGAATCTACGTGTTCCATAAACAGAGTGGTATTTCTTTTCTCTTTCCAGATCAGTATTGCAAATGGATCAAGAGATACATTTGGTGCCAGTCACCAGGTTACATTTTCCAGGCAGATGAAGCATGCGGATTCAACCACAACTCATCAATTAAAATTAAATCAGTACCCTTCTTTGTGAACCTAAACACTTCCTTTCTTTTGACTACAATGACTGAAGAAGTGAAACAAAAAAATTCTTGCTTGTTTTGAGAAGAAAGAAACCCCTTCCTCCCATCACTGGACAAACTGCAAAACAATTCTGTAGATCTAAATATGAAAGTTTATTTGATTAGGAAAATGTGGTCACACACTGACACTTTTACCAAAATAATTTTGATTCCTGCCTGTTGCTGAATTTGCTTGCACTTTACAACTCATTTGCCATTACAGCAAGCTTGCATTAGCCTTCTGCTGCTGAAAAATTGCAGGTCATCACTCCATTTGACCTCCATCCTGTATTATTGCAATGCTACGATTAAAGATTACCCTTGAGATCACTAAGACATGTCAGTCAGCATACTTTAACAGTGGAAGCAAGGATTCCCATGGTTTAGTTCACAAAAGTACAGATTAATAAATGAGACAATGGGCAAGGATTGGATAACAAAATTTGTCTGCACAATGTTCAATAGATGTAACAGGATATGCCTTTCACATACAAAATTGTAACATAGAACTCAGGGCATTACTTTATTCCCACTTGAGTGGGACTCGTGCAGCTTGACTTTTTCTGCCTGTGTTCCCAATGTAACCACAAGATATACTGCAAACACTGAGGTTTCTCAAGTCAGACAGAGAATGTCAGAACAAAGAAATGTTGATTTCTCAACTACCAAACACAGGTAAACACAAACTTCTCTACTAGTTTACACAGGTCTTAAAGAACAGTTGAAGATCATGCTACAGCAAAAGTGACTGCTTCTGTTTTATGGATGCATGGCTATGAAAGACAAAATACAGATCATTATTTACTTTTCCAAAGTATTCTAAAATATTATAAGAGGACAGTAAAAATCCTGCAGTGCTGTGCTGAGATTTCATGGTTTATCAAAATTTCCCAGGGAATAAATCAATTTCTTTGAAGAAATATATTCCCACAAAGCAATTCCAAAGCTTTATGGAATAAATGCAAAGTTGAGACCTGTATCTGTGACATGCTCAGGACCTGTGACTGCCCTTCAGCAAAACCATGCCCCACAGGACTTCTTCAGCAGATCAGCTTCTATGAGATGAGACTGTGCTATCAGGTTCTGGTCATTTTTACAGGGTCTTAGTAAGACAGAGATCAAAAGAAATGTCTCTGGTTCTCTGTAGATTTACATCAGTTGAACTGCCAATATTTCCTAATTCGGAATGAAACTGTGCAGGGCACCCATCATAAATATTTATCTAAAATGTTAGAGAACTGAATTTTAGTAGTGTGCCAAGCTATAAAGTAACTGAAAGACTATTTCTGCTTCCAGGGAACAGATGTCAAGGTAGCCAACTTCCTCTTCATGAAGCAAATCTGCAGGCACATCACTTCCACTTTTTTTTAGTAACTCATTAGTTAGCTGAATAGTGATTATTTAGACTACTAAATGTGCTGGAATCCAGATTGTGTGGTAGACCCACTATTTGTATTGTTATAGGATAGACCTCGGTCTCCTCTTGAACTTGAAAATTACACATAATGAGTCATTTCCTGAATGGAAGATTGCTTTATAGAGCTATTTATCCATTATAGTACGTTATTTTTAGTGATTATCTTAAGTGAAATAAAATTCTAAAAGAAACAGGAACCATGCATATTCTACAATAGTTTATTTCCTTAAATATTCTGTAAGCATCATGCATTCAATCAAACCTGTGTTATTATCATCCTCTACTCTGTGTCATGTGAAATATCTAATCTTTAGTTCTCAGTTTATACTAAGCTCAAAGGTGAGTAATTCCACATTAGGAAAAATGTCATTAATAGACTCTGTACACGTGTAAATGGTATTAAAAAGGTCAAAGAGACCAAAGTCTGGCTTTCATGAGGTCTCACAGCTACAAGGCGTTTGTCTTTGTTGTTGGTGCCAGTTAAGGCATGTCTGGCTTATTTGATCCCCCAGATTAATACAAAGAAGATATCTGAACTGTGAAAAAAACCCCACAACAGGAAGCTTAAATGCAGCCATATGGACCATCTGATTCTTTCAACCCCTTAACAGATGAGGGTTGAAATAACTTCCTTCGCTTATTAGCTAATTAAATCATCCTAACAGTGTATAAAATGGCTATAATAAAAGTGAGTTTAACCATAACCTCCAGCTATGTTCCATTAAGTCTCACATTCTAGGTCACCTAACTGTACAGTGTACAACACACTGCAAACTGAGGCATAAATATATTTTTTTCTCAGCTTGAAGAAAACCCTCATATTCAAACTAATACAGTTCACAAGAAGACAAGAAATTTTTTTAAAAGTAGAATATCCATTAATATTAATACTTAATAATATTAATGTGATTTTTACCAAGATTAAAGAATTCCCTTTACACGGCATTAAATAAAAGTCACTTATGCTTTTACTCCTATTGAATTTTCTGGATTACATTACAGTAGCTATAGTACCTAAAACTGTTTGTTTGGTTGGGGGGTTTTAATGCTTTCTTAACACAAGGAATACTGTGGAATCCATCATAGCAGAACTGAAACCTCTTTTAAGATAAAATGTGATTCAATGTTGTGCATTAAATGCATGAAGATACATTAACTCTTGCTTTTCTAGTACGAAGTCTACTGCCCTTTTTTTATGTTATACCATCAAATAACTACACAAAAAATGTGTCAGTGAGCCTAATGCCTATATATCACCATGAATCTTCCTTCTTCAGTTCTTCCTTTATCAAGTTCTGATGAATTTTAATTAATGCAGCTGGAAGGACTCTATAAAATTTACTCTCAGAACTAGAGCAAAGCCTATGACTCTTTCCAGAATGACTGAAAGCTCCTTTATATTCTGTTATCTCCAAATGATAACTGTACCTTTCAATGTATATTTATTTCTCCCAGATAGGAACAGCTAAAGTACATTTCCACAACATATGACTTCCATTAGAAGATGTGATGAATGACATGCTCTCAACAACCCAAGGAAAAGCTCATCTGTGCATGCTGAAGTAACAAGACTACAATGAAAGTTTTCCACACATTTCACCATATATTATCAATTGACATGCCCTGTAATTTTGCTGGAGAAAGCCAGAGATACTATCCTGCCTGAAAAAGAAAAAAATAATTTCCAAACTGCAGTTTTCAAGGATGCTAAGTTTTTTATTGATGCTTTGAATCCCCTCTTCCTTAGAATTTGAATGGCTTACAATTCACATGCTAATGCTGCCAAAAGTGGCTAGTGGCCTATGAATCAACAATCGTTTGAAACAAGAAAATTATCCTTGTAATTGGATGTAACAGTTACATAATTTTACCTCATCTACACAAACTGATGTTCACTGAGGCGTGAAAAATCAATTCAAAGCCCCCTGGCTCACTTTGCCTTGCACTAACTTGCTTTGGCTACACTGCCATTAGGAAACCAGAGGGAGGTGCTCCCATACCCAGTGTATGTTAGGAAGTTAGGAGAATGTGGATGGAGCAAGGAGGTGGTATTTGAAATAATGTGAGTCTTTTTTGATGATGCCAAAAGAAACAAGAAAGACAGCTGGTTACAGTAAATGAGGAAGTCATATCCTGTGGATTGGGGAAGACTACCCTGGCTCAAAGTATTCCTACAAATAAATAATGATCTAAAAATTATCAGTTGCTCCCTTCCTAGCATGTGCCTCCTCCCTCCTGCAAACCTATCCAAAATCCTAACCATCCTCTGACACTCCTCTGTATGCAGGAGGAAAAGATGAGTCTGTCTGTGTTGCTGACAGTTGCCCACACTTTGTATTGGCAGAGTAGTCAGTATAAATAAATAATCAGCAAATACAGGGGTTTATCAGCTCATGGTTGAGTAAACATAATTTCATTTCAAATGTTCACATGAGTACAGGCAGACCCACATATTGATGTGGTATTTTCTGTTAACTTTCACCAGTAGCCTCACTTGCTACAGCACTGATGATCTGGCAAAATGGAGCTGCCCAACTTCCATTTTTCTAAATCTTAACAGCACAACATCCCATAATATCATATGAGGGAACATCCCCATCTCCTCAGCTTTCATAGCAAACCAACAAATGTAACTGCAAACCTGTTTCTATCAAAATGATCTGGTTCAGAAGAATCATTCAACATTATTAAAAAATTTACCATAACTTTGATCATTTTGACAGAACTAGGATTGAAAAAAAATAAAAGTACAAAGGACCACCACCACTAGCAGCATATAAACGTGCAGTGCTGAACTTGAGGAGGCAGCTCCATAACCAGATTCAGCTGCTGCCAGGACAGGGTGTATGAATGGAGGCTAAGACACACAGGACACTTCAATCAGTTGTGGAAAATTTATCAGCATTTTTACTCCATCCACTGAGATTATAATACAAAGTTAAATCCATTGACTATTGCATTTTCAGACTAACTGAAAAACCAGCTACATTCAAAATAAACAAAACCCCAACATGGATAAGATAAGCCATCTTTAAAAAAAAAAAAAACCAAAACAAAACAGTCAGTGTGTCCCTCTACTTCATTTTGGCAGTTTTATCATAATAATATTTCAGTTCTACTACTCTGTTAGTACAAGGCTGTGCTGTCAACAAGTTGGAATTCATTCTGGGACAAATGTATAAAGAAACAGTAATGAAACAACTATGCTATGGCCAGGAGGAGATTCCAGTGATGAAATAAGTCTTCAGGAAATCAGTAAAAAAATTCTAGGCTGCAGTGACTTACTGTGACAGCCTGCAAGCAGCAGGATTGCACAAACTTTGTGTTACTTGAATGAATTCATGCTTCAGGGTTATCTTATTATCAATATTACATAGAAGAATAAAACAATATTGAATTTTCAACATCCAGTCAAGTAATTTACTTCTTAGGTTACTCTTTCCATGTTACTGAGATGTCATGTGCTCACAAGACAAAAAACCCACACTCCCTGGTTCAAGAACCTTTCATTGCCAATCACCCAACACAAAGCTTAAGCAACACTATTTGCAGTAGAGTCCAATGTAAACATCAGCAGCACCATCAAAATGATCCTAACACAGAAGTTACATAATACTACTAAAAATAATGAGATGAAACTGCACTTGTGATACAAAATCACAAACACATGATTATGACACAAGAAAGCAGTTTTCCTTGATTAGGAAAACATTTTAGCCTTTTTTCAACAAAACCCCTTAGCTCTAAATGCTCAAAGATCTGTGCAGTGTCAGATGCAGGGTTGGAGCCCAGTGGTGTAAAAATGCTCAAGTGTGAATAACTACATTTCCATCATGACAGCTGATCATAAAACAGGGGGTTTCTTCCAATTTTAAATTACCTGCAGGAGGACAGAAATGTTTCCTGTATGGAATAGTTTAGCTGGGAGGGACCCACAGTGGCCGTGTTATCCAACTGTCTGATGAAAAGTTAGTGCATGTTAAAGGCATTGTCCAAACACCTCTTAAACACTGGCAAGGATGGGCACTNACAAACACATGATTATGACACAAGAAAGCAGTTTTCCTTGATTAGGAAAACATTTTAGCCTTTTTTCAACAAAACCCCTTAGCTCTAAATGCTCAAAGATCTGTGCAGTGTCAGATGCAGGGTTGGAGCCCAGTGGTGCAAAAATGCTCAAGTGTGAATAACTACATTTCCATCATGACAGCTGATCATAAAACAGGGGGTTTCTTCCAATTTTAAATTACCTGCAGGAGGACAGAAATGTTTCCTGTATGGAATAGTTTAGCTGGGAGGGACCCACAGTGGCCGTGTTATCCAACTGTCTGATGAAAAGTTAGTGCATGTTAAGGGCATTGTCCAAACACCTCTTAAACACTGGCAAGATGGGCACTTCCTCTAGGAAGCCTGTCCTAGTGTTTGACCACTCTGTCTGTAAAAAAATGCTTCCTAATGTCCAATCTAAATGTCCCCTGGTGCAGCTTTGAGCTATTCCCACATGATGCGCCTTTTCACCGGATCCCAGAGAGAAGAGATCAGCATCTGCCTCCTCATTTCCCTGCCTCAGGAAGCTGTAGAGAACCAAGTTTGCCCCTCAGTCTCTTTTTCTCCAGACTGGAAAAGTCAAAGTCCTTAGGCTGCCCTCACAGGACATCAGTTCCAGCCCTTTCATCAGCTTTGGTGCCCTCCTCTCGATGCATTCCAACACCTTCATGTCCTTAATGGTGGGGCCCAGGACTGCCCACAGTACTCCAGGTGAGGTCACACCAATGCTGGGTACAATGGGACAATACTCTCCTTTAAACACCTGTTTACAGTGTTTACAGTGTGTTTCATGCACCCCAGAGTACAGTTTGTCCTTGTGGATGCCAGGGCACAGCAGCCATACAGTCAGACAATATCAGATGTAGAATAGGGTCCTCCAAAAGCAACATCCTTTCCAAAAAAAAAAAAAGAACCACAAGAGCAAGCTTCTACAGAATTCATATTTACTAACATTACTGATCTGTCAATAACTCCCCTAAAACTGCCTTTCAGGAGACACTTCTCCTGAAAGAAAAATCCAAGTTTGATAAAAAACTGCAGCAAGATTGAGCCGAGCTGCTTCCAGGCAAAATCATCTCAAATTCCTGCACAAAATAAAAATTTTTGGGATTATGCATCCCTCCCACAATCAGTTCCCTACTGGCAGAACATCCTAAGAATGTTCTCCCTGAATCACTGGCTCACACTACTACAGGTACTCCATGTGCTCTAGATACACATCCTCCTTTACAACCTTCACATTGCATTTCCATAACAGTGAACTCACCTGTAAGATCCTGCTCCTTTACTATTACAGATTTACTGGCTGCACTTGCAGTTTCCAGCTTCTGTAGAACTGCCTACAGTATTTTCATGCTCATGTTGAACCCCTCACTAACATTTCCTGAGCTGTCTCACACAGTTAGACTGAGCCATGTCCACATGCACACACCTGTTCCAGCCCAAGCTACCTTGCCCCTTCACTCTCCTCCCTGCTTTTTCCTTTTACCTTTGTGTCCCTGGTATGAAGTTGATTCCTTGCACTCATGACTCAGAAACTTAACCAACAGGATGCCAGAGTAGAGAAAAAATAATGCTTTAAGACCAACTGTCAAGATGACAAACCTTTAAAATCAGGATTAGAACCTTTAAAAGTCTCTACTAATCTAGTTGCCTCCTTCTTTGAGTACCCAAATTTACCTACAGCTGCATGTAATCAGTAGCTGATAATACTTTTCTACTGGAAACCTCGTGTTGAAAAATTGTTGTTAAACTGTGACTTCAAAATCTTGAGAAAGCTGTAGAAAAACAGAGAATGGAGCTAAAATATCCTAATCTTTATTCCAGTATCATAAATACTGTGTAAAGTTTTTGCTATTCTTTTTCAGTCATTTACCTTGGGCTATCTAATATCTTTAGAAATACACTCACACCTTAGATATTATTGAATTTAGAATACCACATGTACTAGTTAAAAATGTGGGGCACTGGCTAGTGTATATAACACCTAACCCCCAAACTAAGCATTTTGTTCTTCACTGTTTATTATGCTCTTGTTACCATTCCAGCTATTTCTAAATATACAATAATTTATACCAAGTTGTTTTGTGAAATACAGATGTAGCATAAATTCTGTGTAACAAAAGCCATATTCAACGCTCACTTTATAATGTAAATACATACTACATCACAGCTATATACATTGTGAAATTCATACACATATGAAACAAAATCATTTAAGTGCAGATCTTCAAGTTTAAAAGTTATGAGAGTAGGGAGCACAAGTATATACACAGAGATCTTCTAAATCACAAGTATTTCAGTTACAGATTAGCATTACATTTCAGCATACTATATTTTTCTCACTTTAACTCTGTTTTCCATGTTGACTTTAATTTTTTTTTATTTGCTTGGTATATTGAACCCTGGCTTGGAATAAATAGATTCAAATAAACACAATTCAGTGCCAGAATTGCCACAGGCACATTTTTTTTCTTTCAGTGGTCCTGGGAAGTGGTTTGTTAAGCTATTGTTCTCAATTAAAAACTCATGTGTTTGTTCAGTACAATATGGGTCGCTGCTTTGAGTGAAAGATTCCCTTGACATGGCAAAACCTCTAATTGTAACAAGTCCATGCCAAGTATGTTTAACCAGATGCAGCCCCGGGTTTGATTAGCAGCCACTGGATTCCATGTACAATCAGATAATGATGGTTTTGCTTCTCTGCTGAGCAAACATCCTCAGCTTTTAATCAAATATGTCTGTGTATCTATAGAGGTATGTACGTGTATGGGTATATATCTATAAACCTCTAGACACACAATTATGAGCAGCACAACTATTTTAAAACTATAGTTCATCTCAACTTATTTGACCTTTGACTATTTAATCTTGGAAGGACCTGTGCAATACCAACTGAAAATAAATGGAATAAAATATTTATTTTGGCAGACACCATATAGATATAGTGAAGAGACATGTGGTGCATGGAAATTTTTTACCACACATGTAGAAGCAGAAAAGGCTCTGGAATACATTTTTGTTTTCCCACTTGTGGGATAGCATCTATTGGATAATGATGATATTAGAACTGCAAAGACACGTGCCATTTTGGAACAACATTCCAATACTTCTTAACTATGCCTGAGGGAAGGTGGTGAATCTGGGTGTTTATTTTATATAAGAGTGGGTATTAGTTAAGTTTGCTAATATGACTTCAAGAATATTTTGGATTCTGCTATTTGCATTTTTTTTTTACTTGTATGTATTCAACAAGGGCTTTTAGTGGAAGCCCATAAAACTGATTTCTATTCTTTTTTTAAAGCTTGAACATTTTTTATTTCAGAAGTAAACACAGTATTATCTCAAATACCAAAAAAAAAATCAACATAATTTTTCACATAAGTATATAAATGTCCTTCTTCTATACACTAAATACATAACCACCCTGAATTTTTACCCTGCCCTGGTTTCTTTTGTTCAAAAGTAAAGAATTGAGATCAAAGAAAAAGGCAAAAGAGAATTAAAAATAATAGTAGTGGCCAGTTCTAGTCTAAAACAAATTTTAAAAAATCTAAATGAAGAGTATACACTTGTGTCTTTCAACTATTTATCTTCCACAAACATCAACACCACATATTTTGCAGTATTGTTAAGTATATTTCCCTCTACACTAACATACAAAAGCATATTTATTTCTATATGAACTAGTAGTTACACTGAGAAAAACAAGTGTAAACTTAGCTAAATGAAGTACATGAAAATAATTAAAGAAACTAAACCTAAAACTACAAAGATAGTTAAAAAACAGGCTATTTTCTCAACTGACTTGCTGAAATTAATAGATCTCAATTAATCATCATTTCAAGGGTGTTGTATGTAAATGTATTGGTGTCCTGGCCTCTGTCATTCCCATTCATAACCAGCTGAGAGAGATATGGAAAAGTTACTTGCATGTTCTTTATACCACAGTCTTCAAACCAAGGCTAGTTTAAACAGCACAGAAGACATTTTTAATTTTCCTCACTTAAGCTTTTTCTTTTGCATTTTCACAGTGAAAGCCAATGCAATGCACTATTCTAGACTACAGGTACAGTTTCACTGACATTTTAAGAGTAGCAGCATCTCCTTATCACAGGCTTCACAAAGAATTTTCATCGTGGAGATAAGCAGCTAAAAGGTGGTTGAAAACCACTCAGAAGTCAGCACACATATTTTATCTTCTTCAACTAAATTTCTTTCTTATGTTTACTTAGCAAAGTAGAAGATTTGGGGGCAGTGAGGAGGAATTGTCCTGCTTTGTGTCTACATTACAGCACTTAGTGCTGTGTTACACTCCTCTGTCATGCTACATCATAACCCCATGGATTTGTATTAATTCCTCCATCACAGTTTTCTTCATTCATGTTTCTGTGCTGAGTACTGTTTCCCCTGTGTGGTTTTAATTTCCTAACACCCTGAAATAAACCATGATGTGAAATAAGTCATATTATGTTTGATGTAGGAGCTCATAAATTGAATATCTACAATAGTAGCAAATAAATGATGGCGATTGCAGATTTCACCTGATCCTAAAAGAAACACTCAACTTTTAGGAAAAAAGATTTTTTAGGAAAGAGACAACCTAGGAGAACAGCAACCCCTCCTCCATGAGGTTCGACAGCAGGCCATAGCTGCAAGATAAATTCACTGTCTTCTCTTTGCCACTGCAACTGGCTGCTTGGTTATTTTTTACAGTAACATCAAGTGGTTTTGAAATGTTGTCTTTAACACAGACATACTTAATGGGTGTGATACAGAGAGGAAAAAGCATTGCAGAACCATACCTGCAAAACAAAAATGAAGTTTTCCTATTTTTGGTAGATTAATTAAAGAAGCACCCTGGGATATTGGGCAGTTGAACCCAAGCTCTAGGATTCAGAAGAGAATTCAGATTCATACATCCTGACTTCCTAGTTCCCAGCTGTGTAAAACTGAGACAATGTGCAAAAATGACAAATTCCCGTGGAAGAATGAGAGATTCTGACATTGCACTCCCTCAAGGGCTCTGCTGGTTGTGGAGAGCTGGTGAAGAACAGACACAGCCCATCCTCTGGCAAGACTGGCTGTGTCCCTCCAGGACAATTCTTGCAGTGCAGCCCTGGATGCCAGTGGAACCATCAGCAAATGCTGCTGCCTGGGAAAGGAAACTGCCTGACACTGTACCCTGAGGATAAAAAAACTTTGGCTTTTTTAAACCATGTATGTGTCTGTGTAAGAGAATTCCAGAGTCAACAGACCTCCACTGAGAAAGCCCTGCCACCAGATGTTTAAATCCAGGGATTGTTAGAGCACCAGCTGATCCCAATTGCTGATGGTGGTAATGCAGATGCTTTTGGCTCTGTCCTTTGAATTGGGCTGTTGTCTCCCTAGGTGGGGCTGTCATTTTAATAATAGATCATTGTATTTCCCAGTAGGAGGCCCACTGTCATGGTCCCGAGGAGGATGGGGAGAATTAAGCTCCTGTTTAATATTTTGTTGTTATGTCATATCTCACAAATAGCATTGTTTTGCTCTATAGTCCATGAAGGGAGCTCATGCTTAGGACTTATATGGAAGAAACAGAATTTTCAGATTTGCTTACACAGAAGAGTTAGCTTATAAGCCTGTGCACGCAAAACATAGAGCATTTAGGAACACTGCCAGAGATCTGACACGTTACCAAAAAAAAAAAAAAAAAAATCAGTGCAGTGTATGTGTGGTCTAATGAATTGAGTGAAGGTCTGGTAGCCAGGAGCAGTTCAATCCTCAGCACTTAGCTCTACTATGGGGCTAAATACTGCATTTCTGTAACAAGGCAGTTCTAATCCAAGCATCATATCACGAATTTTGTGGAGTTAGAAAGTGTCATTTATTTAAAGTTAGCGTGAAGAACAGAGATGCATATTTGCATTCTCAGCACTCAGGTGGATTTCTGAAGAAATGCACAGGCAGCAAAGTAGGAAATGCACAGCCTGAAGTAGCTAGAAATCAGTGTATTTCCTAATGCTCACACTGAAAAAAACTCCAATAAAAAGTTTCATTTACATGCGAAGAAGTAGCTTTATACCTCCAGAACCCTAGTAGAGTAAAAACTGCAGAAACTCTACCATACCAGAATGCTTCAAGAATATGCCCATTATAGATCATTTATGAATTGTAAAAATATTGCTCTATAAATAGGTAGGTGATGTTGCCTCAGATTCAGTGCTGTTCAGTTCCCACAGATTGTTACTTTTAAACACAACCTTACCTGCAAAACGTGACATTTTCAGGAATTTATAACATTAGCATGCATTCCATTCTGATATTATGTCTCTAACCTGTTCACACACATTGACAACTCCAATGTATATTGCAGCTGTCAGGGAACTCGTTCATCATATGAACCATATGCTGCAATGTTCCTGCTACACTGGAGCACACAGTGTAAATTATGTCATTTTCAAGAATCAGGAACTAAGATTCTACTGTAATGAAATCAAAGCTTTAAAAGTATGAATACCCTCACAGCAAAAATGTTTTCAAATATTTGACAGCAATTAAAGCACAACTCAATTTTTTCTTCTATTGAGCATTGATAGTCATTAATTCTGTCTTTTTAAAGATAAAGAACTTGTTTTGTACCATATTTGTTTAGCATTCTTCACATATATGTTTTTCAGGGCACAAGTCAAAAGACAATAGAATTAAACAAATTAATGTATTATTTACAGCACTTAGGAAACACTATTCATGGATTAAAATAAAGTATAACTTGTCCAAGAGGACTTAATCCATTAAAGACATAGGAAACCAGCTTAATTTGTCAGAATGGCAGCCATTAACTCTGCAAGGTTATGCAAATACAGCAGATGATTGAGAAAGTGCAGGCCATCCCTACTGTGTCAAACATAAACAAAGCCTGTATGAAACTGGCAGTCAACATATTTGTTGTGCAGAAAAGACAGGTAAGGAAACACAAATGCTTTTGTCCTTAAATAGGAATAATTTAAGAAATTCCATAAACACTGTAAACTACTTTTGTTCCTAATGGCTAATATGTTTGTTGGTCTCTGAGGTTCCCTAGAGGGAGCAAAGCTTTAGAATCTCTTGACACTCTATCTGTGTGGAACTGGCATGTCAGCTGGTAATTACAGACCTCTAGGAAGTACTTAAGCATAGGCTAAGGATAAATTTAGATAAATGAACAATTTTGCTAATGAATAATATTGCTGACATAGAAAACCTTGTATTTCAGAAGTATGTGATTTTCCTGACTCCATCAGGTCAATAAGTGCTTTTAAAAGCAGTAATTTCTGAACCTATTAGACAGCAGAAGGGGGTTAAAAGGTCTTTCACTTCACTGACAAATTCAAAATGTATGTGTGTGCATGTATGTGTTTTCTAGATGTAGACAGGCACAGAAAAATTGACAAAGATAAAAGTTGTAAAACTGAATGAACAAAATTCAAAAGTGAATCATACAGGTTTACAAGTCAGTACATCACTGCAATATCTTCAGACATGGATCATTGCTCTCTATTGTTGCATCTTTCTTGAATGAAGCCCCTTTCCCCTAAACATGGCTGGGGATAAATACACAGGGAAGGGACAGAGCATGTCAATTTAGGAAAGTACATGAAAACCTTCATAAGAGCTGCTGATAAGCACAAACCAGGTCATTAAAAGAAATACAGAAACATGTAAGTCCACATGCAAAAAATTTATGAGGGAGAGAAGGAGAGAAAGAAGCACCCAAATCAATTTGAACAATAGTGGAACAGATAACCCAGACACACAGAAGATAACATTGTACAGAAATAAGATCATAATGATCTATTATGTAGCATTAGGGAAAGGGTCAGGCATAAATTTCATTACACTAAACACATGTGCAACCAGTTTTACAATTCTGCTTTTTGGTTGTTTTGCCTGGAACAATTTTTATTCCAACTTTTCAAAAAAAGCAGTTCACATAACCAGCCACATGATCCCAAATGATGACTACAAATAGCTTTGAGGTAATTGCTATATATTAGGCAGCATATGCAAACAAAAGGTCAAAGAGAAGATAAATTGTGAGAGAGTGCTTGAAGCAAACTCTAGCTTTCACTGGGCAATTTCAGAAGGAAGACAGAGGGAACAAAGTTGTTTATGTCCTCTGGGGTTTTTCAGTGCTAGAAACCCCCTTAGCTAACTTTATCAGTTCCAGTTATCACTAAAATTGAACAACCCCTAATGTACCTCTTGACCAGTGACCTCTTCTTTCTACTTGTCAATCTAATTTTCTTTTTTTTTTTTTTTTTTTTTTCCCAACTACCAGGAAAGTGGAGAATTTTTNNTGTCTTTTCCACAACTACAGGAATATTGGTAGATTTTTCCTCAGCCTTCTCTACCCTTTTTCTATTTTCAGCTTCTGAAAAGGGCATTTCTTCCCACCCCAACTGGAAAGTTTGCTTTTCTTTCAACATTATACTCACAGTTCATGAACTTTTCCATGCTGTCAGGAAAAGACATCCTTGGATCACCTCTCCTTAGGTTGGCCCAAGTTGTGCATAACAGGAGAATTTGCTACCCTAATAGCTCAGAATGACCACAATATCACGATTTACTAATAGTGCTGCTCTTAATGGGCTACAACATGAACAAAAGTATAAACCATACAAGACAGTCCATCTCCAGCATACAAAAACCATTTATCAAATGTATTTTTCATCATTAAAACCATTAAATATACTGTTTACCAAAATAATTCAAGATAAACTCTTGTTTTTATTGATTAATTCCACTACTATATCCTCCCCTGCCCCAAGAACTCAGTCTTCCTACTTAGGACTAACAACTTTGCTTGAAAGGTAGAAAAAGATACACAGGAAATGCTTCTCTGAAGTTTCACTAATGAGGAAGCAGATCTTAAGGCTCTTGCTGCTATTTGGCTCATTTGTATTTTTTATGAGATCATGTACAAGTGGGCAGAAAAGAGACAGACTCACTCCTGGCAGATTACCCAGCCCTCTAAAGGTGCTTGCCATTAATTTCACTTATTCTCTGCACATCTGTCTCTGCCCAACTGTGTCATGACTATTGCTCCTTGCAGCTCACTTCATTTAACCTGGAGCTTTTACCTACTGAAATCTGTCAGCTTGTTTTGCTGTATTACAGAATCTAAACTCTAATTATAAACTAGCTGGAAGTCAGACCACTCATTTCCACTAGCGGAAAAAAATCATCTAAAAAACATTATCTCTGATATCAGGAATTTTAAGGCAACAGTTATCAACCATGTTTAGTCACCATGTTACTATAACACGATGGCTCCTAACCACAGCTGGTATCTCTATCATTTTCCTAAGAAAACATGCTGCTTTGCTACCCCCAGACTGTACCAGCTGTGACTCTGAGGGAACCAGTCACACTGTCAAAGTCTCTGAAGCTCATCCAGCTTAAACCCTCCAGAGCCTCAAAATTACAGAGACAATTCCCTCACCTTCCAATGGAGTTAAAACTGGCTTGTTCCAGATTTGAGACAAATACTTTTTTTCTCACTGGAGAGTGTTTCCTTTTGTTTTGCCAATGCTTTTCCCTCTTATACATCTTAATTAATGTCTTCACCTTCCTGTTCATGACATTGACTTCAACAACTGACTTTTGACTGTTACTACCACCTGCCTACAAAGTGCAGTACATGAACATTTCAGAAAGAATATACTGTACAATACTATGCAGTTCATTCGAGTTTAGCTCTTTTCCCAATACTGCTTCCTTAACCTAGGGAACTATAGAGTTTTCCAGGCCCTCCATGGATTTGGCAAGTAGGACCCTGGAACCTGTTTGAACCAGCATAAACTCTTGCCTCTACAAACACAGGACTGATACTACACACTATATTACTAATCTCTGCTTTTTTTTGGAGCCCCCAACCTGACTGCTTTGTGGTTCAACTGATTCAGAAACAAGTGGTGTAGCAGCACTGGGATTAGAACACATGAAATAGTCTCTGTATGCATTCATGTTGCTTTGGTTGGTTTTTCTATGTAAATTCTACATAGAAGAATTTATGGTCTTTCTCATCTACAAAACATCTTCCAAAGGCCAGTGTCAAAAGGATCATTTGGTACACAGATCAGTTCATTCCTTCATGAGGCAAGATATCTACTCTCAACACGGATCTTTTACCTGGTGGTGCCACTGTTCTTATCAGTCTGAGGTTTAGTCACCTGAAGGAATATAAATGAAGATTTTCTTCCTCTCATAGTCTTACCAGATTCACCACATTACTGAATCTTCCCAATCAGGCTACTTTCTTTACACATTCTTTAAAGTAACTCCCTGCTTGTTTTATCATAACAGAATAACACAGAAAAAACCCACAACCACTGCTAGATTTTGCCAGTGGATTACCATGTATCTAGCCTTTCAATATGTTTTTCAATCTATTTTCATAATATCCAATAACTATTCAGTCAAATTTGATTATTTGCACAGACTTAGATTCAGCTATCCTACGTGGAAGCAGGCACACTGCAAAACTCTAACCATCAGCAGATTCCCACAAATCCTTCCACACCATGTCTCTTCTGGGCCACAGCAACAGGAGCCACTTTATTCTGAACAAGAGGTAAAACTGTCAGTCTGTCTGGATGCACTGGATCACTCTCAGGGCTGACTTGCACAGGATCAAAGAAAATAAGCCTCCATAGGTACACTTCTACTATCTCAAAACTGAGCTACTTTTAAAAATGTGGGGTAGGAAAAGCTGTTTCTTATAAAAGTCAGTCTGCCTATCACCTGTGTCTGGGATTTTTACATGCCTTTCCAGAGACTGGGGTAGACAACTTTTATAATCAAATTTCAGTCAAGGATGCACACACACTGTCACCACTATTTAAAACAAGCCAAAAATTTAGTGGGTCACTGAACACTCCTACAAGCAAACACTTCTACTCTTCTTACACCAAGTAGAGAAGGCAAACTCAAAGATAACTGCAGATCAACTGAGACAAATTTAGGGTCTTATTTTAGTGAATACTAATTTAATTTTGAAGGTCACAACAGGTTCAGTGTAACAGGATGTTAATATGCACACCCTTTCTCAAAAAGATTTTTCTCCTCCTAGTGTCTCTATTTGATTCAATGGTCATTACTGTGAACTGAGTGATGTGTGCCAGTGCTCAAGAGATCATTATTGTTTCATTTACTTTGGTTTGTTGTGGCTTTTTAACCTGTTCAAACGCTGGAACTTTTGCCTGAGTCAAAACACGTGACAAAATGTATCACTTTCCAGTGGCAGAATAAACATCTGGAATTGTTCTAGGAAAGCCCCAGTTGGCACAGTACTGTCACAGGGACCATCCTAACACTGCAGAGAACGCTCTGGAGGCACACAGGAACAGATTTGGCTGCCTCGTGTTTTACTGATCACAGCTGCTACAAAATCCATCTCAAGATGTAAACAAGATGCCCAAGCAAAGGCAATCCAAGAGGTGTTTGAGTCAGGACTGCACCAGAAGTAGCTTCAGAACTGGGGAGAGTAAGATCCTCAATTTAGGAGACAGTTCTGTGCTAAAGGGACAACACAAAGTGTCTTAGTAATTAATATTGGAACTCTCCTTTTACAGGGATCCTCTTTATATTACATTTCTGCTAAGTTAGAATCATGAAAATAAAGTTGTAAGGTATCATAAATTTAAAATAAACAGTTTCAGCACATACTGCATGACCATTAACTACATGTATTTAGCTTGAAAAAAAAAAAATAAATAAATGGAATTCATACCATAGCCCAGCTTAGAATTCCTAGGGTAAGTATGCCTGGCCTTGACAGAATTCTTTATATTCTCTTTACATAACTTTTACAAGTGGAAGAAGTGGCACTATGCCTTTCTTAGGGTATCATTTGGACACAGGATGATAACAGTCCCTCCACTGCATTTTCAGAAATCTAGAATAACAAAAGTGATGGAGTTCATTTTCTGACCAAGCAAAACTACTCTTGACATGTTGAATGGACATATAATGCCAGTCTGTATCTTCAAATGTGTGAAGAACTTCTTAAACCTTAGAGAGATTAAAGTAGTTTTCATTAAAATAGTTTTAATTCACAAACCACCAATGACTGCATGGAGCTAGTGAAAAGGTAAAAGACAAATATTTGTCTTAGAGGAAAAGGCAGTGATGCTGCTGCAACTGAACATCATGCTTACATAAAAGGAATTGAATTTTATTGAAAACACATATAGTTCAAACAATAAGATTTTTAACGTTCACAGCTTCTTACATTATACACTCTCTTTTTTTAAATGAAGCAATCATGGTTGCATTTCTAGTGTCATTTAAAGCTTGCTACTTCCTAAAAATGGATAGCATTTCAATGTTAAAATATGTATTGTTCAAAATCGCAGAAAAAAAACCCAAAACAATTCCTCTCCCAAATAACAAGTCATTTTTCTTCCTCAAATGCTGATTGTGATGCACATGCACTTTGTCAGAATTTATCCTCACAAAACAGTAAAATCAATTTCAAAACTCTGGTGAAAACCATCTGCAATGAAGCAAACAGTGAATGCTGCTAATCTAAAGAAAATAAAGAATGGACTGCTTTCAGGAAGAAAATCCATCTTACACTTAAATTAGCATTTTCTTAATTAAGTTTATTTGTAAACAATTCTTGAAATTCAGAAGTTCATTTGTGTTCTAATACTTCAAACAGAAAGTCAGTGTAATTTGGCTCTTGACAGCTAAATCCACAACACAATTTGAAGGTAGTAAATATGAAAGGCTATCACCTAAAATAAAATGTGAGCTTGTGAAATGATTACTTCTTTTAGCTGGGTTTATTAAACCTTTATTTAGAGTTAAAAATCATTCTTTCAGTTATTAAAATTTTAGAATTGTTCAGCACTTTCGAAAAAATTATTCTCACAGTGTTTGATATTGGTACCTCCCTTTCTGCTTTGACTTTCCACAGCACCACTGAACCATTTGAGAGTCAGTGAAATAATGAATATTTATTTTGATCAGTAAAATTCTACCCTCCACTCCACATTCTTTTTATGATGTGTTCCTTAGATGCCCACATCAAGGGTTATGACAGACATTATGCACACTTTCCAAAAAAAAAATGACAAAATGTTGAGTATTCTCCATCAGACTCCTGAGTAACTCAGACATAGCTCAAAAATATGCTTAAATTTTTACCTTCAGATCTTCCCTTCCCAGAGGAATGACCACTGAGAAAAACACAACTTTAATTCTACTTACATTTTAAAAAACAGCCCTCCCCAAAGAAAATCAACAACAACAAAAAAGCACAGTTCCCCAGGGCTGTGCTTCCGTAGCAGGGAGAATCAGTGTGCATTACTTTACAGCAATATGTTCTGCCTGCTTAGGTCTTTAGTTTATAAAGTCACTTCATCAACCCAATTATTTCTTTTCTTCCCTGTTTTTCCCCCAAAGTAACTCTAAACTGCTTTAAAACACCTTCATTAGAGAAATGATTCAACAAGCACTGCTGCAAACCATGGAAATGTAAAAGCTGTTAAAAATGTATTAAATGCTGTCCATGCCACAAGGGTACTTGTGTAAAATGACCTTAAGTTTAAAGGCTCCCTATGAAGGCAGAACAGTATCTGCTCTGCTTCTCCTAATGAATAACAAATGGGCCTTCACAATTCATTTAGTTCAGTACAAGCTGCCATTACAGCCCATTCTGTTTTTTTAACTTTGTGGTAATGTATCATCTTGCCTGACTCTATGTCATCTTCTTGAGGGTCACCAAAGGTATGTAACTCCACTCTCAATAATGAAAAAAAGGAGGAAGGAAAAAGAGATATGACAAATTTTGACAAAGCACCGACCAGTCCATTCTGATATACTGTATCACACAGCAAGGCTCATACTTCCCACACAAAACACTTCCTGAACTGTAAAGAAAGTCAGAAAATCACTGAAGCTTTCAAAAGGATTCTGTTTTTCAATTAATAACTAAAATAAAACAATATCTGGGAAATAATTCTTTGGCCCTCTATTTCCTTTCTCTTGATTTTTGTTATGCCCTAAAATATAATCTGAATCTGAGCATTTAAAAGGGAATTAAAAGACCACAAATATTTATCTTTATTTCACAGATATTTAGAAACATGCACTATGTTGCTATGGGCAATTAGCCTTTTATCCTATTTTAGCTGGTAGTTTAACTCACTCACCCTAAGGTTTTAATTCTCCCCTCAGTCTGCATGCTCAAGCCTCAATTCATGCAGCTGGAAATCTGCCTCAGAGATGTTATAACCTTGTTAATGTAACAAAAGAGGAGTTTACTTAAAACTGTACTGACTGTGGACTTAAGCCAAATTTACTTGAAAGAGGAAAGAGACTGTCAAAAATCCTACAATAAACACAGAAATGCAGTTCTTTCATAACCTTCACCTTAATTCATATAGACAAGCAATTTACATGTAAGTGGATTCATATGGCCTGTGAGGGGCCTCCTCTCTGGAGCTGGACTATTCTCCATACTCTATCCTCCTCTCAAACAAAAAAAAGCTCCAGCAGCTCACTTTACAAAAATGGCAGAGTATCTGCAATCTTTTTTTAATCACAATAAAACATAATTAAGATAAACATTTATAAAGCTAGTCAGTATCAATAAAGGCAGCATAATTTCACAAAGCAAATTTCACATAAATTCAGCTAGTCCTTCGTCAAATATATATTTAAATTCAATAAAGGTTTTAATTGAAAAGTGGAAACTTGTACTAATGAGGTAATAGTTACATTAGCCTTAAGTGGAACTTGGTTGTCAGATACTGATATCCCCTATTCATTTAGTTGCTAAATTACAGGAGGGATTTCCTAAATTCATCTGTTAGTTAGATTCATTTTTAGACTAGATACTACCAAAAACATGCATTAGACTAAACAAAACATCACAGTACTGAAGTGTTGAAGGGAGAGGATTCTGAGAGAAAAAATTATAAATTCTATTTCTTACTAGAATTGTGAAAATCCTGTAGGTAAATTTCCTTCCTGATTGGATCTTTGTAGTACTTTTACAGGAGAGCAGTGGGTACCTAGGAGGGATGCAGAGCCACAAGAACCAGGAACACTGGTTTCATTCCAGCAGTTTTCTGTCAGCTGTTGGCAAAACAATCCAGCTGGGCACAGAGGGTAATGGGCACCCAAAACAAAATTGGAAAGCAGTCAAGTTTGTTTCATGCCTGCTGCAAGTTTAAACATATTTAATTAGGTGAAAAGTCTTTTATTTTAAGCTCATGAATGTTAGAGCATTTTCCACTCTGCTAAGAGGGTATCAGGTTGCTGGATGTCAGATGATGATCTACCCTGCTTCTTGGGCTTCTACTCTTTAGGTGTTTCATAGTAATCCCTGCTTTTTGCTACTGAATTTCACACTAGTCCCAACACCAGCTCCTGTTCTAAACCTCACAGACATCAATTGCTTAACTTTTGTTTACTGACCAGATAGGAAACTTCTTGAGAAAGTCATGCAAGAGGCTGGATGAAGTTTTCCAGCTCATAAAAAAACATTCACAAGTTAACAAAATGACAGAATGCTGTATTTGGGGGCTTTTAGAGTGGAGGCAAAAGTTCCTTTTAGTTTAAAAGCTCTCCCTATCAACTGCACTTACCAGCCTCTGGGACACATTTTGCCATAACATGCAGACCATAACCACCACAAAGTCCCCTCGCACAAAAACCCCTTCCTTTGACATTCTCCACTCAGTACCTATCTCTGTTCCCTAACCCTAATAAAGTCCATGAGGTTGGAAACCAAAAGAACAAAGTAGCACATTTCATGTCTCTGTTAGATCAATCTACATTTCACTCTCCCGCCTAGAAGACAAGAATCATGGAAGCTGGTTTTCAAACCATGCAAGAAGTTTGTTGGGAAGCAGAGAAGAATAATCCATCATAACTAGAATGATTTTAGCAATATGGTCATCATCAGAGTCCTGTGTGGCCTAATTTTGGTAAGAGCTGAATGCAACAATGATAAACTACATGTTTGAGGTAGGAGTGGTTAGAAACTAGGAAGAGTTTAACCACAAAAGATTATCTTACATTTCTAATCTAAGCCAATAAATCACCATTTCCCCTTCAGTATCTGCACATTTATAAAACTAAAACTGGATGGGTTTTGAGAAAATCATTATTAAATATTAAGGAAAAGAATATTTCAAACCTTTCATTTGCATCTCCCCATAAAACTTTCAGTACTAAAATGTAACATTATAAGCATAGTACTCCGACTAAAGTAATGCAAGCTTCTCTACAATAGTAACATTTCTATTTACCAACAACCATAGAATCTTTCCCTAAAGATATTCTGTTTAAGTTTGCATTGTCATCCAGCTTTTGTTTCACCTTGAAAAGTTTGTCTATTCTGTTGAAGTTACTTCACCTTAGGGAAGCAAGCCACAGTGTCCTTTTAAGGTGATGTTTATGTTGAACAAAACAGCTCGACTATAGGACTGACTTATATAAAGTACTTTCTTAAATAGGGGTTTTCTTTGCTGAGATACCTTGGCACACTGCACAACAGTGTGGACTTATCCAGCTGTGATCACAATCAGAGAAAATTGAGATGAGCTCATCCTGATAACCAGTGTCATCACACAGTTCATGATCTCCCAGTCTCTGCTAAACAGCAGCACAGCATTGAAAGCAGAGGTGCTGTTCTTTGAAAAGGTAGTGCTTTAGCACATTTTTGTGTGCCATGTCATATTTTACCAATCCTATTTGAATTCTCTTTTTGCTGCGATGTTTCCATATTCACATTGTTCAGATAGCATTGACAGTCATAATATTATGCATGCTTTTATTATTATCTTGTTTATTATAGTTATGATGGATGGGAACCCATTATACCTGGCACTGTATTAATAAAGGGATCAGTCTTGTCAGGGTCACAATCAGTAATCTAGACATGGTTCAGTGGGAGGGCACAAACACCACCACCACAAGTGTTTCTCCTCCTCCAAACGGCAAATTTTTTACTCATTTCAAGATAGAGGTACAGACCTCTAGGAGGATAATTTTTTACAGGTGTCACTATAGAAGTTAAATAAAAGAGTAAGTGTTACTTATGGCCTTGCAGGCAGAAGGGCTGCCCTGTGAGCTCACACCTTACAAAGCACAAGAGAAGGCACTTAGAGAACCATCAGTGAATGCCCTTGGAGAAGAGAGCACAAAGCTTCAAGCACACCTTGCACCTTACTACAGAGAGAGAACACAACCAGAGGGAACTAAGGAATGGGAGCTTAGATGTGTTCTTCCACAGCACAGAGAGAAGTACTTGTTTAGCTGGGGGCATGGGAGGACTAAGGAAGCACAGGAAGAAGACAGCAGTGGATTTACTTCACAGCACCTTAGGAATAATAGGAAGGCAGGGAAAGTTAATCAAACCTTTCCCTTCTGCTGCTAAGAAAACTGCTCCTGTTTGCTCCTGTTTGATTGCCTCTGATTCTGTTTTCTCCTGACTTTATAAGATCTTTTCCTTCTTATAGAAAATGCACATTTCTAAGAACATTTTATATTTTATACAATATTAAAAGAATAATCCACCAGTTTAATTTAAATGATGCAAACCTTTAAAATTCCTTTGGTTCTCCATCTTCAAAGATCTGAGTTTACGTTAAGTTCAGCATTATCCCACTGGGGACACCTTCAGTTCATAATTCCTATCATTGAATTGCATGGCCTGTGTCTCAAATATGCAAGATTTGCCACTTGAAAAAGGAAAAAAAAAAAAAACAAAACAAAAAGAACCCCTGACCCATCATATTTTGCAGTTTAAAATGCAGAAACATCTGCTAGAACCATATTGAGCTGGCCAAGGTTAGGAATATGGGAGCCTGCAGTTGATCAGTGCTGCCCTAGGTGTCACGGAGGCCAATGGGAATTACACTAAGAGGGTTTCAGTAGACAAGGGCGTAATTCAGTCAGCTTTAAAAAAATCCATGAAACAGAAGCCTAACTTCTTTTTTTTTTTTTTTACTTTCTGCCTCCTACTCCTTCCTTTCTGACTTTTGAGCCATTTATTCTTTTGAGTGCAATCTCAGAGGTGGAGGCCTCTACATTCCCATGCTGGCTGAACTTCAAAACAAATGCTATCCTATCTAATAATTTCTACCATCGTTAATTTTTTACCTAAGAGAAACATTTTTAAGGTAAGTTTAAAACAAAGTATACGCAGCTTTGTCAAGATCACTAATTGCAGGGTACGACCTTTTCTATTCCTTATATTTTCTAACATGGCAAATTCAGAAGCTGTGCAATAGAAACCAGTCAAAGTGTTTAATACTTAGTAGATAGCATATCCATTTTTTCTTCTTCATCTAGAAGTTGTTTGCTAAACTGCTCAGTAATTTAAATTCAGATAAAAGTAACAAGCTTCCTTAGAAAATTTTAACCCCTAACATACTTACACATAAAAAACAGGAAAGCATTTTAATTTAAACAGATTGATTTAAAAGGAAAAATGAAATAATGGAAGAAGTAAAGGTAATTATTTTCAACTGCAATTGTTTCTTCAAATTTTCATTCACATTACAAAAGGCTAGAATACTCTGCATCTCCACATCCTTCAGGCAGTTTGAAACACCTGTAAACCTGAAACACTGTTAATCCTGCCTGTCTTCTAAGTGGTTAAATCACTAGAGAATGTCATGTAA
This sequence comes from Polioptila caerulea, assembly GCA_013397295.1. NCBI lineage: Eukaryota > Metazoa > Chordata > Aves > Passeriformes > Certhiidae > Polioptila > Polioptila caerulea. Next base: position 44,957 of record VYXF01004862.1, on the reverse strand, counting down.
CTGTCATATCTCACTTATAACCTGCACTTTAAACCAATCATTTTGTCACTTACATCATCTTGTAAACCCACTTATAGGGCAACAGAAGACACACAGGCCATTTAAAGTACACCCATTGATTTTTCCATATTCTGTTAGTGGATTTAATATAACTGGAACTTAAAAAAATATAAAATTAAAATGGGGTTAGAAATAATCTTATTACTATGTGTGTTTCAGTGAAAGTGAGCAATGTGGGAGGAAAGAACTGATACTGCAGATAGAAAATAAATTTTAGGAACGTAGGTCAAGAACAGCCAAAGAGTATAAAGAAGTCCATAAAGAGCCAGCTTCTGTCAAAGAATTTGTCTAACCCCCTTTGGAATCAGCTGATGTCTCCGTGGAAGCAAGTTCCAGGTCACCAACCAACCACTCCACAAAGCAGCACTTCTCCCCTTCAAATCAATCACTGATTAACTTCAGCAAGTGCCTGATATTCCTCATGCTGGGAGATCTGGCTGAACTCTACATTGAGTTTATGTCTTCCTTTCTGATTCTTCAAACTTCAAACATATCCTTCCCCCTGCCTTACCCCTCCCCAGAGTCAGAAACCTTTTAAGTATCTCCCTCATAAAGCAGCTGCAGGATCCCCTTGATCTCTCTCATTCAGGCCCTGGGGAAAGAACTAAACCCCTGAAAAGTGTGGTAGAATTTCCAACACAAAAAGTTTGCTGGAGCACTGACTCTTTATTTTTCTATCGAGGCAAGGTACCAGAATGGGTAAAGAACGATGGCAACAAAACTGGAAAGCAAAGTGTTCTCCTAGGATATAGATTGGGAATGACCACCAAATTCTCTTTCTGCCTGGCAGGTGCCTCAAATCATGTGGATCAAAGGAACCTGAAAGATCACTTGTACCACTAGAGACAAAATCCTTATGAAATAAAGAAAACAAGCCAGACTTGTTTTTTAAGGTCAGAAAAGTATTCTTGATTTTTATAACCATAATATGCACTGTCTGGAACATGTTTGAACTCCTGGTTTGCCTTCAGACTATGCCTCTTTGACATAAGCACTGCTACCTTTCTGTAACAGAGAGGAAGATGTTGTCTCCCTGGAAACACTTAGAAAAGGCTGCTACTGCCCTCTCCCACTGTCTAAAGGGGGCAAGAAACTATGGGAGAGGATCCAACTTCCTTTACTCAGCTATTGACATAAAAGTAGGCAAAACACAGCCTCTCATATCACAGTTTGTAGAAATCCTAAACTGATCTTACTAACCTTCAATAGCAGGTGACAACCTTTGAAAGTAAATTATGACCTTAAAAAGAAAAAAATTAAGAAAATAATTTTGTTTCCCATGCTGATGAAATTTCAAACGTTATGAGTCTCACAGAATAAAATTAAACTATACTATCCTTTAATCTGAACATAAGACACTCTCAAATAAGTAGGAACTTGGTGACACTCATTGTCTTTAAGAGAAGTACTCTGACACTTAAACAGCTCACTCATTCTATTCTCACAGAGAGAAACATTTTATTGCTTAGAGCCCCTTCGTTGTTTACAAAAGAAAAACATCTTTTCATTTTAGTCAAGAAAGCTTCTGTTCCAGGGAACAAAGCCTTCATTTGGCCTTCTCTAATCTTTATGGTGTTTGCAAGTCGGTGTCAAAAATGTTAGTCAAGGCATGCTGTGTTACAGGTCTGTGGGGCAAAAACAGTCACAAGAGACTTTCCACCCAAGTTAGGAGACCACATTACCATTCTAACTACTTCCTATGGAAGTCACAGTTGTATCAACATCCTGCTGTTTTGTTTGTATTTAACTTGGGATATGACTCTCTACACTCTCAGCATGAATCCTACAATTAAATTGAAGCAGTCCACAGGTTACTAAAAAACAGTGTTCTGTGTTTGAAATGGTACAATTCTTGAGACAATCAACTTGCTATCAGAACAAGTTTATAGTATACATTACCACAGCTGCAACAAGTCAAAATAATCTTTCTAATAAAATTATAAAAAAATAGTAAACTTCTTCATGAAAATTATTTTTTTTCTTTACAGCTATGTATACAGTATTTATACACTTTACAGCTTTTTATACAAATTCTGTAATCTAACCTATAAAGACATGTTAAAGAATTCACATTAGCGTAATTATCATAGATATGCTTCTCCAGATAGAAGGTGAAATACAGCTGGGAAAGTAGAAAAAAAATATTCTACTTTTAAAATAATACTTTATTAATAGTATAAGAAATCTGACCCTTGTTGTGTTTGCTTAAACTTCAAAGAGACTCATTTAATGTCATGTACCCACTACTGCTCATTCAGCCTAGAACTATTCCCAAGGTAGGTACTGGCTGGTTTTAGAATATACCAGCATTTAAAAAGGAGCATAAAATAAGCAACTTTGCCCACACCTATTAGTGAAACACCTCAGGTTTCAGCATAGGAAGAGAACTGATTATCTCCCTTCCTGCTTTCCTTTTGGAAAAGATGGGTGCAGGGGAGAGCTCTGCCTGGCTGTAAAACAGAAAGCAGGAGGGTCTGTAGGGAAACCATCCTTTTAAGTTGTTTTTAAGAAGTGAATTCCACACATTTCAAAGAGCAGTTCCAACCCTAAATCACTTTGCCAATTTCTCCTACTTTGCTATATTCCTTTCCTCATCCTTCATGCTGTATGGAAGAATCAAAAAAAAAGGAAATTAACTTCATGTCTACATGCAAGTAGAGTCACTCCAATTTCATCAGGAATTTTCCTGTCAATGAGTGTCATGCCTCTGGCCTGTGCTTGCCCTGAACAGGTGAATTGCATACATAATTACTCTGAAACATTCCAGATGCACTGGATTTACTACTCACACAGAGATTTCAGAAGCACTTTTCACTACTGCTGTACCCACAGCAATGAGGAAGAAACCGCTCTCCTGTGGGTGTCAGAACCTCTTAGGGCTGAGCAATTAGGACATAAATAAAGGCAAACATCTTGAGTTCCCTCTCCAGGTGTCAGTTTCAGATGGTGATAGATAGAAATATTAATAGGATAATGTAAGGCAGGGACATGAGCTGATTTGTCCAGGTGCTGAAACACATCTGGATAGATTCTCTGGACATCCAACAGCTCATGTCCGAGCTGAAACTCCTGCTGAGCTGCTACACAGATGTGAAATCCCCAACTTCTACTCTGGTAAAATTTATAGATGGAAAAAGAGGTTCCTCTGCAGAAAACCAGATGAATGGTAAACTTGCTTATACTTCTGCCACTAGTACTTCATAAAGCATTTTGACTTCCGTACAAATTCTGATTCTTTAGCTTTAGATTTTACACAGTTTTTCCCTCAGGCTGTGACCCCTGACTTCCAGAACCCATTTAAAGACCCTCTTCATCCCTGCAATATCCTGCAAAGTCCACTTGAAGCCATTTGTATGCTTTTCCATGCCTGAAGCTCTTGCTCTACAAGGCAGGCGGGCACCAGTCAGACCCGGTGACAGACGAGGGGACAAAGCACATTCTGCTCCCGACAGGACAAGCTTCCTCCTCACCCTGGGGAGCTGCTCCTACTCAAACCATGGTCTTACACCCAAGACTGGCATCTAGTGGCAAATCCAAGTGCCCCCTCCTTGTCTGGCAGAGCAGCTCAAGCACTGACCCAGCAGGCAAAGGCTGTGCTCAGCACTTCTGCACAGTGGCAGCTGCTGGGACAGAATGCCTGGTGGAAAAAGCATTTTATCCCCTTCTTCCCACAAATATTTAATACCTGACTATACACAGGTGCTGTTAAATGAATAAATACACTGAAAAAAATGAAGATAAGCAATATTCTTTTATCATTTTCAGTGAAAAAGTGGTGACCATACTGAAACAAAGGAAGAGATGCTTAATTTTATAGTGTCACTGTAAGAGTTTACTGCAAAATCTAATTTAAAATATATTTTTTGGACAGGATAGTAATGTTCTATTTTTGTTAAGGAATAAAATAACTAGTAGCTGGGGTTTTCTTAGGAGATCTTTAATGCTTCATTACTAATCATCCAATTTATTTACATAAGGGAAAATATACTTCTGGAAATTTGTAGTGAATTTCAGGGCAAAGTCAATTCCAACAAAACTGATTTAGCAATACCCACAGGTGATGGCATGAACTCTATTAAAGGCAAGGAAATTGCCATTCAAACTTTTGGCAAGAATTCTGAAATCTTCAGAGCATTGAGTATGCTGAGTTAACAGAGGAAATACTCAGTAATTAACAACTAAATGTCAAAAATTTAATCTTGTCAGATCTTCAGGTCAAAACATGAAGTTCAGTCTTTTGGGGGATTAATCACACGGCCACTCACTAAGTGCAGTGTTTGTCACAGGTAACTAAGTCACTGAAAGATCATCAAATTAGTGCAAAACCAGAATGAAATATTTTCTAATCTTGTATTTAGACAATAAATAGAGTAAACATCACAAAGTTAACAAATATTTTCAACCAAGAAAACACTAAATTTTGATAACAAAGCTAGGGGGAGCTTGGGTGTTGGAGTTTTGTATTTTCTTTTTAACTTTAGAGGTTGCAGATAAAGATAAAATCCATATAGTTTAAAACTTGAAATTACACAAAGAGTGACAATCATTTTTACATCTTTTCCCCAACATGCCATTAGAATTTCTTTTATGCCTTTTGGCTTGCCAGGTCAAACTTTATATCTTCCAAAGGGAAAATAATTTTGACCATTTCTAAAAAGATGATCTGTCCCATGGAGCAAAACCCACTTTCCATGAGGGCAGGCATTTATTTCACATACATATATATATAAGGCAATTTTAATATTATATAAATAGTCATTTATCTATCTATACAGCTACCTAATTTTGTTACAAGCAGGTTTATGAGTTTTGGAAGGAACCACCACACAGGAAAGGAGATCTGTATGAAAGCATTGTGGTTGTGAAAGTATGCTCCACAAATCTGGCATTTCTGAAACATCTGACCAACCTCTACCACATCACAGCACTGAAACTTCTCCTCCCCCCCAGCTCTTCGTGTTACAAAATGAATAAGCTTTTCTAGGAGAGCCTTGTGAAGTTCTCAGGAGGTTGTGCTCCTACTTGTGGACTCTCAGAAAACAAAAACAATGTCTGGAAAAAGCAATCTTGGGATATATTTCTAACTACTGTATTTAAAGTTCAGGCCAACTGAAATATTTCTATGGGTGATAAATATATATTAAAAAAAAACATTACCATGGCTTTTGTCACACCATGCAATAGAGATTTTTTTTTGAAGTGTCACTGACTAAAAAATAAAAAGTACATTGATTTTTGTTTTATGCTCAGAGATAGAAAGAGCACAAAGCAACAAGACAATTAGACAAAATGATGGATTTGAACACATGCTGCATTTTACTGTTAACATGTATGCATAACTTCCATTAATGTCAGTATGAGTTATGTGTGCACTGCTTAAATAATATGACCATAACAAAAATATTTCCTCCAGAACTAATATAGTAATATTTTTAATAGACATTAAAAAAAAAATCACATATTCAGAAATTAACATACAAGTGCAACTCCTTCTTCAAACTTATAGTTTCAAACTCTTTAAAATAAACCTTATTTTTTCACAAATTGCCATCAAGTTCAGAAAGAGTTGATTTTATAAAACTACCTTTCATTTCATGCATACTTATCTTGTTTCCAGTTCAAAAAGCCCAACCAGATATGAACAAGGCTAGGCTGCTATACATTTTTATTCCGAACTTCCATAAATAGCTGAATTTATATGGGAACAAGAAATGACAATTGAAGAAGTTATCTAAAACTGACAACTGATTGTGGCCAGTAAATTAAGATGGATCTTGACAATGACAGCCAGATGGGCCCAGAATGCAAAGTTATGGTTGGAACTTGGACATAATATAGGCATAGGAAATCATCATGAATGTTCTGCAACACACACTTCATGCCTATTTAACTAGAAACTTGTAGCCAAAAGCCATAATCACTCAAAACTAAATTTTTTAAATGATAAATAGAAATCATGGTCAATGATTCCAATTAATAAATTACCTTAAAATGCCAGAGATAAGATACATTTTTTTATTATATTATTACAACACAGAATTATCATTATTCTGTCTGCAGATGTCTAGGTCCTAGCTAGCATCTAAAATCTGTTGTTGAGAATATCTTGTTCATTTTTAAAAAAACAGAGTATATTCCTTCATAATGGAGTAGTTTTATAAAGTTTGCTTCACTTATTTCAGTGAGAAATAGTAAAAATTACACTACTGCAGTGAAATATCTAAATTGTTTCTAAAATACATGTATGAACAGAATCATAGAATGGTTGGGGTTGGAAGGGACCCTGAAGATAATCTGTTTCCCACACCCTGGCCACGGGAGGAACCTTCCACTAGGCCAGGTTGCTAATTCTATTATTTTAGTTATTTTATATTGAAAAACACTTTATAAGTTTATATCTCATTTTAAATTCCACACTATTCCTAACTAGGATCTTTGCTGCTGAGTCTTTTATGTCTAACACAATTCACATAGCCCTTCATTCATAACATAGAACAGCTTTTGCCAAAATGAGTTCTACCTCACCAGCTTTTGCCAGCTTCATTTTCCAGATTGTTCTGTGAGGTTTTGTGTACCAAATTTTAAAAATCTCATTAACAGAACTAAAGATTTTTCCTGTATTTTGTTCAGCAATTGTTAATTATGATTTAAAATAATCTTATGATTAGGACAAAAAAAAAAAGGCACTTGAGGAAACAGACCAAAGCACTATACAGAAAATAGATGACTGGCACTGAGCATCTGAGTTATGATGAGACAATTAATAAACACAAATAATGTAGATTAAAAAAAAAAAAACAACTTCAAAAACATATCTATTATACATATTAACATAATGTCACCTAGTTTTTTAATTCATATGTGATTCCATTTTTCTGTATGGATAGATACCTCATTAAAGTCAAAATAAGAAATTCTTTAGATATCCCTGGAAACATTTGTGCTTCCCTTACAATCTTTCTGCACCTGTAATTCATGGCAGACATTCATAAAATCCACTTTTTATAAAACCCTGCTAAGAACGTGACACCATTTCCACTTTGTTCTATTTACAATAACATTTCAAAAGCCATTTTTTCTGATTACTTCCCTTCCTTTAAAATGCAAGGATAACTATAACAAATGACCTGAAGTTATATGTGACTTCCTCCCTCAAAAAAAAAAAAAAAAAAGGTTTCAAAATTACAACTGAGAATTTTCTTTGTTGTATGTTAACTAGACAATTACCAGCCTAGCCAAACCAGAGCACAGCTTTAATGTCCCATAATTACAGATATTTACTTTTCTTTACGTGGATGAAGCCAGATTTAAGTTCTATGTCTCTCTTCCTTTTTCCTTCTGAACATTTACACTCAGTGATAATGCATATGCAAAGACTTCTTTGTTATTTTGGGGGTGTTTTTGGCCAATTCAAAGCAATAAGCTTTGCACCATCAATAGAAAATTACTAACTCCCCTCCTTTGAATGTGCCACTGGCAGAGATTCCAGCATTGCATTCCCACTGAGAAATGGGGCTTTACATTTTCAGTTCCTCACAGAAATTACATAGTGTTGATCTTTTCATTTGCATGTAACAAAGGACAACTTACAAAAAATGTTGAGTACTTCTCAAATGAAGACTTTTGCACTTCTGGGCTTTTAAAGAAATATAAGTGTCTTAAAACTATTAGAAGCCCTTAGATTCAGCCTTAAATATATTCAGAGAAAAATAAAGAAATAACACCAAAAGAAACCCATCAGAACTTACGCCTATGGCAAAAGTAGTTATTTCCTTTTGTTCTCCTAGAAATTAGAGAAATCAAGGTACTTACTTCATTTCTAGGATTTCTTCAAGCTGTTTCCTTCTCTCTATTCTCAGGTTGGCCAGATGTGCTTCTTTTTCAGCCAAAGACTGCTGTGTTGAGGCAAGACGGGCTTTGGTAGAATCCAGTTCTTGTCTGGTCTTCTCCAGTGCATTCATCAGCTCTTCCACCTAAGAGAGAGGACATTTTAAACTCCATATTCTTAGCCACAGGAAAACATTAAATCCATATAAATACAGAGGGGGGGAAAAACACACTAAAGGAATTATTTTCCGTAAATGGCTGTTCAAATTTCTTCCTATCAAAACTGTTTTTAAAACTAACAGTGGTGTTTCAAAACAAAAAAAATATCTTCAAAGTTTCCATGAATCCATTAGTAATAAACAATATTTATACAAAACAGAACTAACACAGATCAGAAACCTATTTAATCTGGGCCACTGCCACATACAGATAGAATTCATAAATATGTCCCGCACCATTTATATTGTTTAAATTCAGAGTGGTGGTACCTCATCATAGAAGTAATTTCAGAAATTTTAAATGCAGCTATAGATGCATGTTTTAATATTAAAGTGTTCATGAAAACCCAACATTTTTCATCAAAAATGCACATCTTTGAAAAACAGGTAACCCAGGGAAACCGTAAATTCTCCACTCCTTGAGTATTTTAAGATTTTGGTTGAATGAAGCCTGGAGAATCTGATCCAACTTTGAAGTTATTCCTGCTTTGAGTAGGGGTTTGTAGTGCATTGCCTCTACTGGCCCCTTCTAATCAAATCATTCTAATAACAATCAAGTCATTTTCCTCCTGATAACTGTGAGAAGCTCCGAAGCATGAAGTGTAGCAAAGTTGTAGAAATCCCACATGTCATTTGAATAATGAATGTCCTATTTCCTGTATGTTCTTTCTCACCTCCTTTGTCCAAATATTATAATTTTATCATAATGAATAATAAAATAATATTAATAAGTTCTTTAGGAAGAAATGGGAAAGAGAATATATTCCATTCATCCATGTTATGCAAAGCATTGACAGCAGTTCAATTCTGCTGTGAATTGAAAATCTGACCAAATTCCACAGTGCTCATATCATCATTGTGGCTACTTTTCCCAAGCTCATGCTTAGCTTTTGTTCTCTAAAGCCTCCTAACAGGCAATCAGTGCTTATAGGTCACATTTTTGTTTCAATTCCAACATACACAGGCTTCTATATAAAAAGTTCAATAAATTATACAAATAAGTATCATTTGAGTTTAAATAAATACAAATAAGTATCATAGATTTGTCATTAACTACAGTGAGGACTCACAGCCCATTTACAATGATACACTGATGACTTACTCCTTCCACACCATCTATACAAACACTCTAATAAGATCAATGAAATCCTGCAATGTATCTGACACCCTGCAGTGCATAAGAAGTTGTGTTTCATGAATGCAGATCAGAATTACCAACAGTGTACAAACTACTGACATTCAACCTTCCACTCAGAAAGTAAAAGCAGTGTAATGGTGACATCCATGAAACAGCAAGGAGTGCAACCCATGAGCCTCTGCAAGTGCAAGATTCCACTGAAGAAACCATGAAGAAAGATGATGACTTGAGATATCTTTGTAAAATGACTGTCTAGTGAACGTTCTTAGTAGAGGCAGCAAAGAGAACATATACTTGAGGGAAATAAAAAAAGCTGGATTTGTACTTAAATCCCATGATAAAAAGAATTAACAGGCCAGAAGGAAAGAGTCAGATCATATTTCTTTAAAAACAGATTCAATTTCTAATATAACACCAGGTACTTCATCTTCGGCTTTAGCGGAAGAACATAAACCCACGCTGCCTCAACAATGACAAGACTCAACTACTAAAACATAAGATATTTCTAACTGGTTCCTGGGTTATTTCTTAGGCTTTTCCTTGCACCTTTTAAAAATTGCATCTAGTTTCTGCTGAGCATCCACTCTATCACTTAATTCCAAACAACATATCCTAATGGAAACTGTAGTAAGGATCAGAACTGAAAAGTCATTAATTTACAAAGAGTCCAGCTTTGAGACAGTATCTTAAAACACCAAGACATTCCCCACTTGCACATTTGTTGGGCAAATGAGAATGCAAAAAAGTAGAAATCTGCACTTCTGTATTTTTAGTATCATTGTGCTCCCTTTCCACGTTCTCAATTTGGCATCCAACCTGATGATTGACTGAATCCTCACCCAAGTTCATATCACATAATTTACATTTCAAAACATTTAAGAGAATTAAAGGCTCGTGGAAAACAAAGCTGTGGATTTGTTAATGTCCATTAATAACATACTCTTACATTACCAGACAAAAGAGATCAAAGTTTAAAAGAGAAGAGAAAAAAACTTTAAAAACTTAAATATGAAAACTTTTTCAAACCACAAATTGTTAACACGTGTCGACTTGAAAGTTTTGGGTTTTTTCATTTACACTTTCAACACAGTATTTGCCAGCTAGTTCTTCCTTCATTTTTTGAATGTGACCCAAGTTCTTGGTTGCACGTTTTCCTAGTTAACTGTCCTACCAACACCTACAGCCAAATTCAACTGGCAAGCATGTGCACAAGAAACTGATTTTTTAAAATCAACTCCGATCAAATTAAACGTGTGAATGTTGAAATCACACAAATGATCCTCCCACCATGTTAATTATATACCTGTAGCAGATGTGTTACAATGGAAAATTAATCACTAAAGGCAGTATTATAGATTAAAATTTTGGGTTTGGGCAATCCCTGTCCCAGCCCAGCAGCCCCACCTGGCAGGGGCAGAGGCACTGGGGGCAGTTCCCACCTGGAAGCTGCTCCCTTTTGCCAACCCTATCCCTCAGTGTAAATGCTCCTCATCTCAAACCTGCACATTTTGAGTTCCCAGGAATACAAGTTTTGAAAGAGTTTACAGTGAGAACCTCAGTGAATGCACTTAGCTCAGGAGTATTCTATGCCCTGAATATGTTATAAGCTGGCTTTTCTTCCCTTTTGCAAGACAATGGCCTCATTTTATCCTTTGCATTTTGTAATAAAAGCCTTTTTTTTTCATACTTTCAGAAAGAGCTTAACTGACCTCGGCACTTTGAGGATTTTATTAAAATCTGCACTAGAATTAAGTTTACATTTCACAATGGCAGAAATCCAGCAAACTGAACTACAGTAATTGTTTCTTAGTTTTCTGTCTATTTTTAATGAACATTTTCTACTTGTTCTGCAGCTTCACATATTTTAAGTGCTATCAGCAGTGTTTCACACCAAGATAAGAAAAGAAAAAGAAATTAATGTGGCTGAAGAATACATCTGCACCACCAGATTCTGCATATTAAAGGAGGTTAGAGTTCAAATGAATGACAGTTTATTAAAAATGCCCTGGAGCATTCCTAATTCCAGATTGGATTCGGCTCAGTACAACCCAGGCTAACATAATACTGTTCCAGTTTGTGGGAATGAAGAGGGGGAGGGACAATTGCATGTTTTCTCAGTTCAAGTATAATATATTTCTGCAGGATGACAAAGAGCTGGCAACATTCCAGCAGTCAAGGTTAGTATGGTCAGCCCTACTACCTTTACAGGGTTGGCACTTCATTTTGGCAACAATATTGGTGATAAATACAAGAGTGTTGGATTACCCTGACTTTTTCAAGTGTCAGTAGCTATACAAAAATTTCATACCTATTTTATTTAAAAATCTAATCTTGTGTTAGCACACAGATCATTTATGAATTTTACATAATAAAAGGAAATAAAGAAATCAATCTATTTAGAGATTCTTTTACTTTAATATTAAAATATTAACCATTACATTTTTTAAATAGTTTAACAAAAAATCACATTTCTTCCATAAAGCTGGCTGCATTTTGATAAGTCATTCAGTATAAGAATCCATCCAGTTGTTTTGAAAGGTTTGGAGAATTTTTTCCATTTCCTAAGGAAATGCCTTTTTTTCTCTACACCAAGTTACACACTACATAAATTTCAGTTATCTCCAGCTCTATGAAGATTAATTTAATGAAAATAATATTTGGGGGGTTTAGCCCTAGATTAAGCATGAGACAGTAAAAAAGGAAATAGAATAATCCTCCAAATTTCTCTTTGTGGCTTTCCTACAAATTTATTCTGTCACTGGACTGAGAGAGCATAGAAAACACATTCACAGAGATGAGGGAAAACAGACAAAAGCCAGGATTTGTACACACCAAATATCCACCCACCAGCTCTTTCAACTCCCAGGCTGAAGACCTCAGCCTTTGCCATTACCACATCAGCTGTGCCTGGCACAGCCAAGGCGAGTGCCAGGCACGCCAGGATCCTGTGCCAGCAGCTGCTGGCCATGCAGGCCACCACTTCATCTCATGGCTAATTCAATTCTACACCTACAGGGGGGCCAGAACCATCATGTGGACCTACTGCTTTTAAAATTGCCAGTGCTGTCCTGCAGTGTGTTTTGTAAATACCTCGTTTCTTCCTGTTTTTAACGCAAATTTCTCCAGTGTTCAACTGCCTCAACAGTTTCATTACAAAGGTGTTTTTCACAAAAGCAAACAGACACTTTTCGAGACATGGAAATAAACTCTTTGTCACCCTCCCTTCTACTCTCTTCCCATTCCATTTGTCATCCATATTCAAATTCCTCACCTCTGACTTCCATCACAGCTCTTAAACCCAGCAAACACATCTAACAAAACCAGTGCCGTTATGGAGGCTGATGCTTCTGAACCTTTCCAAAGAAATTAGGCACAAGTTTTGTCTCACAATTTTGGAAATTTTCAGAGAAAAGTAACCATAGAATGCATGAAAGCTTTAAAGTAAACATCCTAAGTGAGGGATTTGACAGAATATTAAGCAGTATTTATAAATTCCAGGCTGGTTTTCCAACTTGTGAAAAATTAGACACATAGGGCCCAGAGACATCAGCCAGCAATGCAGTGGCAGTTCACACAAAGCAGCAGAAGCACTGAAGCAGCAGCCCCCAGGGAAGGCCATGTTCCTAGGAACACAACAGCACAATTATCACATGGGATGCCATGCTGCAGAATTTGACAGCAAAAATCTCTCTGAGATTACTTTATTACCAAGAAGCAGGATTTAAAGTACTTTAATCCTCTTGCTAAGTGCTATGTTAAAAATATATGAGATTTTGTTTTATTCTGATAAAGAAGAGACACAGCATAGAGAGGGCACATATTTCCAATCCAGACCTGCAGGGACCACAGGGAGAGAAGGTTCTTTCATTTCCTCAGTATTTCCTTGCTGGCTGTCACATGGTGGTTACCAGCCATGTTAATTGATAAAAGCACAGAGTTATGACAGAGACATATGTCCATCTCTACACAGAATTATTCTGGAATTTAGTGGATTCCCATAGCTTTAAATAAATAGATATCCAAGTGAAAGGATTAATAATGCTATGGTCTTGATTAGGTTAATTTAAGATTTTGCAAGTTCTGGGAACTGTATTCAAATGGTTCACTGTTCTGGTACTGGAAGTTAGAACACTGATTGTGTCAGTAATTCAATAAAATATAGGACCACGACAATATCAGTCTTGGATTCATTATCTGTAATTTGATTGTCCAATTGTTATAGTGATTTCTCCTATAACTGAAAAACATAATTAAATTATTTTGGAAAATGCTGGTCATAATCTCTTAAATAGGCTAACTACCAGTTTAAAAAGTCAAACCAAACCAACAACTAAAAACAACACTTTTTTTTTTTAATTAAATCAAACAAAATTATGATCTAAACAACAGTAACCTCTGTGCTCTAGGGTCATGTCCCCAGACAGGTGAAAACAAAAGCTATTCTCAAGTGCAAACAAAAATGATGCTCCCTTGCAGGCCCAGGAATATTGTCATCTATTTAAACACTTCATCTTGTGAAACACAACTGGCCCTCAGTTACAACATTCTCACTTAGCCCCAGCTAAAATACACTGTATGACAGCCCACTGGCAAAATGTGAATGTGACCTTCAGGAAAACCGAAAAGGATGGGCAAGAGAGCAGAGTACTCCTCTCAGATGCAGCTGGGATGTTTTGTCCCAAACAGAAGAGCTTTCATCAATAGCAGAACATTATTATATATATGAAGAAGTAAATGATGTCACATTCTGATATGTCAAGGCTATCTACATTAAAAAATAAAAAAATATAAACAAGCCCTCAGACTGTGTCAATGAATATACAGTATTTAACGTGCTGCAGGAATCAAAGAATGTTCTTTTTCCAAGGCAAATTTCATGCACGAGGCCTAATTCACACTTGGCCCCATTCAACTCAGTCACCCAGACATGCATTGTGATGGAAACAACACCAAGCACCTGAGCAACAGTGTAAGTCTATTTTTTAAGAGGAAAAAAAAAGAAGGACTACCCTTTTATTTTTGCTTTTACTTTGAAAATTAGTATTTTATTGGCATGTCTTGTTAATTTTCTCTCCTTTTCCATTAAGCTTCATCTGAGCAAGTCTATCACCTTTTTAATCAGCTGGTAACCTTAGCTCTGCTCTTACACTTGTTTGATACTGTTCAAACCTAACTGCAAAGGCAGCATGAAAAATGTTTTAAAGTTGTGCAAGTGAAAGCAAATTTGATATAACGTATTGATAAATTACTCAATCTAACATTTCCAGAAGAATAAAAGTGAAGTAAATTGAGCTGACTATTGAACGTATGCTGATTTCAGTAGGACACTCAATTGTCCTACAGGATATTGTATCTGGAAGAGAACCCTTATGGGCTGAAAACAATTAGGCTGTGTGATTTTGGTGTTGAGTCCTCTCAGATAAACCATGCAAGCAGAGCAGAGCAACTCTTTAGCTGGTGTTAAAGCCCGGTGCTGTCAGAGCAGCCTCCCTGGTTAATGTCAATAGCACTGCGTATAAAAGGTGACTAAAGTGTGTACAAATGTTGATCTTTGGAGAAGGCATGCCTAGAATCATGCACACATCTACTATTTCATCCACCAGGTCAACTTCTGGGAGAGAGGGCAAACTGGGAGTTTTCTGGCCAAAAGTTGATTCTCAGCATGCTTGTTAGGTTACACTGCACAAAGCTATTTCCACACTGCTTTTAATCCATAATCCTAATATATTATTAAAGTTAGAAATGCTTCCTTAGCATGTATCCAAACACAGAAGGGATTCACATGGTGCATGTAGTTTATGTAAGAGGTTTTCCACACCCTGAATTCTCTTTACAGATTGTGAAATACTAAGACTTATTAAAGTGAAAACGTTATTGTATGAAAATACTTGGATAATTTTATGTGAGGAATCTCAGTAAAAACAATTTCCTAACAAAGTTTGACACAATATTAATAAACAATATTAATAGGCTGCAATATAAAGATTAATGTAACTGATTGGAAGATAATAGCTTCTGCATCAACAAAAATTTCAGGCCATCTTTAAAAGTTCTGTGACTTTAAAAGTTCATGTGACTACTGAATGCCCAAGGAAGGCACATCTGTGCTCTTCTCTTAATACAGATAATATTTCCCTGTTTACTTAAGCCTATGGCATTTTTTCTATAAAATTTTTAATGTAATATTTTAATGGCTTGGCATACATAAAGAAGTCAGTGGCATGGACATGCTATCTCCTTAAAAACTAAAATTATCTCCTATTCTATATAGTGCAATATTAACTATATCAATAACTTTAAGAAAAGTCAAGTATGTCTGTCATGAAAGAGCCAAGTTTTAGGTCTGGCACACCCAGTTACAGATCACTCTTAACAAAAAAAAATTTAATACTTGGTATAGCAATTGATAGTTACAACCTGACTAAAATTTATTCAGAGCCATGGGGAAAGTATTGGAGAACACATGGAGCAGAACTACAAACAGTTGACTAATTTAATTGTTTCAGATACAGAAAGAACACAAGCAACACGAGTTTAGTAATAGGGAAATATAATCATTCAAAATGAAGCAATTAAAAACAGCTTTGGAGAGACACTTCAGGAAGAGATCAGTCAATAGGAACAGAACTGAAGTGCTTATGAGGCTGTCCAGGGTAGGGCAACCCATGGGACAGTCAGGGAGGCCTGAGGGGGACAACCAAATGTCTGACAACTGGACTCCATTATTAACACATGATAAGCTAGGAATGATGGAGCAAAAATATCAACCCAGAATTTGTCAACAGGAATTCCTCCATGAAGGCAGTTCACAATCAGCATGTCAATTTTTCAGAGCACCAAAGAGGAGTCTTGCTCAAACCTTAGTTCCCTGTCCAACTATCCCCACAGCTACTCCACAGGAATAATGTCCCTGGGTGCATCAGCCCCAGCCCACAGTGCCTCCCTCAACCAACACAGGAGAGAGAAATTCCCTGTGGGTGGAGCAGCAGGGCTCCAGGGGCAGGATGCTGAGCTGAACTCAACAACAGAACTTGTGTGAAAAGGGAGCCAGATGGGAGGTGGTGGCACAGGCTGGCAGCCAAGGGCAGGAACGGAGCCCTCCAATGCCTCCAAGACACTGCAGCCTCAGGAGCTCAGGAGGAAACTGCAGCAGCTGAACAGGTCCTCACACATAACTGCACGAGTGCTGCAAAGGGGCAGAGAGACAGAACGTGCACAATTCTACACGCACACATCATGCAGAAAAGAAACGCTGTAAGAATTGTTTGCTCCGATTACAGAGGTGGGAGAAGAAAATCAGGTGGGGAAGAGAACACTGATAAGTGTAGGAAGATAGCCCAAGAAATACCCTCCTTCTGAAATGGAACATTTTTTCTCAATAACTATTTGAAGGAAAAGGAAGTAAAAGAGTTTAGAACAATGGTTTTATACCAGGTTAGCTCCTGAAAAGTTTGTCTCCATCTCTTTGAGAAATTGAGCAATTCACATTTTTGGGAAAAACAAAGTTGCTGAATTATAGAACTTGCACTTTTCCAAGCAACAAAGCCACACTGTCTGACTATTACTAAATCAAAACAAATTTCAGTGAGTCTACCCCAGTGAAGAAAAAGAGCTACCACTTAAACCTCTGCCTCATCTACAAAGAAAACAAGTATTTCAATTCTGTCACATCAGTTTGTGAGAATTTAGCACAAGTATAAAAATACTGCAACTCAATGTTGTAAAAGCCAAACTTCTTGTGTCTCATAGCTAATGATACAGCAGCCAAATGCATTTCCACTGAGTGATAGGTTTTGATATGCTAGACTGAAAAAAGGGAACAGAAGATTATAATATCTATGCCACTCTTCATCTTCTTACTGGGCTCTTCCATAGGATCTACCAGGTACAAGAAAATACTAGAAAGAGGCAGCAGAAAATGGTGCTTCACACTATGAAAGTTGAAATATTCTAACAGATCTTCCACATGGAAGTCCATTGATTTCCCACATCTTATGAAGCAGTTATTGCTCAGCCTGTTGATGTGTTATATGCTCAAAACCTTTGGCAAGGCAGCTTTCCTCACTCAGGGATTACAACCATTATTTGCCACGAGCTAGGATAAATATTGAAGAAGGGCAGTTATCAGCATTTAGGTTGAGCATTTGTGCTTCCTAAATTGCAGTTTACACTACATTACAAAGGGAAGCCTTATGAAAGGCAGTCTCATAAGATGCAGGAATTCGGTTTACGTAGAAATTTTCTGTACAGATAAATTATGAACCAGTTAATAGGAAGAAACCCAGGAGAAATAATACTCTAAAGGCTTGGCCCGAATCATGATAATTCCTCTGTGGAATTTACTAAACCCTCTTGTATGGGCATTATTTAGATACCAAAGTAATGGGCTTTATAAGTTAGGCTTATATAAAAATACAAGTTTCATACAGCTATGTATTTTTGTAGGCAAAATATATTAGGCAAACTTTGATGAGAATGATAGTGCTTCTCAGCAGATGAAAGAAGTAAAAGTAGTCACAGAATCTTTAACTAGCATAAGCTGCCTTTTATTTCTCATCCAAAAGTTTTGTTTTTCTTTTAAGTCTCTCAAGTCTCTTCCCACACGAGGCAACATTCAGGAGAGTACAAACAGAAAACATGCAGATTTACAAGTTACTATTATTTACTCTGTTTTGAGGCAAAATATATGGGCATTCAGATGGCAAGGTAAGTGGCAGGACTAACAAAACTCAGAGATGGGAGGGCTAAACTGGCCTTGATGAGAACTTTATTTTGGATCTGCTTGACCTTTCCTATAAACTACCTCACTTGTCACTGCTCATATTCTGTATAATGACTCTTACAGGGACATAGATTTTATTTTTTTTACATCCCTCTCTTCCAAAGGCAGGCTCGGGTTTTGGAGAACAGAGATGACTGCATACACACATACACACCAAGTTGTACATTTGAAGGATTTTTCAGTATCTAGAGTCTTGATCCATAGAACACACAATCTCACAGTGAGGATACATTGAAACTATATTACAGTGCATTTGCAAACATACATATTTAAACTGTATTTATAAACTAATCCTTATTATCTTCTCCAACGTTGTACAGGCCTTTCTCCCCCAGAAAAAAACTTCATTACAGAGGTCTCTGCTATACCCAGAAGTCCTTAAAGGAATCACATTTATATTTCACTTGTGCAAGCAGAATTTACAATACAAACCCAAAAGATTCTTAGATTTATCACGTAATAAAAAAGCAGCTATGCAGTATGATATGCACTATGAACTAAGAAGTCAGGTTTTTAAGGCAGAAAAGCTTTTTTGTCCATTTCAAGATGCCAGATACTGCATATATTGCATTTCAGATGGGTTATTCAATCCCTCAAATTAGCTTCAGTACCTGCTACAGTAAATGAAATTTACTTTTTATTGATGTGTTTTAAGAAATATTGTCTCCAAAATGTTCACCAAAGGTTATTCTTTAATCTACAGTCCAACAAAAGTAGTAACCCAAATAATATAATTGTGTGCTCGCAAAATACACTTTCAGTCAGAAAACTGCCTACAGTGGATGAAATTAGGCACAGAGAACTGTTAGAAGCAGGTCATATAGTTATTTATTTTATTCTTTGTATTTCTAACCAGATACAAATAATTTTTAAATGTTTGGGAATGAGGATAGTCTAAGTATAATATATTTCTAGTGGAAAGAACATTTGTTCCATTTAGGCCTCAGATACTGCTGATGGCAGAACAAGACTGGAATGTGCAGATAATTATCTTTGAGGCTAGTCAACAGCTAGAAGGCCTTCCTAATATCACCTTTAAGATCAAGCCAAGACATTCCAGTCTGAATGAAGGTTTATTTATTAAAGGATTTAGCACTTTTAGATCCAATATTGCCTGGAAGACCACCAATTTCCATTTCCAAATATCTAATTTCTCCAGTTTCTTGGTGCATACATAAGAGCTTCAAAATCACTTCAGTGAACACACACATATGCACATAAATGACATTTAAATTCCTTCCCTTCTCTAAGATGAATTCCACAGGAAACACCTACAAAGCAAAACCTCCACAGAGACAGAGCTATAGGAACTTTGAATAATTCTCAGTCATTTAGGCAACAGAGTTTAGAAAACTGCAGGGGTTTTTTTAGTAAAATATTTCAGATTTTTCTTGATCTTGATTTATATAAGGGATACTGAGAAAAATAATGTTGCACACGTATAAGATGTCCTTTGAATATTTTCTTACCTAGGAAGAGAGCTCAGCACTTAAAACTTATTTACTTCTTTTTCCTTTTAAGAAACTCTGTTTACAATGAGTAAATAAAATTCGCTTTCAAAAGTAAAGATCAGCAATTTGCTTGTTCTAAGTTGGCTTTTTCAGTCTGGGGCCTTTTTTTTGTGCTGGTGCCACTTATCTAAAATCTACTGCTCATGACAAGATCAAAAGTAATGGTTTATAATACAACATCTGTTCTGTGAATTCATAGCATAATCTTACAGAGGGTCTCTGTAAATGAACAAAAAAGATATATAGCCTTTCTGCATATAATGGATTTGGTCAACAAAAAGCCTAAATAATCACAGTATGATCTTGGTTATCCAAACTTCCCTGCTGTACATGTCTTCCTGCCCAACAGTAATGCAAACCCCGGAGTCCCCCGGATAAATGGGGTGTGATACAAGTTGTTTGAATAAGTGCTATCCTACTGTATTGCATTATGAATACAGTTAAATCTGTCGAGGTACTTGATGTAATTCAACATTCCAATGCAAGAGCAGGGAAAATTAGCCACCACAAAAGAGTAACCCTCACTGCTATAAATGCACACTAACATGAGATAATATAAATAATAACTGCTTTTGACATACTCTCTTATTCCAATACTACAAATCAGCTAGTATTTCATAGTCAAAAAGCCAAAACACTGGCAAAAAATGCTTAAAGAAGTTTGCTTTGGTTTGTTTTTTGAGGAAAGATAAAAGAAGAGCATCTACTTTTCAAAGACAGAATTGTTTGTATGTCTCTCCTTCACTTTGATGAAGCAGAGTTAGTAAGGGAGGCTCAGAACATAAAAGATTTCCCAAACCAAATAGCATAAGTTTCCTAAACATAGGAAAGAAGATTCAAGTTCCTTATCTGAAAGGACAGCAACCTTCCTCCCAGCCCCCTTCCTTCTCCAAATAACATTTCAAAGTGAAAAGGAAAAAAATGCTGATTCCATGCTCTGTCTGAGGATATATTCTTCTTGCATGTGTTGCCCATTGCTTCAGCAGGACAGAAGTCATAGAGTTAATAAGGATAACAATCCACTACTATTTTTACTCAGCATTGTAATTATAAACTAAAACCATTTTCCTATTCCCAGCACAGGCTTATGGTTAAAAGCCCACATGGTCCCATATACACTGTAATATCTAAAATAAAAGTCTTGAAAAAACAAAGAACTCAACCATAGCTAAACGCATTGCTGTCTTTACCAGAGAAGGCGACTCAGAAATAAACACAACTGTTCATGAGAAAGATATTAGAAGCAATAAATTTTCTAGTGATGAGTGTTTTTAGGTGTATAATTTATGTGTGCACTCACTGGTGGCATGACCAGGAACACAGATATCACAGAATGAAAAGGAGAAAAAATAGGGGAAAGTAGAAGATACGGATATATGCTCTACTAGGCTGCTAAAAAAATAGCCAACTTATATGAAAGACTAGATTGTGACATATTTTCACAAAAGCAAAAACAAAAATGAGCGTTGTTGATTCAAGAATGAACGTTGGCAGGAAGCTGCCATTAGGTCTTCTATAGTTTACACTATATTTTTTCCTTCCAGACGCTGCCAGTGGGAGGTTTTAAAGCATAATGATATACTGGGAAACTTATGACAAGCATGTCCAAACAAAGTAAAACATATTTTTCACAAAACAGTAAACTCTGATAGCTTTAAATCCATGGAGTCAGAGGTAGCCTGAAGACTAATTATGGCAGAATTTTTAACTTGTAAAACCTGTTTAAGGTATTTAGGTATCCTTGACTTTTTTCCAGAAAATATTGCTGTACCAGGAAGTTACTTATAAAAAAACAAAGGTGAAATAGAAAAGATGTTTTCCGTACCCCAAAAAAGCTGAATAGTACTAAGTTCAACAACTTGATAACAGCAAAAATAGACAAATAGGTTAACTAGCACAATTAGAAAATGTATCAGACATTACAGTATAAAGAATTTTAAAGCAGAGAGTAGATTTAAAACTTGAATAGTTTTTTATTCCTGGAAGCTGTCTATTCTGAGTCACACTTAGAGTTTGTTAATAAATTGGTATGGGAGGGTGTACCTAAGTCTGAGGATAATTAAATGTATTGTGTAAATGGAGATCACTACAGTCACACATGCAGTCACTGCCATAATTTTCATGGTACAACCTCATGACTAAGCACCATAAACCTCTAAGAACAGAAAAAAAATCCTTTCACATATTAAAATAAATTTATCTGAGCCTGTATAGAATAAAAAGATTGCTGAAGAAGAACCAAAAGTATGTTAAAATAATATGGGTGTGAAAGACAAAATTTTCCCTTCTTTTATTCCTATTAAAAACAAGCTTGACCCAAGGAAAGGAGACTGTAGCCAGGTGGGGGTTGGTCTCTCCTTCCAGTTAACAAGTGATATGACAAGAGGAAACCAGGAGAGGTTTAGATTGGATTAGGAAACAATTCTTCACCAAAAGTACTGTCAAGTCCTGGAACAGGCTGTGCAGGGCAGTGGTGGAGTGACCCTCCCTGAAGGTGTTTCAAACCATGTAGCTGTGGCACTGAGGGACATGGGTTAGTGCTGGCTAAACAGTGATCTGCGAGCTCTTTTCCACCCTAAATGATTCTATGATTCTCTGATATGGGATAGACAATCTTAGTATGACAGCTGTAAAAGAACACCAGGATCAGGTATTATTTTAGGTAATTAACTATATTTTTTAGCTACTCCTCTCACACATAGTCCTAAATGTACTGATGGCATAGCACTTAAATTCCACATGTATAATTGAGAGTTTAGTCCGTAAATTCTCTGAAGTCATTCTTCTGCTATTACTGAAGTACTTCTTTAAATACATATTGACTAATCTATGGTTTCATACATCAAGTAGACTATTTTTCATATACAGACTTAAATCTGGCTTTAAAAACTGTACGATGAATTGTAAAAACAGTTTAAAGTTATGATTGGCTGATAAAGTGAAACTCTACTCCATTTCACTTGGATTAGTGTGCAGCTGCAAGATATAAATTCTGTGTGAGAAACAGTACATTTTTTAATGCTCTTTGAATCATCATGTTTTTGCAAAATGAAAGACAACTGGTTTCATATGCAGGTAAGAAATATTGGCATAAGGAATGTTATTTGATTTTAACTGAGTCATGTTGCCAGAATGCATGAAACAGCTGCATGAGCTGAGTATCTGCCTGAGGCGACAACTCTATTTCCCCCATCTTTTACCACCTGTCTGTGCTAAAGTTACTGGATGCTGGTAGACATCAAACCCCACTGGCATCGTTAACTATCATAATTTTGAAATGGATTCTCCACTATCCTATTGCCTTTTCAGGTCCAAGTATTTTTTACTAGATGAGACAGCATTATCCCTTTTATTTGAAAACTTTTAAAAGAATGTTGTGAGTAAATTCACAAACAAAATGACTAAAGCTGTACTGAAAGAGTGAGGCTTGCCTCTATTAAGCTTATTCTCTTTGGCACATCTGTAAATTTATTGAATTATTATGCCAAGACCACCAAAAGGCTCTTTTACATCATTCTTTAGCCAAGGGTAGCACTGATCCAATAGTACAATTAACACTGGGATGTTTTCATACTAGCTAGATATAGGCAATTTTGCCCTAGGAGTAGAAATGACTGATAAAATCTCAGAGCTGTTGAAAACAAAAATGCTTTTGAGAACTCTTGGAGAACAATTGTGATACCAAAACACCAGGGAATGAAAAATATAATTTTGATCTTTAAAAAAAATGTAAGACTGGAGAATTACGGATAAGTCAGTTTTGATTCTGAGACTTACTGGAACAAGTCACCCGCTTCAGACTGTTTTTAGATGCCTAGAAGAATGAATATGGAGTTCCCAGGCAGCCATATCAAACTAATTTTGTCATATGACAGAGAAATTGGCTTTAGTGAAGAACAGGAGTAGCAGTCATAACGAATCTGGTAACGAATTTCAAGATATTCACATAACCAAACTAAAGTAAAATATAAGCCAAATGAAAGCCACCAACATGGATGCCAAACTTGTTTGGAAGCTGTAGTGAGTCATCAACAGTTCACTGCTAAAAGAGCAAGATGCTTAAAAAAATGGAATTTTGCAGGACCATAGGATATTCAGTTCCTGAATAACCCCAAATACTAAGACTACAAAGTTGTAGTAAGAAAAAAAAAACAGGGATCTTAAAGATAGAACTAAACAGGAAAAATATTATGCTATTTAATAGGGAGAAAAGCAAGGTCATTCACTTCAGCAGAATTGATCAACTCCACAAATCCATGAAGAGGAATAAGTGATAAAGAAGTTGTCTTTTTCTACTAAAAAAAAGAATCAAGAGACACTAAGGTGACAAGTCAATGTTGATGTAAAAAACACACTGTGGAGAGATGTATATTTAGTAGTAATCTTTCTGTTTTCTTTGGCACTGACAAGATCTCAGCAGGAGACCTGGATCCAATTTTACCCACCCAAAGATGTGAACAAATTGGAAAGACTACAAAGAAAAGCAACAAGGATTATAAGAAAACTATAAAACAAAACCTCTATGGTAAGACTGAAAGAATTAGGGTCTATCAACTTCAAGAGAAAACTAAGGAACACAATATGCATTTGCAGTTACAGGCCACCACAAAGGATGAGGGAAGTCAATTTTTTATGTTCAATGTGGATAAGACAAGAAATAACTGCCTGAAATTACAGGAAAAGAGACCAAGGTAAGATAATGGAGAATTGTTTTTCATACCTGTGGACCATGAATAATAAATGAACTTACTATATATGTCACTAAAACTGAGACAAACATCTCAGAAACAACAGTGGATAACTGATACCCACTCAATACTATGGATGTACTAAAAGATACTGTCTCGTCCCTTCTGGATTTGTTTTCTATGAAATTTCAATTTAAAATGTATATAAAACCTGTTTATCTTATTTCCTAGTATAAAATGCACAAAAGAATCACTAGACAAAACATTCCAGACCTGCCAAAAATAATTTTAGAAGAATCTACTCTCCCAGTTAAGAAAGGCAAACAAAGCCATCTGCAATGAGGAAAGGCAGACTTTCAAGCAGGACTTTTCACCTTGGAAAATGCACTACTGAAAAAGAAGCAAGAGACTATAAATGCTATGGAAAAGGTGAACTGGGAGCTATTGTTCACTGTTTCTCACAGCTGAAGAATTATGGGCACCTAAGGACATTACTAGGCAACAGGCTTGAAAAACCACAAAAAAGGCAAAACTCTTAATATGACATTTTACGTTGTTACAATTCAAGGATCTGGGGTGGGTCTCAGCCCCAAAATGAGTGCCCAAAAGTTTAAAATCTTTTATTGATTATAAGCCCTTTAGCTTCTAAACATGGCAATACATGTGCTATTTCCAGCTCAAAAGGCCCCTAAAGCTACCCACTGGCAAACCTGAGACAGGATACTGAGGAAAAAACACTGTTTTCATTTTTCCATGCGCCAATTCATGGATTATTTTATTTAATTTTTTTTCTGCTGACAAGGACCAAGGAAAATTAAGACCATGTATCTTTTATCTGATCCAGTTCTTATGTTGATGATTCCCTCTTTGAAAACACTGCTGCAACCAACACTTTCTCAATTCATCACAAAGGCATATTTATCATACTAATACCCACAGAGGGTAGTTGTTCAGCAAAATTACAGAACGAGTTTCCAAGCTGTTGGGACCGATCACAAAAAGTGCAGATGTTAATTAAAATTACTGCTGTGCATGAAGTCCAGGAGTCATTCCAGGGAAATACCTAAAAACCACTCAGGTTTGTGACACAGGTTACACTACTTCAGCCTCAGAGCCTTAGTAATGTGATGTATGACCTGAGATGGAATCAGGTTTTTAAAATATACCAATAAAAAAACCACAAACAAACCCAAAACCATCCTGGGTAAAAAGTCCTTAGAGAAATGCAAAAATATTCATATCTTGAAGAAAATTTTCAGTCAATTTTTTTCATGGAGTGAAGAAAACACTTTTGGTGAGACCATTACAGATCTTAATCAACTAAGTTTCCAAAACAGAAAAATAAAAGTCAAATCCCTTTAGGTTCCTACTTAAAATCAAGGAAGTCTATCAAAGAGTTAATGATAGTAACTAGAATAAAAGTACAAAAAAACACTTTAGTTTAATGAAAAAAAAAATACTTAGGAAAGGAAAAAATATATCATACATTTAAAAGACTCACAAGCACGGAGAGTAAAGTACTGAGCACCAAAAGGGAGCTGTATGTTCATGATCTCCCCACTAACCTGAAGAATGACATTTCTCCTACCCTTCAGGAAAACCTCACTTCTCAGTGGCCAACTTTGTCTATAAATCAAGTTGTTTATAGAAACGTGTATTAGTTGCTTAAATACAGCTGTGAGTAGATAGATAAGACCCGACAGATACTCTTGGTCCTCTGGCATTCAGTAATGTGGATAGAAGTGCCCTACTGTAAATCACAATATGTTACACTAATGCAATGCACATTTTTCCTTGACAACACTGGAATTTAAAATGTATATATACCATATCATTACATACATTACTACTTACTGAAGTGTAATGATCGTATGAAAATCTCAGGAAACCATTTTTCTCCAAAAGACTCTGTACCACAGTTCAGATGACTCAGAAAGAGTCATTTGAGCTGCCATTTTGGATTCTTTCCTTGGAAAGTAAGACACCAGTTGGATTGATTATGGGCCTTGATGTCTAGAGTTTATTCTGGGATTTTACAAGCAATTGGTGATTTACATCATGAAGTTTTTTCCATGTTCAGGATATGGTTGGGGAGGCTGGGGGGAGAAGAACAGAGAAAATTACATCAATTCTTCTCCAGGTAAAAAAGTTTAAGGCTTTTGGTCAGATATAAAAGTCTAAAGAAAAAAATTTTAAAAGCTCTATGAAAACTAAATTTATTACACAGACTCTTAAAAAGATTCAAGCATAAGATTTTTAGCTTTTTCCTACAGTCACAGATATTCTAAAACATTTTTGTAATATTTCCATAGTGTTTTAGAAAGTATAATGCTAACTGGTAGAATGCTCAAGGTTATAAAACAGAGGTCTTAAATTTATTATATTTATCTTCTTATAAACTAGCTCAGTCTGAAGTAAGTGAGCAACAGACTCGATGTACTCATGGTGCAGCTAAAGCACATCCTCCTTACTTAGGCGTTACCTGAGCATTGCACAACTCTAGAAGTTCAGAGACAGGGCAGTGCTTGTGCCTCCATTTCACTTTTGTAGCCTAAGAACAACTTCCCTACATATTCCAATTCCTTTTCACATTTATAGTTTCCCTGTCTTCAACTAGTATCAATCTTAGGGTCCTGCAAAAAGAAATGGATCATCTTTTCAGTCTTGGGGTCACTCTATGACCTATAGTTTTCTGAACTTCATTTAAAAATTAATTTTACCTTTCTTACAGGCTATGAAAAATTCTCAACAATTATCTTGGTGCAGATTTTCCCAAAATGCTGTCTAAGAGTACCATTCCTTCTAGATCAGTTTTGCTGCTGCTTCTGTTGTCACCCGACAATTTTTAACATTTAATATGTTAATACATTTCCTAGATGTTTCTGTTTTGCATAATTAAAGGACCAAGGAAATCAGTGTGTTGTTCTTTCATGTTCAAGGGAAAATTGCAAAGGATTCAAACATAGCTCAGTTAAGGCTCAGGTCCAAATGCATGCTCACTGAGAGCAGGAGATGCTTAATTCTTTAGTTATAAGAGTTTCCTTGTTTGAGTTGACTGTCTTTAAAAGATTTACACATGCTTATTTTTTTTAACCTAAGGCACGTTTTTGGCTGTATGTGAAATGGGTCTCCTGACTGTGGCTCTTGAGCCACATATACAGTGGATAGGTCAAATAAAGTTCTCATGACCGGGTTTCATTACACAACTGATAACAGTGCTTTGCAGCAGGAATACAGCTGGATAATCTGAATCCCTGGCTGGCAAGGAGAAGAACCAGTTAAAAGGATGAGATTGATTTATATGTCAGTTCCATGGATAAGGCAGATTCATTCAGAGAACCCCTAGAGATGGAGTCATTTCCAGTTTGGTAAGCAAAATCAAGAGCCCATCTTCTACATCCCCACTTCTGATATTCCAATGTGTAAGCCTTGTGGCTCTCATCCATACAATATTTTTTGTCTAAAGGTTTTCAGATTAAGGAATCCAGTCCACGATACATGGTATACAGTCTCACCCACCCTACAGACAAACCTCTATCTCCTTCCTAACATACTGTTGTAACTTTACTGGTAAGTACAATGAGAAAAACACAATTACTGGTAAGTACAATGAGAAAAACACAATATTCTTCAATCCCAGCTCAAGTGATGAGATCAGGTCATGATAAATGAAGTGGGAATTCATAATGTTATTTCTGTTCCTTCTATTCAGCTGCTGACTTCCTTAGCTAAGTACACTGCACAGAATTCAGCCCACCATCAAAAGCTGCAGGTTTGTATGGGTGCCCTAGCTATTGCTTCCCAAAGAAACACATTTTCATTGTTTACCATAAGTTAAAAAATAAATAATTTTAGAATTTTCTATGTTAGTAGCCTGATATTTCATATAACTCTCATGTATTTCTAGTATTCCATCTCTCCAGAAACTTTAAAGTCACTTCCCCCAAGGTTACAGTATTACGTGTCTGACTCTTTTTTCCTGGGCAGTTTTCAGGGAGTGCCTTCACTGATGAAATCTCTATTAACATGACCAAACTGTCCAGACACCCAAAGTGTCAGCACAAGAGTGCAGAAACCTTTCACATGTTTATGAATCTACATAAACACCGCATGCAGACAGAACCTTGCCTCTGCTGCCTGTCCCTGGAGAAAAGGACGTTGTGAAGAACATAAAATAAGGGTGGAATACAATTTTTTTACACACGTTCCTCAACATCAACATGACATCTAGAAGAAAAACCTGTAACATCTTCATGGCAAGAAATAACCTCAGATCCTACAAGTAACAGGCTTTACCCAGCCTGCTGCTTACAAATTGCACACCTCACTCGGTGACAAGCTAATCTAGAAAATAAAAGAGAGAGACACATCAAAGGGAACATAACTCCAGCTTTTTTATTCTTAGTTATAGCAGAAACCTACTGGGACATTTTATTTTGGAGGTGGCCTCCAAAATAAAATAAAACAGGTGGGGGGAAGTCTACACTAAAATACAGAGTTTTCAACCACAGACATTTAGAATGAAAGAGTCTCCCCCTCATCTGTTTCAGTTATTGACTTACCATAGGAAGGGAACACAAAAATAGCTGCAACCAGGACACAGTCCTTGCTTTCCAAGAAGCACGAGGCTGGTTATGCAGCATTAAGAGGAACAAAATCTCTTTGTACCTCCCCACGATTCCTGACACACTTTTCAAGAAGCTTTGTTTTCTAGTTCCTCTGCTATTACCCACAGGTTCCTATTGCCATAGTTTGCTCTGGTAAAGCTGCTTTTCCAAAACTTCTCTTTAATAAACTGAAGGTAAATTGTTGCTTAAGAAGCAGTAGAGTTCCAAGATGAATTACAAACCCTATATAAATTCACATTTCTTCAACAGAGTAAGTACTGTTTTGGAAAACTCTTCAATAGAGTTACTAATTTCTATCTTCTTTGAAGAAGAAAATACTTTTTCCATCTGAAAGTAAGTGAAGGACATACAAAATTTATAATTTTTTAGATAAACATTTGATAGTTCAGCTGAGGATACTAAGTTGTTCCAGTCCACAAAGCCAACACAAAAAATGAAACTATCGTGAAAGTGCACATATAGTCACCATACTGTCTGAAACTACTTTTTCCAGATAACACCTTCACAATACACACAATAAAATTCTGGAAAACTAAGAAGTTAACCTTAAGCTCAGCAGTTCTGAGCTGTAATATTTGGCTAAGGTTACATATGAAGTTTTCAAAACTGTAATTCAAAAATTGGCCGAACTCTGCAAACTTCACAAACACTACCCATCCCCATTCCTTTCTTTTTTTTTTAAATGACAACCTGAGTGTAACCAGGAAGATTTCTAGGCCAAAGGAAAGCTTAAAGCATGATCAGTTTTGTAACCTTATAAATGGGGCCACAAACATAACCCCTTAATAATGTGAAGAATAATATGTTTTTGATTTGACCATACAATGTAAGAAAAAATAATGGGATAGGAATTCGATAGTCTTAGCTTCCCAAATCCCATATGGTATGTTTATCATTTACCATATGTGGAGTGTCTGATGTGCATATAAAGACCACGGATTTGAGACACTTCTCAGATCAGCAGCTTGAACGTATCGGATCCCACAGCTTCATGAGATCCAAATGAGATGCAGAACATGCTCCATTTACTGTACAGGCGTGTCTGTCTTCATGGAAAGTGGTATTTACATGACCAGATTAAAGAGATACTTGTTAATAAGTGATAGAAAGAAACAAAACCATATCCTTTTCTTAAATCCTTCAGTGTTTTGGATGGCTTAATTATGTCATTTAGTAATCTGAAACACACACAGGGAAAGCTAAATATCTAACATTATCACTTCCACTAAAAAATATTCCCAAAATGGACACAAAGACACCTCATCATTTCAGTGCAACATTTTTGTTCAAATTCTGCTGTAATGAGAGACAAAATCTTCTGAGTTCTCCCTTCTCATCTCCTTATGCATGGACAGTAAAAAGGCTTTTACTGGGTATAGAGATTCCTATCCATTGAGACTCGGAAATAGAAAAGCAGCTCTGGAAAGAAGTGTAAAGAAACAAAGAAAGGGGAAAAATGAAAATCAGAGTTGTGTGAAAGTTGGCTGTTATGGAATGGTTCTTCCAAACCTTTTCTTTGGCTTTGGTTCACATCCCAAATGTTTCTTTGACTTCTGGGCTTGAAGAAAGCCAAAACTCCAAGTGAAACATTGCCAAATCCAACATATTTTTGCAGGTTTAAGGTCAAAGCCATGCAAACCCACAGAATTCCTCCTACCATCATAAATCAGCCTGAGTTTGCCAAAATGTTCTTTTCTGTTCTGCATAATCTTTTTCACTAAACTTTTCCCAGTAACATTTAAAATTTTAGCCATGAGTACTGCATTTAGTAACATGAATTCATAGCTTCACATCATAATGGCTTTCTTATTCTTTAACAGTTGTCATTTTTGTTTTAACTTTCTCTTATGGGGTTTGTTTTTACATACTATCCACTGTCCTGAGTTTCCAGGGAAGCACAACTAAAGAAGCAATCCTTGGTCTTCAAGGGGATGATGATTTATTTCTTTAAAATATTCACTCTTTTCCAGGCCTTTTAAAAACATGACAAAGTCTCAGTGCATATTCCTATGGGACTTCTGAAAAATATAATGACTTGTAAACTTATGAGGAGGAATGACTTAATTTTTCAGAAAAGCACTTGGCTTCTTTACCAACATACTATGTTGGTAAATTAGTTGGCCAAATGCCGACGACTTCTACTTTTTAAAATACAATTTCTCTTGATTTTTCCAATAAGGACATGTGGAGGTAGTTTTCCAAAACTTTTATGGAACTCTTTTTAGAAAGAGATGTCACATTAGTCACCCTCCAGTTAGACAAGTTAGAAATGCACATATTTCACCTTTAATTTTTAAGAAGATTAGCATGAAAACTGCTTGGTACTGAGAGGAACTTGGCCTGACTACAAGCTTGCCCTATGTTTAACAAGAGTTTGAACTTGGTGGTACCTTTCAACCTGAATTATCCTCTGATCTTATGATGACAGCATTGTTGATTTTAGTAACTGTTGTGCAGTGTCTTCTCCTCTCACCTCACTTCTAGAAGCAGACTTCTAGAAGGACTTCTAGAAGCAGAACCCACCCAAGTTCTTTTTCTGTGAATGCCAGAACAAGAAATATCTTTGATTTTTTTGACCTCATGACCCCATTTTCTGAAGGTGCTCTTTATATGCCTTGATTATCTTTGGCTCTAGAGATTCTCTGGCTGACTTCTGCCTTCTGACACATTTGAAAACTACCAGTTTGAGTGCCTTTCATTACCTAGTCCTTATTGTGCTTCATGCTTTTCATGGTCTGCCTATTTGCACTTTTTTTACCCGTCAGGTTTTATGATTCTGTTTTTTCAACTAGACAAATTTCAGTTTTGAGAAAGTTGGGTTTTGTTTTGAGGTTTTTTTGTTGTTGTTGTTGTTGGTTTTGGTTTTTGATAGCTTCCTTTATCCTGTTGTTTAATTGTGCTGGTTTCCATTTGGTCTTATTAAAGCAGTTTATGATAGGTGGTATCTATTTCCTCTGAGCCAATATAACTTTCTTTAAATAGCCTTCATGATGCCTGTAAAGATTTTATTCCTTTGACTGTCTTTTTTAAACACTTTCTGACATGTAACAGCAATAGGGATGCTGAATGTGGCTAGGACTAAAAGTCTCAGAAAAGGCACGTTCTCTTAAGCAGACTTCCATTGGTTCATATTTCAAATATTAATCCTATGAAGTAGAGATACTTTCCAGAAACACACATGCACTTCTACACTAACAGAAGTCGTCTACATTTATAAAATTCATTCCTGATTCATACTATAGGTGACATATTCATATTATGGACTAGATTTTTTCAATTACATTAAAAAAAGGTAGTGGAAAAGTTCTTGTTTTCCATTGGTAATACATGTTCAGTGCTAAATATCTCAAATTTTCAGAAAAATACTGAGCTATTTTTCAGCATCCTAACATTCTGAAAAACATTTACTAGCTCACTGAATTTATTACTGATTACACTTTCTTTTAAAGCAAAAATGCTATGGTTACATTCTGCCTGATTTACTGGCTTTCAATCACTACCTGAAACATCTGGTCACCTGTTTTATACTCAAGAACTAGCTTGGGGAACAATAAATTTGAGGGGAAAAGAAATTAAGATAACAGATAACAAAACAAAACACAAACCCTACCAGACACCCCAGGAACCTTACAAGATAACACAGATTTACACTTGCTTTATCTGTATATGGGTTAGAGAACAAATGGTCACTGCACACGTGGTAAAACCTGTGGAGAAGAATTTAATACATGTGCACCAAAGAGATTCCTAGACTACCCATTAAAACTTCCTCTTCCTTTCCTGAATTTTCATGTAGTAATACTAATCTGATACTTCTTCGTTGTAAAAGATAAGGAAATAAATACACCACATAGTAATACTGAAATTAGTGGAAATGTTTAAACCAAACAATTACTACTCAACTATTTTAAATTAAAACACTGGTTTCATGTAAAGCATTCCCATTTTGATCTTGCTGCTCCTGCTATGACTGGGAGAGGGCTACTGAAGGGTAATTCTGCACTGGGAAACAGCAGAAAAAAATGCTCTTCAAAAATATTCACATGTCTTATCATGTCCTGGCTTTTCAAAGTACTACAGCACAGAGAACAGGGAAATCTCAATCTGTGGAATCCTCCAGGACAACAATTGCATGAAACTTTCCCTTTTAACATAATTTTCAAGATGTAAGATAAATTATTTCACTTGACAGTCCACTGGAAAATTTTGTTTTAATTTAACAGGTACTTCATACACATTTCAGTCACAGAATCCCAAATATGCTGAGTTGGAAGGGACCCATAAGTATCACAGAGTGCAATCCTGGCCCTGCCCAGGAGCATCCCCAAGAATCCCAGCACGTTCCTGAGAGCATTGTCCAAACACTTCTTGAATTCTGACAGCCTTGGGGCTGTGACCACTGTCCTGGGGAGCCTGTTCAGTCCCAACCAAGAAGAACCTTTTCCTAACATCCAACCTAAACCTTCCCTGACACAACTTCAGGCCATTCCCTCACATCCTGTCACTGGTCACCACACAGAGGTCAATTAGATAAGAAAAGAATGCAATTGGCAGTTGAAACTTGGAATAGGGCATCTTAGAGCACCAACAATACACAAGTTAGCTTCTGTTAGCCAGCTGAGCATAGTTTATAATTCATAACCACCAGAAAGGACTTAGGACACCTTCATCCAGGTACCCAGTAAATGAGTTCACAGCAAAGGTTTCCATGCAGGGAACTACTAGGTGATGTTTTATATGATAGCTTTCTAGTGTTCTTGGGATGCACTCACTCCACACTGAGAAAAAAGAGACAAAAGAGGAGTTCAAGGGACTACTTATCCTGCTTATAACACTAATTATTTTAGTGTTTATCAGTTTCATAAGAAAAAGGTTAACAAAGACACCATGTATAAAGGATCAAAGCTTATGTTGAAAGCACAAGAGCCAGACAACCCCTGAGCAATCTTTTCTAATGTCTGTATTAAGAGAAATAATTATATTTGCTAGGACTTGGCAGCCAAATGTTCTTATAAAAGAACACCCAGACTGAAAAGCTGATTTTGACAAGCCTTACAGCTGACTGCAGAAGGACTTTCTCACAAATTACAATTCCCATCAACAGATCAGATGTAAATGATGAATGACAATGGACTGTTTCCATTTTTACTTGAGATCTGCTTTCTCAATGACCTTTTAAGTTTATTTTTTGTCTGTACAGGGTTTTTTTAATTATTTTTTCTTCATGTGAGAAATCTTTGTCTGACAAGGCAGTGGCAAAAATCACATTAACTTTAGTAGAACCAGGAATTCACCCCACACGCAGGAAAACACAAAATTTTTTCTTCAAAATGAAGAGACTAAAGCAGTCATATGACACACTGTTCACATTGTTCTAATGTCCCTTTGAAGTTTAAAAAAACAAAGAGGAGGAGGGGATCACAAACACCTGGCTTGTATCTCTGACATAACTTCTAGATGGCTAAATTATGGTAGTTCTCAATATGTCAAAGGTATGTGACAGCTAAAGAGGAGGTGTAAAATGCTTCTTTCATTATGCCAATATGCAACTGTGAAAAGAAATGTAACCACCTGATGCCAAATAATATTGCTCAATAAAACTTTACTCTGCTGGAAAACAAATGTACCTGAAAAAGTGTGTGCAGTTCACGTCACTAAAATATCATAGAAAAACAAAGAATAACTCAAAATGTATTTTTTTAAAAGGCAATATGAAAAAAAAAATCTGTATTCTGTGTTTGTTGTTGAATTATCTGATTATTGACAATTCTGCTTAAAAGACAGCTGCCTCTAAACTGCAAATATCAGTACTCTTCTATTTCTTCATGTGCAGCTATTATTTGCCATCCTCTGATGCAAAATAATTGCAAAATCATTAATATGATTTGTGGTTTGCCTTGTCTTTCATGTCCAAAACACAAGCTTTTGATCACTCTTTGGACCAAAAACTGTATCAACTTCCCCTGCACTAAGTACCTCAATTAGTAACAAATCATTAGCAACATTTTTAGTATCATGAGTAAAATATTGTGAGTCATTTGTTCAGACAAGTAAAGGGAATACTGAATAGACAAAGTCTGTGCTCCCTAATGGTTCCATCAACCATCTGGGACACACGGCACACAATCTTTATTTCTTATGCCTCAGTTTCATTCAACATATTATTTACAAGTCTATCCTTTAAGATAGCCTGAGAACTATTAATAAAGCATGTTTTATCAAGTTTGGAAGTACTTAATTTAACACCACATTTTTATTTTTTTTTTTTATCTTACAATGAAATTTGGCCCTGGATTTTTCTACTGAAAGAGAGATTTTTCATCTTTCACACTAAAGCTTCTCAGAGCAAAGATGGGGTTACAATAAATAATAATAATTTCCAAGGTAGGACAAGACTTTATATGATGGTGTTTTGCCTTCCTTCTCTTTCCAGTCTGTACACAAGGGAATCTGTAAGTAATAATGCACAAGGCTATTACAGAACACTCATAATGAGAGATAAGTATAAATCTGGCTTATTAACAGCCAACCAAAATAGTTCTACTTAGACTCACTCAAGCAGAACTTTTGTTGCTGACCAGATGTATTAGTAACAGACTTCAAAATGATCTATGGAGAGTGACAAACAGCAGCAGCAGCTCTCACTGGTTACTAACCAGGTAAATACAAAACCAAATTATGGAACTAGGTAGAAATCTGAGCTTGATGCAGACCACAAGAAGGTTTTTGAAAACCTTTTTATATTTTCATCCAGCCCATCAAGCTTTCAGCAAAAATGTTATAGCTTGTGGATAAGCTATAAGGAAGTATATGGAGGGAGTTTGCACAGAATTTAGGCAATTGGCTGTACTTTTAGAACATATTTACTTCTTTCACTTCTTTGTATAGAGGAAAAGAGCTTTCACTTGCAATAACTGAAAATAAAAAATCTATAGGTAACATTTTTAATCAATTTCTAAACTGGAAAATATATGCTAATGCTAATTGCCATTACACTTCTTTTATATTACAGGGTTAACCATCCTATATTCATCTTAAATTGAAGGCAGCTACACAAATAGGGTCAGACATTTTATTGCAATTTCACTTTGTAGAATTTCAATCTAAATCATTGCTTTTGTCATTGATTATAATTTATGTAATATAGAGTGTTTAAATACATAATTTAGGAACATATTAAATGAGCTATAACTCAATGTAAAAGCTAAAAATGAGCTATATGTGGAATGCTATATTGGACAGTCATGTGCTGAAATACTAACATCTAATATAATGAGGTTATTGATGTAGAGCTGACATATAACTTGATTTGCAGATGCCCTACTGACTAACCTTTTGCAACCATATCTCAGTGTAAACCTGTGGTAATTATTGCTGGGGAGGGAGAGTTGGTTTAACTGAACCATTTCTTTTGATGCATGCGAAGGCAATTTCCCCCTGGAGACTACAGGAGTCCTGCATGTGTGACTTATTACATCTTGAGGGGGAGAAAAGAAAGTTTTATCACCTTAAATTTTTTCTGCTTTCTATTGTTGCAGTTTTGGTTTTTTCCAACAACAACATTCCCTTCCAGTGCCTTGCCATTTATGCCCTTTTCAACTAACAAAACATATTAAAGCACATAGTAAAAATAACTGATTTAATTTAAACATGAAGTACTTGTCAATAGTTGCAGTTCACAGATTTCTAAATGATTGCAAATCAGAAAGTCCAGATTTTATTCCTGGGTAACTAAAGCCAGGGAATTGACAATACATAGACAATACTGAAAAACATTAAGTTTCTGACTTAACTGTAGAAACTGAGAAAGATGAGAAAGTCAGTATCCAGACTGATATGGGATGCCCTACAAGTCTTTGGAATAATGCAAAACTTGTATTAAAAATTATACATAATATTCTATTATACTATGTGCTTGACCAAAAGCAAGCACATAGATAAAGCCCCAAAATTAATAGATTGTCATATTTCTAAGAATAAAACTTGCTGGTTTATACTTACTTGTATAATGGAATACACTAGTCAAAAGAAAGGATATGACAACTACATAGAACAGTTTTGCTGATAATGCTTTGCCCACTACATTTCTTTTTTTCATATTCGATGTGGTTAGATCAACACAGCACAGAACACTGCAGGACCTGTCAACCCACCACTTCTGACAACTCACCAATTATGACAAAGAACAACAAAAAGTTTAAGAGGCTCTGAATCTGGTAGAAACTGATCTGCAAGTGAGATTTTCACTTATTGTCTACAGGGATATTTTATAACAGGAGTGGTTTTGGCTTCTGGGGATTACACTGCACAATGAAAACAAATGTCAAAGTAAATCCCCCCAAAAATCCACTTCTGGTATTGATCCTCAGACCTACCAATCAACCTTCCTGCCCTCTGTAGGTTTTCAAATACCTTTCTTCATCTGAAACCTTTTAGAAATATTTTCTTCAACACAATCTTAAACTACTGGCTGAAGTTCAACACACGTTTCAGCAACACATATGGAATTTATCCACAGTGTAAGGAACTTCCACAGGCCAAGGAAGGAAAATTCCTAGCTGTCCATCCATGTTTACAGTCTGAATTTATATTTATATTATGTTGGAAAAGTGAAGATGAGTACACTAGCTGTGTCTTCGATATCTCCCCCCTGTTTGGGTGGATTATTATTTTGGGTGGGAGATTTGTAAGTAAGCATTTCTAATCTGGTAATAATTTTTAGTGCATTGCACTACAGCATAACAGGTTTACTCATTTTTTTTCTCTTGCCTAGTCTCCTCTCAAAGTTGTAGGGTGTTTATAGATTCATTATCAATGAGTAAACAAAGGCTTTTGTTAAATGTCTATTAAACATAAATTTATGTTCAGCTCTGCAAAAATAGCCACTTCAAGAAAATGCAATTCTTTCCTTTTTCCTAGATATTTACAAGAGGAAAAAAGCTCCCTGAACTTTGTGAAGCTTATCATGTGCTGCACATTTTGCTGAAGGCTGGACATTTTTGAGCTTGTAGTTACTCCTACACTCTATCTTGGCAAAATCCACCAACAATGAGAGAAACAGAGAAATGCCAAAGGAAGTACCCATGAACACATCACTACTGCTCACCATTGGCACTTTGCTAAGCTGTCTCCATTTTCTGGTACATAACTCTTGCTTTATAAGGCTGAAACTAACTGATATGTACATGAACACTGCTTTTCTTACAAATTGACCAAATTTCAGCTTAACCACTCAAATAAAAAATGTTACAATCCCAAAAGAAACTGTATTTTGAAGCATACATACATACAATAAGACCATACAATACCATATGCTAGTTTTAAGGCATCAAAATGAAGAGAATTATGTAGATATGTTGGACAAAACTGGCATAAAATATTGACTTTCACATTTCTTTAATGTTCATTCATTAACTTCATAGACTATATAGAGAGAACTTAGCCAAAAATACTTCAAAATTGCTCAATTGCACCCTGAAATCAATTCACCTGTTAGAAGGTATTTGCAACAGCTTGAACAAACATATCCATTCAGGGAACAAAAATAAACCAAACAATTTTGTGCAAAACTTTTGAAATTATATTGTTGCTGAAATTCTGTATGGGCTGCAATAGTAAAGAGGACATCTATAACACAAGATCAGAGTCTTGAATCTTAAATGCCAGCTGCATCATTACACTTCTGCTCTAAACAGAACATTTTTGGTAAAATTAAGCTTTTAACTCATTACAATTATAATAGAAATTAATTTCTATTCTGCATTTCCCTGAAACAAGGCCATGGGTACTTATAAGGGAGAACTTAATTCTCACTGTCACCCCACCTTCTGAATTTGTCACTGAACTGGATCTAAGATCTTACACAAGTACTGAAGGACTTGGTGTAGCTGACTCTTATGCAGACTTACAAAAAAAACCAAAAAACAGCTTTTGTTTCAAAATATTTATATCTGATAGCAGAAGATATCATCTTAGGGAGAATGAGGATCTTCACAAGCATTGCAGGCCATATCTTATCCCTCCTCTTGTCTCTGAACATATTTCCAAAGTCAATCTATGTAATAACTCATCTGTGTGTTCTGATTGCTCATATTATTAAGAAAGGAAAATCAAGAGAGGTCACCTCCTTCCCCTCATCCTCTGCCCACAACAGAATGAGAGGTACTGAGCAATTCTGCAATTCTACACATCAGAGCTAGACCACAACTTACAATTCACACATGCACATTGTGGAAATCACAGGAGTGGTGTTAATAGGTAAAATCCCTATCTTACCTCTATCTGCCTCCCAAAAAAATCACGAGCCTTTTAAAGACAAACATACAGTGTGGGAGATATTAAAGGTAAGAAGGCGTTTGGAAAGCTGGAAAAGAAGGCAAATAATACAGAACCCTGAGAATTATTAAACACTGAGAATTATTAAAGCTGCCCAGAAAGGTATAGGTCCACCTTAAGACAGATGCTTAAATTAGAATTTACTTTTATTACAATAGCTCATGATTTTAACCTCATAAAAAGTTGTGTTTTGTCACTGCATGTGAATTTCAGTGCTACTAATCCAAAGCTGTGTGTTTATGCAATGAATTCTCTCCTGCCTTGTGTCAGCTCCATACTCTAATGCCTGTCTGCATAGCAGTCAGGACTGCTTCCTCTGTCTCTGAACTGATTACACTGCTGTGCTCATTTCTGTTTGCAAGACTTCATCTCACTCCCTAGCTTCCTCTTTTTATTTATATTATAGTATCAAAGCCTTTGAGACAATGCAGTAGGAAATAGGCTGTATTAAGAGAAGTCAGCAAATTCAGAGTAATGTCAGATATATCCCTTTTTTAGGCCATGCTATTTTATAAGAGGCAGAAATAACATAGGGCAAAGTGCAACGTCTTGGGTACATTTTGCATTTTTAGAGCTATTATGAAGTTCAAAATTACAGGGTAAAGCACACTGTGACAAATAAAGAAACAAATCCATGGTTAAGGATTCATGCTGACTAGCTGTGAAACCTCTTGGGAGCTATTTTCAATGATTAAGACATCACAGATATTCACATGGCAAGAATCAGAAAGCAGTAATATTAACTAGCCAGGTTTTTTTTATCTCTTTTGACAGGACTTCCTCCTGATCATGTTTTATTCATTACCTAAGACTAAATTTCCAGCCAGTACAGAGCTATTGTAAAACTGGAATTCTTGCCTCACTACATCCCATGAAAAAGCATGACTGACAAGCTGAACTCTGTTTAAAAAGTGAGGTATTTACACCTGGAAAATGTACATGTGTACACAATCTGTTCCACAGGACTGCAGGCATAAACCATTGATCAAGCTGCCTGTATATGATATTTGAAATCAATGAGAACTACACATTGTCTCACTCAAAAACAATTTTGTTAGTGAAATATCTCTTTTCCGCATGTGGATTTCCAGCCAAAGAAAACCCAAGCTACCTCAAAGAGAATTGTGACAAATTACCCAAACATTTAAAACATAAGGAGAGTCAAAAACTTTGCCAGCAGATGAACTGGAAGAAAGGGGGAAAACATTCAGAAGCTAAAAATCAGGGCAGAATAGGGTATTCAACTTGTTAACTTCTTTTCAGGTTCATCCCTGCACTTTTTTGTGACACAAATGTATTGGACAGATTGCATAAAATTTCCACAAAGTGTTTCTAGACTTAGATCACTTACTGATACATTACATCTATGAAAAGCATAATCAGACAAAAGTGTATATTCATTTCCCTTTGAGGCTATGTCATGAGACACGTGGGAATATTTTTAGTGCACTCTAAT
This sequence comes from Polioptila caerulea, assembly GCA_013397295.1. Taxonomy (NCBI): domain Eukaryota; kingdom Metazoa; phylum Chordata; class Aves; order Passeriformes; family Certhiidae; genus Polioptila; species Polioptila caerulea. Next base: position 4,314 of record VYXF01004862.1, on the reverse strand, counting down.
TGCTTACTCTAGGGAAACAAAAAGACTTAGTTGTTGTTATTACAGCAGATTTGAAAATAAGAATCAAAACCAAATGCATTGAAGTTCTCAATGTTGTGCAAATGTTTCCCAATTATTATTTTGGGTGGGTGTTACTGGAAGAAACATGTGCCACACAAGAATCAAGAAAAATTAATCTCAGGGAATAAATAAGTCTCACATCTCTAACATTTCAAGATCCTGTAAAGAGACTTGAAGAATTATGCACAAATCTATTACATGATATCTGTATATTTCTTAGCTCAGTGTTTCTCAAAAAGGCTTATCATTTTTAAGACAGACCAAAAAAAGAGAGAAAAATGAAGGCATGTTAGATACACCATTCTCAAAAAAATTCATGATAAAGTGCTCAAGGTCCAGCTCTCCTGCTGTGATGCTTTGTGTAATATATGACCATCATGTCTGGCAAGATTTGCACAGGTCTGCCCTTGATTTGTGTTAGGAAAAAACAGAAAACCTCACAACTATTCTTCATTCCCAAGAATTAATCTGGCTCCCTGATGTTTCCAATTTTACAGTGATCCAAAGAACCCCTTACAAACCACACCTGAAGCATCACTCACAATCACAGGCGATAGCTGAGGGAGACCAAAATAAATTCCCTCCCCAGGCATCCCAGAGCACTCTCCATCACAGCAGTGGCCCTGGAGTGCTGTGAGAGGGGCCACCAGACTCAGAGTTGCCCTGCAAGTACTGACACTGGCACATAACCCAGCTTTGAGGGGCTTTTACCTGAAAAGATGGTGAAAAGTGTCACCAATATAGCAATACAATATATGGTGCTACAAGCCTCAGGAACTATCACATACTAGTGGGCCACCCAAGAAACTACAGAACCTCTGAACTTCTGAACCTCTTCACAGCCAGCAGAAAGCAGATGAAGAGCTGAATGGGTACAGCCCCAGCCCCTGTGGGAGCTGTACAGAAAGGGTGGCACTTGATGCCCCAGTTTGCCCTGAGCAGCCCTTGATTGGTCCATGGACAACTGTACTCACTTTCTTATTTCATCTTTTCCACTGCTTCTGCAAAAGGGACTGAGACTTGGCTGGAGTAAATGTAATTTGACCAGTCTGACTGCTCTTCAATTCTCAGCTGAGCTTATCACAGCCAGCCAACAGCCAGCTTATCACAGCCAGCCAACAAATACAGTCATTACATCAGGCCACAGAACTTTAGGATACACTTTTCTCCTAACAGCTCAATACATCATTCACAAATGTAACAAATACACTGCAGACATGAGCACTATGTGCTACAAATGCATATAAAATGCAGGGTTTCCACTAAAAGTAGTAGAAGTTATTATGAACAGTAATAAAAGGTGGTCAGGTCCCTATGGTTTACTAAGATGTTAATTAAACATTTATTGAAACACCAGCTAATATTGTTTTTAATTAGCAGATGCATAGTACTCCTAGAATTTTTTTTCAAAGTGTATGTATGTCACATCACTTATCTCCCAAAAAATGCCTCATTTAAATCCTTAGATCACCGCTGTTACTTTTTACACAACTCCATGAAGGAGGAAAGGTTTCCTTAAAAAACAATGAAAAAAATTTCCTTTCTATACCAAGGCTAATCGACTGGAGCTTTAGAATTTTTTTGGCTTTTCAACGAGTCAACCACCTACTTATCAGATTCACTTAACAAGGCTTGATGCTCTCACCTAGCATTTATAATTACCTTATGCATAGAAAACAAATAAATAAATTAAAAAAGTAAATAAAAATACTTTTCTGTCAGCAGAATAAATGTACATAAGAGCCATGTCACCTGCACTGTGACATGACTACTCAATGTCAGAGCATTTACTTTATTTGCAAGATTCACTACAGTGTTTTTGTACAGCAACAAAACCTTGCAAAATCTTGCAATCCTAGGGAAACCTCAAAGCTTCCACACACTCTTCAACGTTAAGAAATGCTTGAGAAGAAATAAGCCAAGGAAATGTCGAAATCTTTGAGAGAGGAAACACAACTGTTTGTAGCAGCAAACTGATAAGGGCAGAGAAGGCAGGATTATCCCTGCCAGCAATCCAAGGCTCCCTTTCTCCTGTTGTTCTTGCAGCTACTGGAAATGTAATATTTTACCAATATATACATTACTGAAAGTAATATGCAGAAGGACATAATTTAAAAATATTGACATTTTAAGGCACAGTAACAAGAAATAACCATTCTTGGTTAACTGGTTTTCATAAACTGTTCCTAGTGCATAGATGCTTTACACAAAGTGAATGGAAAAGAACCAGACAGGTATTTTCTTTCTAAATTCAAGCCATTCAGCCACATCACCTCCATTTGCTAGACCCAACCTCATCTCCTGGGTAGAAACCTCCAAGTACAGCAGTTCCATCAAGGATCCTGAGAGTGGCTTCTATTCTCTAGTCCTCACCCCACCGTAAAAGATTTCCAAAATAATCCTGAAAAATAAGCTTAATTTGTTCTTTTTACTGAACCACTAAAATTACAAGTAGCTGTTCAACACTGAAATTTAATTTTGGTGTATCATATTGTCAGACCAAATCCTTCAGAAGCTTTTATTGCTCTACCCTGTGCAGTGGAATGTGTGGTGATGCAATCAGTATGTAATGACCAAGGCTGTAAAGTAAACAAAACATTGCACAGATGCATAAATAATGTATCATTTCCTGAACTTGATTCTGACATAAAGCTTCACCAACACAAGCCTAAAGAGAGATGTGGTGTTAATTTTTCCATTTTGCATATAGGAACACATGAGAAATACAACCATATGAGGCATGAGTGGGTCAAATTTCATCCACTGGAAATTTTCCAGAAACACATTATATTAACCAGATCAAGGCAAAATTGATATTTTGCACTGTAAATTGCCTATAAACACTGGGCATGGAGACATTGATGTTGTCAACAGAAATCAGCACTTCTCTTCATGGTTTTTCACAGTCAACTCTCAGAGAATACTTTTTAAGTCAAGCATCAAATTTGTGGCCTTGAATACAAGTTCCCTGGTATGTAATGTATCACTTAAACAGGTCAGCTTAAGAACATTCATTTCTCAACCAGCAAACTCAGTAACTTACAAACTGTAGAAATTGTCCTGGAATAAGGCTCAAAGTCCATCTGAAATATAGAAGAGATATACTTGAACCTTTTCTTTCCAACTGTAAGAAAAAACAGTTGCTGATGTAGTAACTGTGCAGAGGTCTTCCAACTCTATTGTTGTTTTTCCTCACCCTAAATAGCAAATATTTCATGGATACTACTGAGGTAAGCAGTGCATCCTCTGGCAGAAAAGGAAGGAGCCACCAGCTCTTTGTGCAAACAGATTCATTACACATTCTGGAAAACACACACTGGAACAGAAGTGTATTTGCTTAGATAGCTTTAAAAGAAATTGAAAAATAAACTCACTTGTAAATGTTGAGAGTTGTCAGTCATATTATCCTCTCGCCTACGAACTTCTTCCAACAGCTGGGCATTCTTCTTTTTCTCCAGTTGCTGATTGTGCTTCAGATTGGCAACCTTCTTGTTTTGGTCCTTCATATGTCTAAGAATTGCACACATACACCCATTAGTGTTAATGACTGCAATCACTTCTTTTGCAATAAAGATTAATTTTGTGACTACAACACAGGGCATCCATTCTCCAATAGACACAAGTTTTCCAAACATCAGTTGTAACAATAAAACTTCACTTTGTTTTCAAGATGGCATATCAAAACAGCTTTCAACTACAAAGAGGTAAAGCAATTATTTGGGCTAACAAGATTTCCACCTTTTTATGATTTCCTCACAAAATCTCGTACGTATTCTGAGCTCTATGCAGTAATATTTGTTGAAAGAGGGAGATTACCCAACAACTCCTACATATTCTGCATTCAGCAGCAATTTTAATAGGTGCTTCTAGCAGCACTAATTTCAAAGGAAGCCAAAGGTGAAGGTGATGACTGATGTTCGTTCTGATTTTTTTTTTTTTTTTTTTTAAAAACCTGGACTGCAAATACAGGGTTTAGGAGGACTAAAGTGTGATGGGGTAGAAGGTCAGGTCATAAATACACCATGAAGAATAAAGGATGCCTTCACAAATAGCTTAGTACATGATAAAAACATTTCTATCATTTTCAATAATGGGTCTTCTTTTGACAAAAGATAATCAACAAACAAATTTACAAACCTTTCCTACGGAAATGAAACAATCTTTGCCACCCTTATATTTTTTTTGTTAAGATTGTATTAATAAAAAATAATTGTTTTTATTGTGCATGTTATTCATTAAATATATATATATATA
>VYXF01004860.1:77923-113549 GCA_013397295.1 Polioptila caerulea | reverse complement strand
GGGGGTGTCAAATCAGTGTCTGTGCAGCCTCTCCCTTTGCAGGGGTTTGGCTGGTTCAGGATTATTTTTCCCTTGGATAACCAGTGGCAGCCTTTCACTGCTGTCCTTGACTTGTAACTCTTGACTTCTGAGCTGTGTCCCTGCAGTCCTTGTGGTAACCCCCTCATTGCCAGGGGATTGGCTGGCATTGCCACCCACCCGGTGTCTGTCAGTGCCAGGGCATGTGGAAGGAATGTGCCAGAGCTCTGGAATTGTGAATGAGAGCATCTCTGCCTCCCACAAGTGATTGAGAGCATTGCTTCATCTCTTCTCTCACCTATTCCTTAGAGATGGTTCCCCTACTACCCCCCTGCCCTGACCCACTTAATAACTGTGCCAGTGTCCATCTGAAGGACAGAAGAGGCTGCTTTGAGGATTTTTTCCTGTGCCAAACAGACAAGCTGTGACTGCACACAGTGGGTCTGCAGTTGTACCTTGTTTTCAAGCACCCTTTCTGAAGGGGCTTGTGAAGGACAGAGGGCTCCTAGACCATGACAACACAGCACTACTGAACTGTATGACTCTCCCTGGTTGCCCCTTCTCAGTTGGATTTTGTCATAGTACAGTGAGAGACAAGTGCTGATGGGGGTCTGTGCTCCAGCTGCTGGTGTGCAGGTGAGATGGTGATGGTGTTGTCACTGCTGTGAATGTGTCACAGTCCTCAGAATCATTCCTTGCTGCTTTGTCTTTCTACGTTTGTTTTTTTTGTTTTTTTTAATTTCCTGATCTAATTTATCAAACTTATTTATTGTTCAAATATTGTATTATTTGTATAAATGATGCTGACTGGTTGCACCAAGGGGACAGAAGGCAGTGCCTTTGGGCATCCCTTACTGTCCATGTCCCATGTTGATGTTCTTACACTCGCTGTGTCTGTATATAATAAAGTGTGAGCATAGGCTGGAAATTACCTCTTTTTTTTTTTTTCACTCATGGTCCCATCAAGACAAAACTGCCCCAGGTATCTTTGAGCCCTCACAGCTGAGGACATGGCAGGACCTTTCCTCACTCAGGGATGCCCTCTGCTATCCAGGCAGACCCCAATGATCTGTGTGGCCCTGCTGGGGTAGGGTGAGGTGCCATCTCTGGCGTGTGCAGAGAGCTTGCAGGGGGCTGAGAGCTGCCCAGGTGAGCTTTTGCTGTGATCCTTCTCAACCAGGCTATGCTTTAAGTGACAGGTGGCTGTCTCTGTACCCCTTAACCAGACTGTAGCTTGCCACGTCCTGGGTTTGTAATCCCAGCCCAGAGGGAGAAAACAGACTGGGTAAGAAAAGTGGGAAGTGACTCAAATGTGCTTTGTCTCCATTCCTCATGGAGGAGCCAATCCTCCCCTTGGTCTATCAGACCCCTTTAACTGCTGTTGATGGCAGCCAAGCATCACATCTCCTGTGTGAGAGATCAGCACTTAACATTCAGAAACTGCTCTGTGGAAGGCAGTGCAGTGTCAGCTCACATGGGAGAACTGGTTACAACTTCCTGTCCCTTGGATAGTTCCAGGTGCCGAGTGCCTTGGTTTCTTCTGTCTAAAATAACCTAGGAAACAGCCTTCCAAAACAAAAGAACATCCAAAGAGCTTTCTGAAGACTGCCTGTCATCTTAATCAGTCCCCTTTGTATATGCCCATTTCTCTCTCTTGTCTGTCCCGTGTCCAATTAGGCCACTAGAGGACTGGTAGTCCCTTAATGAGTACTTGACCAACACTTGCATAATTAAGTAGAGCAAGATGGAGATTTGATGTGTCTACTAACTTGGCTTGCCAATCCAGAGATACCCAAACCCTGTGTTATTTTTCAGAGCTCTCAGTTCTTACATCAGGCTGACATTTGAAGTGCTGTTGTTGTGACTTTGGGGCCACAGCTGGAAATGCTCAGTACAGCTGCAAATTTGCCAGGCTGAGTTGGTTACACGTGGGTGTACAGAGGGAACTGTACAGTGAGAGCATCCCCAGGACATGCCCCTCTTTTTCTAGGGCACTTTGAGGGTGAACACTTACCTGCTCTGTTCTTTCCAGTTCTCCCAGACAGCAGATGGGATGCTGGAGGCTGTCGTCTCCCAGGCTGGCACACTGGAAACAAAACAGGAAATCCAGTAGCTGGTCAAAGTGTTCCAGCCTGTGTTTGGGCCCTCTCCAAAGATACTTTGGAGTTTGTCCTTTGGATTCCAAATGGTGAGCCTGCAGAGTAGGTTTCTTTCATGTGACTGCTGCTGAAAACAGAGCTCAGCAGAGGTGATGGCTAATCCCTATCTCTTGTGACCATCTTTTCATCTGGCATCTCTCCATGAGGGCTTTGCTTGGGTTCAGAGGAGGACTTGGAGGAAAAGGATTTATCTATTTATCTGTCCTTCCCTTGGTTCATCACGTAGGTGAGGACATTAGGCAGGGGTGACTTCTGTCCTGTAAACATCAGTGCAGCTGCTCCTGGGATGGAGCAGCATTGTAGGGGTTCATCAGGTCTGCCAGGCTTTGATTTTGTGTGGCTTCCCCCTGCTGCTCTTACTCCTGCATGTAATGAATGTGTGTGTGAGCAGATCTCGTTAGGAAACAAGACTGGGGGTGATGAGCTCCCTATCCAAGCCTGTCAGACACCATTCAGCCACTGACAATGAGGGCTCTGTGATCCTCATGGGGTTCAGGCTTTGGTTCCCTCTGGGAAAGGTCTGGTAGGGCTGCAGGTAGCATCTGCTGTTGAAACTGAAAAAAGCAATGGTTCTTGCCTAAGTCAGCTGATTTCTTCTTGTCTAACACAGCTTTTCTTCTTGGGTTGAGTGTTCAAGGAAGCAGTGCAGTTGCCAGAGAGGACAGGGCTGTGATGTGCAGAGCTGTGGCAGCACACAGGAGGGTGGAGCAGATGGGAAGCCCTACTTGGTGTAGAGTAGGAAAAAGGTATTTATTTTCTCATCCTTAGGAAACTGCATTACCCTTTCCTGCTGTGCAGGGGACAACACCCAGACAGTGGCAGTTGTTCCATTACACCAGAAAACTCCTATCCTTCATCCATAAGTGCAGTTACTGTGGCAACCACTGGCTGGATGATGTCAGCTGCAACCTGCTGAGCATTGCCTGCTCTGGGCAAGGCTTCAGTCCCTCAGTCATCTTCGTGCCCCTTCTCTGGGCTCTCTGCAGTTTGTGTCTGACTCTTGTGTTAGGGAGCCCTGAACTGGACCCAGCACTGGACCCCAGGTCCTTTTCTGTCACGCTGCTTTCCCCATGCATGGTCCCCAATATTTACTGGTCCCTGGGGTTGTTTCCCAGGTGAAGGACTTGGCACTTCTCCTCACTGAATGTTTTGAGGTCCCTGCAAGCCCATTTTCCCAGTCTATCAAGGTCACTCTGGATGGGCCCACGATCCTCTGGTGGGTCAGCTGCTCCTCCCAGTTTGGTGTCACCAGCAAACTTGCTGAGGATACACTCTACCTCATCCTACAGCTTATTAATGAAGATGCTAAACAGAATACCCAGTATTGACCCCTGGGGGACACCCCTAATTACAAGCCTCCAGCTAGACTTTATGGCACTGATCAGCTTTGTCCACTGCTTTCCATCATGTCCACTGCTTTCCTGTCATCAAGCAAGCCAGCCATTCCATCATGCCAGATTGTCAAGCTGGTCAAGTGCCTGACACTGCAGGAAGAAAACAGATGGGCCCAAAGATATTAATCAGTGAGTAGATCCCTTTAACATGAGGAACTAGAGATCATCCTGGCTGGGAAGCTGTTAATGTTCAGCCACATGACATGATAATAGAACTAGGAGAATATGGAAGGTGTTGAGACTGGCAGGAGGTTTTTTTGCATGGGAAAGTGCCTCCAGAGCCAAGAATGGATCACAATCCTAGGAACTCGCTCGATACTTGCCCAACCTGATGTGAGAGTCCCCCTCTGCCAAGGCAGGCAGCCCTGGCGCCGCCCTGTCCCACAGCAGCAGGAGCAGGGAGGAGGAGGAGGAGGTGGGGAGCAGCAGCCTGTTACTGCCTGCCCTGGTGAACCAACCAGCATTTACTCTTCCTCCAGCAGCAGTGTGTGGAGAAGTCCCAGCTCTGCAGCACAGCTTCCCTCTCCTCACTCTTTACTCAAGGCATTGTCCCCTCCCCACCATAATGTGGGTTTTCAGGTTCCCCTTTGCCATTTCTCTATCATTATCCATTTTTTTTCCTTCCTTACTGCTGCCTCATTTGCTCTATGGACTCTGACCCCAAAAACCTCACCAGGCAGCCCAGGAGAATTACGTGGCTGTGCACATCTAGGAACTGCTGCTGTTGTTGGACTCTGCCTGGGAACTGTGTGTGGATAATGTGTTGGAAGTGCCCCTGGCAGACAAGCTGTTTTGGTTTCCTTATACTCCCTGGGAGATGCTGAACTTGCTGAGGGCAATTCCAAACCGTTAAGGCCTCCAGGAACTTTCTGAGCTATCCTGGTGTTTGTAGTTCAGTACACCACTGCAGCAAAGCTCTGTCAGCTCTGTCAGCCTCCAGCGTGGAGATATGATGCCAGAAACATTCCCAGATCACAGGGCAGCTGCCTGTGATCATCCAGGTTGTTCTGCCTGGTGGTTTAGCCTGCTGGATGTGCAGCTCCAGCAGCTAGCAGTTTCCAGTCTGTATGGGATATTGCTGAGCACTGAGATGCTCTCTTCACCCGTTGTGGGTGAGAGAAACCCACTTTAAATGGACAGGGTTGTCCATCAGGTCACTCAAAAGTCCTGTGCCAGCCTTTCTGCCCTCGCTTAACCTCCAGCCTGGCTTCCACAGAAGCAGGACAGAAAGTGGTACCTGGATAAAATTCATGGCAGGAATTGCTTCCATACACGACCTGTGTCAAGTGAGATGAAACAGATCCGTGTTTCTCTTTCCTCCAGGTACACTCTGCTGTCATACTTCAGCTGCCTATGTGCAAGTGAGGCAGTTTATCCCTGCAGCATAGCAGCCAGAGGAAACTGAGCCTTTGTGGGCTGTGGATCAGAAATTTCCCACCTGCTGGGACAACACTGTGGCCCTGGCAAGGCTTCCTTCATGAAACAGAGGTGTTCCTGACTTGGTGTCCTTCTCTGGTCTAGTGTTTGGAGGCTTTTGATTCAGCTGGGTTTGGGCAGAGCCTGACAGTGCCAGTCCCTGTTGGTGCCCTTGCCAAGGCTGGGGTTAGATGTGTGAAGAATGGCAATATGCTGCTGTTCAGCACTCAGTACAACCAGAGGACCACGTGCCTGCCACAGTCTTGGTCACCTGGAAGCTGCCACAGCTCATGAGACAGTGGCCATACTCCTCCAGTGGAGAGTGTAGGCTGTGTTTAGGTTGTTTCATGGTGCTCACTGCCTTGCAATTCATCACATCTCATTCATTGCTTTCCCACAACAATTTCAGGGCTGAAAGCACTTATGTCACTGAGCAATCCCACACTGTGTGTGGCTCCTGTTTGGCCATAAGCAACTCTGAATGCCCTTGAGCCAGTGTTGCTGGAAATCTGCCTGTTGGCTCAGGTTTTTGAGCTGCTTTCTTGTCTTTTATGTGTTGGGGCAGCCTGGTATTAAGGATTCTCAGAAGAGCTTCCTACAGAAGTTGTCTTCCTCTTGGTCATTTGTCACTTGCTGATGACCCAGCAGCAGCAGGACCCTCCTTCTAGAGGAGCATCTCTGATCCTCTGGCCAACCCAGGACTGGGGTGCTGGCCATTGCAAGGAGCACACAGTTCTGGTTGGCACCCCCTTTAAGTCCTGGATCTGAGGCAGACCCCACAGTACTGCCTGCTGATGCAATTCAAACCTCTGTCATTACTCCTTTCCAGGACAGCATGTCCAGCAATGGGACACAAACAGGAAAACCTGTCTGATTCCTGTAGTGACTTAGATACATCTACCTGGCAAAGGAGTACGTGAATTACCCTGGAACTTCTTCTGGCAGCAAGCCCCCAAGCTCAGAACATGGAGACATCCTGTCTAAAACCCATCATTCCTCCTCCTTTCCTGGCAATGTCCTGCAATGCAGATGAGTAAGACACCCTCAAAGGATCATCCTTACATGCTCCTGGTCTCTTGAACCTGGATGCTCTGCCAGGTGCAGTAATTAAATTTAGACAACCCTGGTAAGGTCTCAGTCTAGGGCTCTCACCCTCCAACCCCCTGGACTATTGTTCTTTAGGCTAAAAATAAATCTAGAAGTAGGGGTCTCCTGTATTGTGTTCCCATTATGCTGGCTGGTGTTAATTGACACCGGGTTTTTCTTCCCTTTCACAATATTCACATGAAATGTTCTCTTCCCTTTTACCTTTTGGTTACCAGTGCCAGGGACTCCACTGCCTGCCTGTTCCTGGTGTAAGGGTGTGAGCTGTGCATCCCTGCCACCATCCAGCCTGCCAAGGCCAGCTGCTGCAACCTGAGGCCTCGGAGCTGGGCACGGTAAGAGACAAAAATAGACCTGATTAGAAAGAAGTGCAGCTGAAATTGCTTTCCAGCACAACCTCACCTTCGCTGTTGCCAGAGCCTACTGTCTGTCTGTCTGTCTCAGTAGGAGGAAAGGAGTGGGAAGTTCCACATCAGAGTTTCTCCATAGAGCTGTAAACCCAGCGCAAGCTGGTGCTGCAAAAACTGCAGTTATTTTTGCATCAGTCTGATGCTCAGCAAAAGGGATGCTTTTGGACAAGAGAGAGGGTTTGCCAGGCAGGAGGGAACAGCTGAAGGCAGGAGAGCAGAACAGGATGGTGTGGGGTGTCACCCCAGGCAGGAGGGAACAGGTGAAGGCAGGAGAGCAGAACAGGATGGTGTGGGGTGTCATCCCAGGTGGGGGGGAATAGCTGAAGGCAGGAGAGCAGAACAGGATGGTGTGGGGTGTCATCCCAGGCAGGAGGTGAAGGCAGGAGAGCAGAACAGGATGGTGTGGGGTGTCATCCCAGGCAGTACAAGGGAGCTCACAGGAATATGGGTTGATAAATGGCAGCTGGTTGGGGAAAGAGTGTGAAATCCTGTCTCTTTGCACATTCAATTTTTGTGTTCCTCTGAGTTGTTCAACAAGACCCCTTCCCAAGAGCTGAAAAGCTGGATTTATGCCCACAGACAATTTTGGCTGTACTTCGGTGTCAGCATCTTTTACTAGACATTGTTGACACTGCAGGGCCCTAACTACTGCTGGCTCCCTGGGTGCAGCCAGCCACCCTGCAGCTGCAGCTCCCTGCTCCAGAGCTGTTTCTCATCACGGCTCATTCTCACTTCAGCCCACAGCTCCAGTCAGCAGAGGCTTGGTCACGCAAGCGTCTCTGCTCAGGAGAGCTGGGTTGCTGGCAGGCACAAGGCTGTGTCCTGGAGAGCAAATGGCACACAACGTGGCCAACAGCCCTGCAGTCTGCATCCAAGTCACAGCTCTCTTTTGTGCGTACTAAATCAGCTCCTTCTGTGCCAGGCATTTTCTGTCATACTTCCAGGGGACCATGCCCTCCACTAGTGCTCTGTAGTTTAATTGCTGTAGATGTATGCTTTCCAGTTTGCACATTATCCTCCCTTCAAAAGCTGACTTATGCAGGACTCTTCATCCACTCCTGATGAACACCAGATACCCTGCTTGCTGCTTTACTCATTGCTCCATCAGCTGCATCACCACAAGGGACTCATCTTCTGCTTTTCAGAACTGCAGCACATTGGTTTGCCTTTCAAAGTGAAGGGTGTCATCTGTTCAGGCACTGCTGTAAACCCCTTAGCAGGAGTTTCAGGTACTTAAATCTCTGTGAAAGGAGCCAGATGGGAGAAACATCCACAGCCATCTGCAATCCCTTCTGAGGTGTACAGCTATCCCAAACTCACGCGCAGTGCCATTTCCAGGCTCACATGAAAGGCAGTTATTGATGCAGTGGGTGAGCAGCCAGATTGCACAGAGCAGTGCCCCTTCCCCTCTGCAGTGAGACAGGGCTGGCCAGGCAGGGGGAAGGAGAGCACCCGGGGCTGTGGCTGCAGGATGCTGGGAAGCTGCACAAATGCAAACTTGATGATGTAACAGCCTTCACCTTCACCCCAGCTCTTTCACTGGTGCCCAGCAGGTTTGCCCCCGAGGGGTGATGTTTCAACAGGAGGCCACAGACACTCAGCCAGAGCAGGGCAGCTGCCACAACACTGAGGTTGCCGCCACAGCATGCCCAGCCCTGGGAGAGCCAGGGCTGTGGTCATCACTCCCATAGGCACAGCCAGCAGTGAAGCTGGGCTTGGCACCCTGGTGCAACGCAGAGGGAGCTCATTGCACTTCCTCAGGCAGAGCTGAACCCTGCCAGCTGGGGCCTGTCAGTGCTTGTCCTGGCTGCAGAGGAGGCCAGAGACTCGGTCCAGCTGCAGCCAGAGGGTGCAGAGGTGCCACCAGCAGTGGGAGCCAGGGGAGCCACCTGTGCAAGGTGTGGGTGAGAGGCAGGCACCCAGTTTTTCTGTGATAACAGCTGGTGTGCCAGCCCTCTGCAAAACATACACTCAAAATTGTTTTGGTGGGTTATGGGAGGGATTCAGACATGTATGGAAATCCCCCAGGGAGGAGTTGCCTTGAGAAGTCTCAGGATCCCTGTTCCCATCCCAAAACACTGCTTGCTCACTGACCATCCTCTCTCCCTCTGACCAGGCCAGCTCTGACTCTCGTGTGCTTCATGCTTAAGCCTGCATTCCCATCAGCACTGCTGGTGCTGCTGAGGTCTGATCCATGGTCTGACAGTGCTGGATGATTCTCTTTAGCAGACATCACGCTGCTTCTGGAATCCTGCCTGCACAACCCAGAAGGCTGAACAGCACTGCGTTGAAAAGGGAAGTAGGGGACAAAAGCATTTCACGTTTCATCCTCTTGGAGGGACCAAAGGGAATACTGTCTTTAGAAATACTACAGAAAGCTAAAAAAGATTGATAAGCTCAGCTGTGAAATGTAACCTGTGTCCTGCTTTCTGGCTTCTCCTGGGATTCATCCCTCCCTGCCCAAGAGAGATTTCCAGAAGGTGCCAGGTGCTGCCCGTGGTTTCTGTGCCCTGTGTGGGGTCTATGCAGTGCTGGTGGAAGGAAAAGGGTGGGTAGTGATGAAGCAATGGGGAGCTTGAAGGAAGGCCAACCGAGACACCCTGAGAAACAAAGCGAGTAATAAAATCCCAGAGGAAAACAGCCCTCCGCACCCAGCCGGGCCCTCTCCTGGAGCTGCCAAAAAGGCAGCCTTGGCTCAGAGGTAAGCAGTCATAAAATGCAGGGAGAGACTTCCCAGGGAGGGAAGGTTTTACCTGTCGAGCAAGTTCACAGGCACCCTGTCCCACCAGCAGGGAGTGCTGAGCACGGCAGGCAGTGACCCCACTGCAGCAGGGGGAGAGGGAAACAGACCCCTCTGTCCAGCAGAGAGACTGGCTGGGTCCTGTGAGAGGGGCCCAGGCCCCAGGGAAGGTGGGCTGGGAGTCTGTGCCAAGTGGGTGGGTTGCCAGCTATGGGAAGGCTGAGTGCCTTGGCTGATTTTGACAAGCTGATTGTATTTTTGACCACCCTCCACAGACCCAAGCCCTCATGGCTGGAGAAGCAGTTCTGTCTGCTCGTAGGGCTGTCCCTCAGCAGCCCAGCCCCACCAGACCTGATGGCTCCTTCTCCACTTCCTCCACCACTCATCCCTGCTCACGGGCACAGGTCCTCGTGGACTTGCTCAGCAAGTAAAACATCCCCTGCCCACAAAGCTGAGCCTGCACCCCCAGGGCAGATGAATAAAGCACCACGTGAGGCAGGGCCCCGTTCTGCTCTCTGCTGTTTCTCCTTCCCTTTCCCCCAAATAATCAGAACACCACAAAGAGAGACAAATGCCTTTGTTTTCCAGGGAAGGACTGTCAGAATGGCATGTCTCCCTGCATCTTGTTAGGGCTTAGCTAAGTCCCCAGGAGCCATGGGGAGCTCTGCCACACAGCACAAGTCCTTGCTGACAGTGCTATTGTTAAGAAGGGGTGCATTTGGGGAGGCCAGGGGCTTTTGCCCCCTGCTTGTTTCTCTCCAAGAAAGTCACGGCTTGTGCCTGCTTGCCCAGGGAGACTTCCCTCCCCGACAGCTCTTATCCTGAGCAGACAGCAGCTTGGCATCCACCAAGGGGTGTGGAGGCTGGCCCCCATTTCTGGACCTCTCCACGTGCCCCAGGACTTGCAGGCACTTCATGGGGTGCCAAAACTGAGCTCTAAAGAAGTGGCCTTCTTTTGGAGCTGCCCAGCACCAAGTTCACAGGGCTCCAACCCAACACCTGCACCCAGCAGTGGCCCTTGGATTGCTCCTGCCACGAGCAATCTCTCTCTGCTCCCATCAGAGCCAGTGATACAAGTCCAGAATTCTCACCCTGCCTGGTATGGGGGATGCCTTGCCCAGAGCTTGGCTTAGGGCTTGGCTCTGCCAAGGTCCTGTCCCACTCAGGGCAAGGTTACACAACAGCAGACCCACCCAACAGAGACAGAGCTTTCCCTTAAGGTTACCTCCTTACCATGGGCTTGGCCTGGGGACTACTCTCATCTCCCATCCTCCTTTTGAATAGGATTATATTATAAATTGAACCCACCTGACTAAATATAGCCAGTGCAGAGACCAGGAGAACCTCCCTGGTTTTCCCCTGTTTGCTTTGGTGGCAATGGAAATAATGAATGCCAGCTGTTGCTTGCTTCTGGAGCAAATGCCTGAGGGCGTGGAGGCCAGCACCTCTCAGGTGTCCATGGTTTTTGAAGATAATCCATCCTGTGTAAGGAACCTTTTAGTGTGGTGGCCTTTGGCTTCATGGTGTATCTGGTGAACCTGCTGTGGGCTGGACAGACAGCGTGGACATGCCTCAGACTGGCTGCCTATGGGGAAGGGAGGGTATATCTGGTTGGCTGGCTGTGCTGCCAGTGCTAGGGGAATGTGAGCTCATGCTCCTGGAAAAACGACCTGCATTACCACCCCACCAGCTGTGAGCCTGCCCCAGCTCAGGATCTGGGGGAGGGAACCAAGGACATCCCCAGTGTGGATCCCATCTTCTGCATGAGGCGTGGACAGTTGGCACCTGGGCTGGGCTGAGCACCAAAGGTCAGCTCTTCCCAGGTGCTGCAGGCTGGCAAAGCCCAGCTTAGGTGTTGGTGGGCTGCTCTCTGCCCGGGGTGCAAAGGAAGCTGGAGAAGCCAGAGGTGAGGGAGAGCAGGCCCTTGTGAGGGTGGGACAGGATGATGGGTGGGTGTTCTTGGTTGCAGGGGGAGAGATGGCTCTGCAAAGGGCTCCTTTGGAAGGATCCACTTGGAAAACTCCCAAAGGAGCAGCACAGCCTCACCACAGCAGTGATGTGTGTGTGCCCACCAGCCTCTGGGGTGTCTGGGCCCCCTTGCAAGGGGGTGGGAAGCAGCAGCATGGTAGGGGATGACACATCCCAGTGCTTTCCACAGCCTCCAGACGGTGAGAGCATCAGAAAGTGCCCTGCACTTTCTCCCCTCAAATAGTGTAAGCCTCAGGGAAATGAGGGTGCCAAGCCCTGCTGAAACACCCTCCCATTTCAGCAGCTGATGCTGGCAGATAGCAGACAGCTTACCAGGGTGATTGTTCCAGCTGGCTCTAGGGTGGCAGGCAGCAGCTGCCTAACAGAGCCCACTGCCACCTAAGTGTTTGGGGCACCAAGTGAAGGATGGCCGTGTTACTGCAACCCCAAGGGCGTTTGGGGGGCACTCAGGGTCCCCAGTCAAGCCATCCCAGGCTGCACCAGCTCTGTCCCTGCCAGAACCATGCATCCATGTTGGGGAATTATGAGCTGTGCCACCCACAGGAACTCCAGGGAGAGCAGCTGCATGTCTGCCCCGTGCAATTCTGTTTTCTCCAGCCCTTGCTGTCTGGTGGGCCCCCATTCCCCTGTGGAAAGGCCAGGTTGGTTTTTTGCCTGCCGTGGCTTCTGCTCAGCTGTGCTGATGCCTTGTGGTCCCGTGTGCTTTGGAGGCTCTCCAAGCCCCAGTTGTGCCCCCAGGAGTGGCTCCTGGGCTGGCTGCAGATGAATGCAATTGCCAAAGCAGATGCAATGGCCCAGGCAGGGTTTGTCTCAGGGAGTAAAACCTGGTGTGCTCAGGCTTCCTGCCGTTCTCACCTCCTGAGCACCTCTGCTGCTCATGTGTGGAGACCAACATCACAGCCCACACCCCAGGTACCACTTCCCATACACACAAAAAAATACCAAACGGGTGTTTTCAGGCTTCTTGTCATTCCTGGCAGCAAAGCCTGCTCATGGCAACCCTTTTCCTCGGGATTATCATTCCACACTGGTTCTTGCACACATTGCTTGCTGAAAAATGGCATGCAGCTGAGTTTCGGTCTCAAGGGTGTTGGAGGAGGACGTGCCTGTGTTCCACGAGCATACTTCTCCTGAGCACTGTTTGTTGGAACACCTGAAACCAGCATCTGGATTGCTGCAACATGTTCAAACACAGAATCCACTTACAATTTGCATATTAAGTACAGCAAACAAACTTCTGCCCGACGCATCTCTAAAGTCACTCTAACAAAAGGCAAAAAATCAGACAGCGAATATGCCTCAGCAGGTTGTTTCTAGGCTTGAAATAGGCTCCATAAATGGCAGGTTTCTAAGGCACCTCAAGGACACCAATTTGGGGATTGCAGCAGCACGGAGCCGGTGGCCACAGTCAGGCAATAGCCAGCAGCTCTCCTGCTCTGGCACACCTGTGATGAAACATCTGACTCTCATGCATGGAGCTGCGTTTCCTTGCCCTTGCACTTCCAGCACTAATGAGCAGCACAGGAATAATCCTTGGCGTCGTGTTTTAGCACAATTATACCTTTCAGTCCTGCAGCAGTGGTGCAGGCCCTCTGGAAGTCATTAGCCAACATCCAGACAAGCGGTGGCAATGCTTTCCCCTCTACAGTCAGCATCTGCTAAGCTTGAGGCTCTGCTTTCAAAATTTGTCATTTCTAATAGGTTAGGTTTGAAGCCTTACCTTCAGCCTGCACAACCTGAACAACACATGCTGCACCCCAACTCATTTTCACTTCTATCTTTACCTTTCCTTCTATTTCTTTGATTTGATTTATTTGAAGAAAATCGGAAATTCAGGCCACTGGTCAGAAGTCGATTTTCCACTCTTTTTAAATAAGAAAAATATTATTTGATATATATCAAAGTCAGAGTTGTATGAGGTCCCTAATTGTACTTTGTCTACAGAAGAACTTAAGACTTGCTCCATTCCAGCTCTCCCCAGGTTGCTGTTCCCCCTGGCTCAGCAGCAATTTCCAGGCTTTGCTTAACCTGCATTTGTAGCTCTTGGAAACACTCTCCATGCAGCAACCCCCTGGTCCAGGCTATGTCATTGTGAGTCAGCTCTCTGTGTCAAAACCAGGAACGTGCTTTCCTAAAGCATTCCTCCTTGACTTGCCTTTGCCCTTGACTGCCCTTGACCTGGGGAGCAGAGATGGCTGGAGCCTCCCTGCCCAGCCACTGCCTGACTGGGATTGCAGATCTGCTGATGCCCCTGCTCCAGTGAGGATCCTCACGTCCAAGGTAACCAAAGGCTTTTGTGCTGTGCTGTCAGGGTTTCCAGCACGGCCAGGTGAGGAGTCCTGCTGCCTGTCACCCCCGCAGACAGAGGAGCTAACCCTCAGCAGTGGGGTCTCCTCGCTGACCTCACATGCCAGAAGAGCACTTGAACAGCTTGGGCCAGCCCCTCCATGGGCTGACACATCCCACACAGGCTGATCCGTGTCACCTGGGGCAGTGACCCAGCACTGAGCTCCCTCCCTGCCCTCCTGGCCAGGGTGCTGTGTCCATCCCACCCCACCAGCACACCAGGAGCACTCCCTTCCCCACCAAGTGCTGCAAAGACTTTGCACCCCAAAGGCAAGATGGAGCCCAGTGTGAGCAGAGAGAGGTGCAGGGGAGGAGGTGGAGAGCATGGATTTGGGAACCTCTCAGGATGCACTTAGAGGTGTGTCTAACACATCCCAGCATCATTAGTGTGAGGAGTCATTCCTGCTTCCCCAAGCTGTAACATCAGGCTCGCCCAGATAAATCACTTGTCCAGGTACCCTTTGATAACATTTGCAGGATTATCTTCACCACTCAGGAACATATTTCCATACTAATTTAATGAAAGCAGAGATTCTGGAGTCAGCAGAAGTTGGAGCCTCACAGACGGCTCCTAATCCAGGAAATTGGATGTGGTTGGAAATGTTTCAGCAGTCAAAGCTTGGGAGATCCTGCTGTGGCTCATTGCTGATGTGAGGCTCTGTGTCCGCAAGATAATAAATCTGAGTTTAGCACTCCTAATCCTTAGTTTAAAATACCACAGGCCACAGAACACCAAGTGGCTGAACAGGTACAAAGGCTCTCTCATTGAAAGGTGGAAAGGTGTTGCAAATCACTGCAGGCTTTTGCCAGCTGAAGAGCACTCTGTACCACTGGGCTTTGGACACACAGTCCACAGGCTTTTCAGCCAGGCCCTTTCCCATTCCTCCCAGGCCGTCCCTGGGGATGCCCTATCTACTGCTGCATCCCTCACAAGGTCTGGGGCAAATCTTCCCTCTTTGCTCCAGACACTTGCCTGACTGGGCTTCTCCTTTGGCACCTTATTTAGAGCCACCCCTCTGCTCGGCCCAGTGTCCAACTCAGCCCCCAACTCGCCCTCAGACTGCAGGACCAGTCTGGGTGCTGAGACACACCAGCACCTATCAGCTAGACCAGAAGGCACGCTCAAAATCAAAGCTGCTCACAATGATGAAATTCTCTTTTAGCAACCATGTTTCCCTCTTCAGCCCAAGGTGTTTTACAGCTTGGAGGCTGGGAGGTGTGAGGGTGTCCATGAGGGAGGCTGTGATCTGCAGAAAACGTGCCATGTCAGCACAGAGAGATCAGCCTGGGCTCTTGGGGTGTCAAGGAGAGGGTAGGAAGGCTGAGGCCCTGCGAGGAGAGCTGCAGTGAGCACCAGGAGCAGCCCCAGGGACAGAAAGGGATGCCTGGCCCCTTGTATGGGAACTGGGTCACGGCCAGCACTGGGGGATGGGTTCAGGCCCCAGAGGCATTAAAAGTTCAGGACGGTGTGAGATTGCTCACAAGAGCAATTTGCACTTTCCAAGGAAGAGTGAGCAGATTGTGCAAGGAAAGGCCAGAGGGAGGCTGGCGAGTTGCTCCCAGGAGGGAGGTGACTGAAGCACAGGCCTCCCTGGAGGTGCCCGTGGTCAGGACCTGAGTGGGCTGCCCACACACAGCCTAGTACATGCTTGGTGGGGTCTTTGCTGAGATGCCTGGGCTTGGACATCTGTGTTGTCTGTGAATTTGGTCTGTCTCTGCCATGGCTGGCTCTTCTACACCCCTTTTTCCTGGCCCCATCCTGTCCAGGACACAACCCCAGTTTGCAGAAAGCAGGTGCAAACACCACCTGCCTCACCCTCACAACCAGAGGTGAGGCACTGCTGAAGTCACATCCCACACTCATTACTCCTCTCTCCACGCTCATGGCTCCCTCTGGCCAAGAGTTTGGCATGGACAAGAGCACTGTTTGAAGCAACAGCACCATATCCACTCACTCCCCAAGTTACAATGCAGATCAGGGACTCTCCCTCTAATACAAAGTAAGGGTTTGAAAGGTTGTGCAGGAGAGCTCTCCTGGTGAGGAGAGGCAGGAATGGTGGAGAAGAGCCCTCTCCCAGTGTAGAGTTCCCACACAAGCCCATGACACCAAAGTCAGTTGTGATCTGTCCTCATCTTCCTCATCTGCATCCTTTGCAGATCAAATGAGCTGCCAAACTGCTGGCACAGCTCCTGGCTGGCCCACTGCACACTGATAAGGAAGGCAGTGAAGATTGCCAGCTCTAGCCAGCCTGGCTCTGCCTTCTCAACCCACAACAGCTCTTCTTACACCACAATGCTCCTGAAAATCACAGGCAAGCACCTCTGTGTCTCCAGTGTGGTGGAGTAGGTGTCAGTACACCTGGGGACACCATCCCTGCCTGCTGTGACACCAGGGTGAGCAGGGACCTTTCCTCAGTTCAGCCATCCCTTGTGAGGATGATGATGCTGAAGCTTTAGGGTTTGTCATCTGATCACAATGTCCCCAACCCAGAGGTAGGAAGGCAGATGTGACATTGTCCTGATGGAGGTGGCCCATGGCCTGCAGGCAATGGGATGCCCCATGGCCCCCTTGCCTGTGGTATTAGCCTGTTGTGCTAATGCCATTTAATTCAAGGTTTCATGAAAGCCAGGGGAGACACCTGGGCTTCTGTCAGGCAAATAGAGGCTGCCTGAGGTAGACTCAAGCCTGACCCCTGAATTTCCTTGATGGGAATAGCCCTCTGGAATGGCAGCCCCTCCTTCATTATCATCTCAGAGCCATTAGCTGGTCTCTAATCTCCCCAGCAGCATTTGGGGGAAGGTCCCTGGACAGACATAACCCAAGGACCTGGTGGCTGCTAAGGCTTGGTCACAGTGCCCAGCTGCCAGAAATGCTGCAGAAAACACAGAACCTACTCCACAGCTTTTAAATGGCCCCCTCTACCTCAATCTCCAAGAGAGCAAATATTTACACATTTCCCTTCCCCATCCAACAGTCCCTAAGAGTCCAGGCCCCTCGACCATGGCTCCAGCAGCAGCTCAAGTACTTGGATACATGCCTGGGGTTTAGTCTCACTAAATCTGGGATTTGAAAGGAATCGATTTAATAACAGACACATCCCAAGCAGAGGGAGGCTGACTGACTCTATTTCCTTTTTCTCCTCCTCATACAGAGCACTCCTCATCCCGCACCACTCTTGGCCAGGCTCAAGAGCTGAACCCCAAGGAAGTGACCAGAGGGAGAAAGGGGGAGCAGGAATGTCAGAGCAGAGGGGACCACTTTGGCCTTTAGCCCTCTTCTGTCATGGAGGGATCAGCAACCTGGCCAAAGTCTGGAGCCTGTTTCTGCCCTCCCCCCATGGCAGGCAAGAGGGTCTCCCTGCTACCTCTGCTGCATTGATGGCATCACCTGGAAATATTCAGTAGTGCCATCCTCAGGGGTCATACTGGAGGGGGTAACAGGGCTGGGGCTCCTCATGTCCTCAGTAGAGGGGGAACTGATGGGCCTCACAGTCATGGAAGAAAAAATTGTTTCAGAGAGTTTCAGTTCTGGGCCTCTTCAGGAAATCACAGAGCGTCTTGTGATTTAGAAACAAATATGCAGGACAAGGAGAGCTCTAAGCCACAGGCTTGGCACGCTGCCTCAATTTTTCCCTCCTCTTTCAGTTTAATTACAGTTGAGCCATGTAGTAATTGGGTAACTTTTTCCAAAGCAATCCTTTCACCCAGTGAATCATACTTGCTACAAAGAGAACACAGACGCAGATAAAAGACACATAATCCTATGGCTTATTGTGATGGAAGCATTTTGCCCCCATCCCCTTCTCCCTCAGGCCCCTAGCTGTGTTCAGAGTAGAAGCAAGAGCCAGGCACGGCGTTTTCCCAGATAATTTCTTCCCAACTTTTCAAGGTGGCTTCCTCCTGGCGAACTGTGCCCTGCAGCCAAGATGGACTGTGCAGTTTTGAGGGTGCCCATGGGTTCTGTAGAAGAAGGATTGTTTTCCCTCCTTTGGTTCCTATGCCTACAAAAGTGGGTGGTAAAGGTTGGGTCAGCAGCTGGGCAGTCTCTGGGGACAGAAAGGATTCACAGGGCAGCTGTCTCCCTGCTAATGCAGCTTCTGTCCTCTCTTACTGGGGTTTCACCTGGACCACAAAGAGTTTCTGAGGCACTATGTGTGCTCAGTGACATTTCTTCTACTCTTGATTTAACTGGAGCTGAAGGGTCCCGGCCTCACCACAGACCCTTCCTGCCAAGTCTCGAAACATATGACCATTTTCCATGTGGGATAAAAGCCTTGGATAATAAAACACTCATTGTAAAACTATTTTCCATTGGATTCATGGCCACACACAGCTGGATCTCCTCCTGGAGCGGCCCGCAGCCCGCTTGGAAGGGTTGTGCTCAGCATCCCGGAGAGGAGCTGGGTGGGTGTGGGAGGAGGCAGCTCCAACACATCCTCTCTCCTGCCAAAACCAGCCCTGCACCCTTGCCATTGGTCCGTGGGGTGCAGAAGGGCTGGGACAGCGCAGCTCTCCCTCTATTTAAAGGCAGGGGAGGGGCTCTCCAAGCTGCTCACCCGGGACCCTCGGAGCTCAGCGGAGAGGAGCCTTGCCCTGCAGAGCAGCACCATGTCTTGCGTGAGTAGAGCAGGGATGGGGCGGCTTTGCTGGAGCTGGGACGGTGTGGGCTGGGGGTGAGGGTGCTTGTGCTGGCCTGCACACCAGCCCCAGCCTCGGAGGGTCTGTCAGTGCCTGCTGCTGGTCAGGGACAATCCCTGCTGCACCCCTACACAGGGCTGGCTGCTGCTTTGTGCTCTGGCAGCCGTGGTTCCTTTTTCCTGTGGGATCCCCTTGGGGCAGTACCTGCTGGGATCCTTGCTGTTTTACTGTAACCTGTTTTACTGCAGCTCTGCTCTGGAGAAGCTGCTGCAGTAACATTTACTGCTGTCTGAGCGCTTTCCTGGCTTTCTGGCTGAAGTTTTCATGAGTCATTGAATTGTTATTCTTCTCTTTCTTGGAAGGAATGTGCCTTACCGAAGTGTTCTGTGAAAGTCAAGGACTACATTCAAATACCTTAAGAGGTTACCTTAAGAGCAGGTATCAAGAGCATGGGGCCAGACTCTTTAGAGAGTTGCCCAGAGGAAGGGGCAAGGGGCACAAACTAAAACACAGGGAGTTATAGCTGAATATGAGGAAAAACTTCCTCACTGTGAGGGTGACAGAGCACTTGAACAGGCTGCCCAGAGAGATTGTGCAGTCTGCTGCTCAGGAGGTTCTCCAAAGCCACCTGGACATGATACTCCACATGTCTGTGAACCTGCTTTAGCAGGGAGGTTGGACTTGATCTCCAAGATCCCTTCCAGCCCTAACGATTCTGTGACTGCTAGGGAGATGCTTGTGTTAGAATGAGTGCACTTCTTTGGTTAATTTGCCTTTCATTAGGTTGAGGGTGATTAAGCAGGGATTGTCCCAAGAGCAGGCTTATTTTTTAAGGTAGGCTAGGAAAAGGTTTTCAGTATTCTTGAGGTCTTGGCTCTGCTGGGATTAAAAATGAGTACCTATGGATTTGCCAGGATACTTTGGTCCTTCCAGAGAGAAGGTGGGGGGCAGGTGTCTCTGTGGAGCAGAGGAATGTTCTTGCAAATACTGAGTCTGCATAAGAAAACTCAAGCTGTTTGGAGATGGGAAGCAAGGTGTTTGAGTCCTGGGACCTGGGCAAGGCTTGAAGTTCAAACATGAGCTAGGAGAAGGGAGTGGAGTCTCCATCCCTTCCATCTGTCCCAGGCAGACTTGTGTGGGATGGCACGAGACCCGCAAGGCACTTGGGTGTGTTTGGGATGGGGTGGGTGTGATTGGAGTGTGCAGGTGCTTACACTTCACTGCTGTGAAATACAGATATGTTGATGAGAGCACCAGGAGAAAGATTAGGCAATCGAGCTCCAATCAAATGTACCATGTGATTGGGGTAACTTCTCTGGGATATCCTTGCTGCAATGCCCTAGGGCAAGGGAGCTCCCCTGTTTTTCCATGGATCCAAAGCAGAGCATGTCTTGAAAGGCAGCAGGGAAAGCTGCCACATCAGAACAAGTGAGCCAGCAGGTACTGAGCTAACATCTCTGCTTCCACGTTCCCCAGGGACCAGTGTGCACCAACCTGGGTCTCAAGCCTGGCCAGCGCCTCACGGTCAAGGGGAAAATTGCACCAAATGCCAAGAGGTGAGTTGTGCTGTGCTGCCAAGGCACCGCACCAAGGGGTCTGCAAAAGGTGGTAACAAAAGGACCCTGTCCCTCGGGTAGAGGAGGAGAAGGGGTTAACAGCAGCAGTGCTTGCAGTGACTCATCCCCTAATGCACATTGCAGACACGGCACTGCCAGGGGGCTCAGCCAGAGCAGATGTGAGTGCCAGCTGCACACGCTGGCAGTGACCACATCCTCTTAGTGCAGGGTAAGGGAAATGGAAGCTGTGTCTGTACTGAGATTCAGGTTGAGACCATCTGCTCCACCACATCCTCTCCCCTGCACGAAGATGGCCAGGAGTAGGGACATTTATGGTGCCCCAGTGGATTTACCTCTCAGGTGGTGGTGGGGAAAGAAGGAAGAAAGGTGCTGAGGAGGCAGGCAGGTGGGCTTGAGTGGAAGTGTCCCCCTAAATGTGCAGTGATTGGGGTGGCTGGGTTTCTCTGCAGCAGCCCCCACCCCTTGGGCAGGTCTGTGGCTCGTGGGCCCCTTTGCAGGGCAGTAAGGTGGAGCCTATAGCAGTGATGTTCCAGGAAACATGTCCCAGCTCTTCCCAGTGCCTTTGAAGTTTGATACTGCCTGAGTGAAGCCTCCCAAGCCTTCTCTTGCCAAATAATGTGTCTCTTCTCATCTGGGTAAGAGGCCTGAAGGCAAGGTGGACACTGGGCTAGGAAACTTCCTCCCACTGCTGCTGCAGGTACTTTGGGATAGCTAATGACATGGTAATTATTTCAGCTGCCTGCAGGATGGGGAGAAGGCAGTGGCTGTCAGGCAGCACTGGCTAACTGTTCAGGACTGAAAGGAAATCTATGGAAAGCAGCTGACTCCTTAGGAATTGGTTTGGGTGTGTAATAACTCTGTTCAGGGCACTGTGTGCTGAACCATTCTCTTGTTAAAAGCTTTGAGGAAACCAAGTGGTGTCTCTCCCAGGGGTGGCACTCTGGAGCCTATTGCCCTAGAAAAGTGCCCCTTACTGCCACAGCACCATCTTTTTAGGGAAGCTGTGTAATTTAGCAAAGGATTTCTCTTAGGTTACCCTCAGCTGGGCTTGAAGAAACAGACCTGGGGATGCTCATGGCAATGAGAAACATGCTATCATAGCATGATGATTTCTTTTTTTTTTCTTTTTTTTTTTTTTTTTTGAGCTGCATTGATGTTTGCTTTTCTTTTTTCCCTCTGCAGCTTTGTGATGAATCTTGGCAAGGATGCCACCCTCCTTGGGCTTCACTTCAATCCCCGTTTTGACGCTCATGGGGATGTGAACACCATCGTGTGCAACTCAAAGAAGGTGGAAGAGTGGGGTGCAGAGCACAGGGAGACTGTCTTCCCTTTCCAGAAAGGGGGCACAGCAGAGGTGAGCCATACTTATATTTGTATCTATATATACTCTCTGTACATGCTCTGGGGAAGGGAGGGTGTTTGGCACAGGACACCCAGCTGCAAGGGCTGTCTGTACAGGAGATGGCTGGCTTCTCCTGCTTGGCCAGTGCCACCACTCTGAGCTCTGATGGAGGGTGGGGAAGCTCCATCTGGCTCAAAGATGTCACTATTGAACAGAGCAGGGAACGGGCATCGCTTGGGAGAACAGAATAACACTGCTGCTGTTGGTGAGCAGGTTATTCTGCTGAGCTTGTTCACCAGAGGGGAGAGGCTTGAGGGAACTTTCTCTAACTTTTCCATTTGCCTTGCAGATCACTTTTGGTGTCAACCAAAATGATGTGACAGTCCACCTGCCAGGCCACCAGTTCACGTTCCCTAACCGGCTTAACCTCTCTGTCTTTGACTACTTTGATACACAAGGGGACTTCACACTGCAGTCCCTCAGCTGGGAATAACTTCCTCTGACACCTCCATCTCAAAGATACAGAAAAAGCAAGCAATAAATAAGAGTTTTGGTGTACTGAGTCTCAAAATCTATTCTGTTTCATACTGTCAGTCCTCATGGGTGACACACTTTTATTTCTCCTTGCTGGGAGTGGGTGGGATAGGGGTGTAGCCAGTTTTGCTCGAGTACCATAAGTGGATGCAATTGTCCCAGCCTTGGTCCTTGAAAGCAAGGGATGGAGAAGAGGATGGAGGTTAAAAGCCTGGGAAGACAGAAGGTTGAAAGTCCAAGGAGAGTTGCAGGAGGAGGCATTAGGGCTAATTGTCACAGTGGGGAGAGTAAAAGCGTCCCATAAGAGAAGTCAGCTGCTGTTGTGGTCCAGACTGACACCTTACACTGCCTGAATAAATTAACCCTATCTCTACCTAAACTAAGCACCCCTGGCTGACATCAGACAGCATTGAGTGGCTGTGCTAGGTGAGCCTAGTGGGGCATGGAGTGAGGGGAAAGTCCTCAGCTGTGCTGGTTTTGGCTGCAGCCTTCTGTAGAGCTTCTACTCCTGTATCTGCTTGGAACATCTTACTGATGTATGTATGTTGTATGGAGACAACAGAAAAGCTGCCTTGGTGGGTGTGGCAGAGCATGTAGAGAGTTCCTCATCCAAATCCTTTCTTTGAGTAACTGCAGGAGCACAAAGTGTTGTGCTGTGGCACTCGAGGGCAGTAACATAGTTTTATTCTGCCCGTGGTGCTTTGCCCATTCCATGCAGAGCTGAGGGAGGCAGCAATGTCCAGCTGGAGTTTGGGATGCTAAGGATGTGTGCACTGTGCTTTTGTTCCCATTTTACTTGGCCCAAAGGAACCTGAGCACTTCTCAGTCTAAACTGAGGCTGGACTCTGAGGCAGCAGAGTTTGTAAGGCAGCATGTTTGCTGTCACTGCATGGCTTCCTCGGGGACTCTGTCAGCCTGATGCTGCCTTGGTGCTGCTGCTGAGCATGCTGTGCCTGCTCGGTGTGATCTGCCCTATCCACAGTGCACTGCAGTTAGCAGGTCGGTCTGGGATGAAAGGCTTGGCCACAAGCAACACAAAGCACGAACAATTTGATGTACTGCTGCATTCCCTGCAGGCCTGGCTGGGCTAATTCCTCACATTAAGCAGCTGGAAAACAGGAACTTTCCCCTACAGCAGCCGTACCTGCCGTCCTTATTTCATCATTCATGAGGCTCTGCCGGGTCCTGTGTCCTAGGTACCCATGCACAGAGAGGCTGGGCTGGTAGGAATTTTGGGTCTGAGAAGAAAGAGAGATAAGATGGGAGTGTAGCTGAAAGGTTGGAGCACTTGGGGTGTACAGGCAATGTGAGGTTCTGCAGCTGGATCTCTCTTGAAGTCCTGTGTTGCCCAAAGCCCATCTGCTTTGGAGGATCACCTCAGACTCTTTTTAGGGCTACATCTTTAATTGTAAACAGGACATGAAGCATTGCCACCCCGTGCATAGGCATGGCAGGGGGACAGCATAGCCTGAGGACTCTTCCCACGGAGTGATAAGCATGAAGCCATCCTTTCTGGAGAAGAGAGGTTCAGCAGTATGGAAATGAGCCGTGCTAGGCTAGGCAGTCTCAAGGCAAGAGACCTGGCTCAGTTTACACAGTGGTTTTGACACAGTCTGGCAGACTGGGGTGCAGTTGGTAGGCTGGAGAACTGGGTATTTCCCTCAACCACAGCAGGGCCAGGGTGCAGGTGAGGGTACCATGAACTGCCATGATGGACTCAGAGGAAAGCTCTCTCCTTGCAGTTTCCTCTGCTGGGCTGATCTTGAAAGCTGAGCAAACGTACTCGACTCCCTGGGCTGTGCTACAGGGGAATCTCGCAATGCCTCTTAATTACACTTGGCAATCTCTCTTTAGATTCTTCAAAGATTTTTTTGGTTTCTTGAAGAAAGCTCAGTGGTAGCTTTACCATAGGAATATGAACCTTAGTGAGGTCTCCTGCTAGCGTGGCTGTTTCTTGAAGTGACTCACCACCGTTCTTGTGAAATCTATGACTCACTGTTGTCCTGACTTTGTTATGGCTTGGCCCGTTGCTAGCAAGGAGATGAGGGGTGGCAAAGGTTCCCCAGATGTATAATTTAGACATATCGGAGCTGACTGCTCCCTTCCACCCACTCCCCAGCCTTGTGCAAGCTGCAGGCTGGTGTGTGAGGGCTGGAGGATCTGAGGATGGAGTCAGGATCCCTGAGACAAGCACTCTCCCCACCCAGCTGAGCAGGATGAGCAGCCATGCAAAGGGGAAAGCACTGCAACAACAACTGCGACAACACTGAGGGAGGACACCACACGCTGGCATGGAAGGTGACACACTTTTATTTCTCAAAAATACCCCTGCCAAAGGGCAGGTGTTCCCAGCCTGCTCACCCCTCACTTTCCCTCACAGACCCTGACAAGTCCCTGGAGGCCAGGGGGACGCTGTGGCTCCTGCAGCCTGCGGAGAGGGGGTGCAGGCCCCGCCATGCCCGCCCCAGCACAGCCATGGCTGGGGTTGGCACAGCTGCTGCCGTAGGCCAGGCAGGTGACACCGAAGCTAAGGCAGGCCTGGGCAGTGGGGCCGATGCCCAGCCCCTCTCCTGGTCCAGCCCGGCCAGCTGCCAGGCCCAGAACGGGAGGAAGCAGGCCCAGGAGGCCGCCAGGATGGCAGAGATCGGGGAGAGGAGCCGCGGGGCAGGGCCCGGCCAAGGACTGGTATGGCCGTGCCAGGCGGGTGTGGACCATGCCCAGGGTGCCAGGACACTGGTGGTGAACAGCACCAGGACACTGGTGGTGAACAGCACCAGGACACTGGTGGTGAACAGCACCAGGACACTGGTGGTGAACAGCACCGTCAGGTAGAGCCGGAGAGCTGACGGCGTCCAGGTGGGGACACAGATGAGCTTGTGGGAGCCGTCCCCCTCCCCAGCCCAGTCATCACCATCGTGGGGGCCGTGGGCAGCAGCGAGAGGAGCCAGGGGATGGCACTGGCCAGTTTGTGGGAGGCATTGCTGGCCCGCCGGGGCCTGGCCACTGCCCAGTACCTCTCCAGGCTCATGGCAGTCAGGAGGAAGAGGCTGGCGTGCATGGTGAGGAGGTCCAGGCTGAGCAAAAGCCTGCAACCCACATCCCCAAAGAACCAGTCGTGGGCAAAGTAGGTGCAAACCACAAAGGGGATGGTGGAGAGGTACAGGAGGTCAGCCAGGGCAAGGCTGATCACGTAGACTCCCAAGGAGCCTGCTGAGCAGCCCACCACCCTGCCAGAGGCCACTGCCACTGTGTAGATGTTCCCCACCATCCCAGTGAGGCACATGGCCAGCAGCACTGTGCCTTAGTGGCCCTGTGACCAGGCTGTCCCCTCCCAGGACATTGCTGTCATCACCCCCACCACTGCTTTCCTCCAAGAAACTGCCACCCTTGGGATCCTCTGTAGGACCTGGGCTGATGAGAGAAGGGTTGTAAGACATCTTTGGGTAAGTTGAGCCAGAGCAAATCAAGCTCTCAGAGACCTGTTCCTTCCTCCTGCCCTCACTGTACAGGACACATCTATCCTTAACAGCAAAGCAGCCAAGGGAAGAACAGGGAGAGCTCATCAGGCATACACAGGGTGCTCCAGAGAAGTCTATTCCTCACCTCCAGCTGCCCAGTCCATTTTGCTGATGTTGTCCATCACAAGCTCTGTCCAGTTGTTTCCTTAACCACAAAAGAGCCAAGAAAGGGACACTGCCTTTTCCTTCCAGACCAATACATCCAAGATAACCTCTGCCAGCCAGGAGGAAATGTCTCTTTTCTTTACCAGCTCATCCTTTGTTGCTTCTCCAGAGCTTGCTGGGCCCACACAAACAGTGGATGAACAAGTAGATTTCTGCTCCCAAGTCTGTGTCAGCTCAGCTCAGACAGACTTTGGGGAGGTGGTCCCTGCCCCCTGAACCCACCCCCTGAAAGCTGCCTTGACCACTGTGTGGAGGAATGTGCCTGACTCACAGCTCACACACCAGTGTGAATACACTTCCCAATTTATACTGGGCTTTTAGCCACTAGCTGAGGAGCCCCACTGGCTCCCTCCTCCTTTTGGCAGACATGCTTTCTTCCCCCATATCTTCCTGCACCTTTATCTGCACCTGCTTCATCTTCCTTCTTGTTCTTGTTTGCCTTTCTTTTTCCCATTTCTCCTTGTACAGGGTTCCTCATTTGAGACAGAAGGTAACTGAAGGACAGGACTCCAAAATACGGGAAGGAGGGTGGAAAGCATCATGCTGTGGCTTTAGAAGGGAAACAGGGGCCAGCCCTGGAAGTGCAACAGGCAGGGAGCAGCCACACAGCTCTCCCTAGCCCAGCCAGACTGAAAGAACTTGTGCCCCACTCACTCCTAAGGATATCAGGGCCCTTTGAGGTGTTGTGGGTGTAGTGCCCAGTTTGCAAACAGGCCCACCAGATGATGGGACATCTCACATTTTCTGTCCAGGCCTTTTTCCACCTTTGCCCTCAAATCCACAGCAAGCCCCTGAAGACTCAAAGGACTGGATACTTTAGACTCGGTCTCTCCTTCCTCTCCACAAAGACCATCCTTCTCCTCTAAGCTTTCCCCCTCCTTCCCTGGAAGCCCTGGGAAGGTGCCCTGCCCACGAGCAGGGAGCTGAAGCCCATTTTGTAGGCACCACTGCCTTCTAGCGAGGCACCACCACACCACAGCCCTGCCCTCTCCTCACTCTCATCTGGGCCTCGCTGTCTCAAGGGGGACACGGTGGGACACAGCTTGCAGAGCAGAGACACATGTGCCATACCACAAGTACTCTGCTGTTAGTTCAGGGTTTCAGGCCACTCCAGCCACACTCTTTTGCATCATCAGTGTGTTAGCTTCATTGTGGCTGAGTCAAATGTCTCTGCTCGTATCCAGCAGTGGTAATTCAGCAGCACTGAGAGGGGAGGAGGAGGAGGAAACCCATCAGTACTGCCCTCACTGTGCAAGGACCTTTGGTTTTCAGAAAATCATGCTCCATACTGGGAGAGATCAGCATAATGCAGTGAAAATATACTTTTAGCTGGATATTTCCATTGCACCACGGTAGCAGGGTGAGTGATGCTTCTTCTCATCCAGAAAGCTGATGCTCCCAAGAGACTGTGGTGGTCTTGGCACAGAATGGGATCCCCAGTCAAGCAGAGGGGCACCATGAGTCTGCCCATTTGGCTCTGATGGGAATCATCACAGTCCACATGCCCCAGGAAATAAAATGAACTTATGAATGAAAATACAATGTCCTTTTGGTCAGTCGTCTGTGCTTTTTTCCAAGAAACAACCTCATACCTCAGCAGTTAACAGGTCAGCTACTTTAGGAAGTTAAAATAAATTACAATGGGATTTTTAATTTATTTCTTTAGGAGCTAATTAAAATACTGGTTGTCTCATTAATTCCAGTTAGCTCTCCTTAACACAGGAGATACCTCTCACACTGCCTGCATAGAACTGCAAACACATCAGATATTGCAGCCACCAGCAGAGCTCAGCTACTCCTTCCAGCATGTGAAACACAGCCCTGCCAAGAGAGCTTTAAGAGATGAGCTTTAAGATGTGAGTCATGGGTTGATTTAGTGTTTTAAGCTAACTCTCACTGACAGAATATGGACATACAGACTCCCCCTGTTACACTACTGCATACAATGATAGGTATGTGTGATATACAAGATAAACATATCTTGTTTATGTGCAGGACAGGATCAAAGTGCCCGGCCTTTGACACACAGAGAATGACAGAGCAGACCTCTGTGTATTACTATACTCAGGCATCAACTCTAGGCTGTAGTAGAGACAGCAGACTCTGAACCCTGTACACGTTATCAGCTCCTCTGCACTGGTTTGATAGAGACCCAAGTTTGGCATGAATATCCCTCACAGTATCTTCCCTTCCATCCTTTTTGTTTTGTGTGTGCACACACATTCTCCACATACCCAAACCTATATCCACATTATTTCTGAGATCTCCTGATCTTCTCTGAGGCATTTGGTGGAGAGTCTGCACACAAATGTCGTCTGAAGGAGCTTTCAAGCCCATACATGGCAGAAGGAAACAGGCTTCACATTTGGCTGTTAGGTTACACCTTTTAAGTAACCTTTCTCAACCACTGCACTAAGTGATCAGATATCTAGGTGTTTCACATCTCTGCCACCAGCAGGTATGATATTTCTTGTAAAGGAACAGGTTCTTTCAGCCCAGCAGCCCCTGTAGCCCGCTGGGGTGCCTGGCTCCAGCCAGGCAGTTGTTTCTCACATCTGCAGTTCCATGCAGGAGTGATGCTAGGTCCCATGTCCAACATAGTAAGTGCCAAACTTTTCAATACCTGACTGACAGGCAAGACCTGTCAGCATCCAGTCAGATCACAGCAGTTTAACAGGGACAGGCTGTACTGAGAATTCAGACGCACAAAATCTTGCACTTGAAAAGAAGCAGCTTAGTCGGGCCCTCGACATATTCTATGGGGGCAGAAGTGCTTCAAAGGGTGCTCCAAGGGCACTGTGTTTCTCTGACACCAATCTCCTCTCCTGTCCTGAGAGCCACCCAATAGGACCAGGCAGAGTTGAGCCACAGCGAGATTCCTGCACAGCTTCCTAGGATTTAAACTTGAAGTAGGCTTCAACTGCAGTGAAAAAAAAAGGTGGTGCATTAGGGGAATACCCCGAACGGGAGTGGCAGGGGGGGAAAGAAACAGCATCCAGGCACTTACTGGCATATTCCTGTGGTGTCATGGCCTGGTTGATGACACCAGTGAAGGCTCTGATCCACTCCAGCTGGTCAGTCTCTGTCTCACAGGTGAAGAGGTATTCCCGGTCAGGGGTGACAATGGTGATGCCATAGTGCCAAGAGAAGTTGCCCTGTGTCCCTGAAGGCAATCCCTTCTGGACGCTATATCCATTCTCTCCACTGCCCACAAATACCTCACCCTTAGCAAATGCGTCCTGCACACCAGGAGTGAAAGAGAGTGATTTATGGAATTCCAGAAGAACAAGGGAATCATTACAATGCACCTAAGGACAGGAGGAGAGTGTGTGAGGATCAGGCACATAGCAGCAAAAAGTTTTGGAGGTGGTCAGGGGATTCAGAGGAGCAGTGAGTCTGTGCTCAAAGGCAGTCGTGAAAAGATAAAAATAAGGGCATAAATCTCAAGAGGTCTGAGAGAGGAACTTCTGCTCTCATGTCTCTGTGTCACCCCCCCATCACCACCTTTACACTGCTGTCCTCCCCGTTCCCATCGTTTGCAGGCAGTGAAACAAACATGTGATGAACATGTGAAAGCATGTGATGAACTAGAAGGGACGGAAAGGGGAAGGCCTGGAGTCTGTTTGTAGCAGCAGGGAAAGCTGCCAGCCCCCCCTACCCCAGAGCACAGCCCCTGTGTGCGCTCAGACCCTGCCCTCAGCACCGCGGCCACATCCCCCTCTCACCAGAGGATCCTTGAAGTACATGAGCCTGCGGTGATCCAGCGTGAACCAGCGCTTCTTGAAAGCCTCTCTCTGCTGCGAAGGGAAAAGGGACGTGTGAGGGGACAGTGCCCTCTGCTGCGAGCAGAGCGGGTACCCAAACTCAGCCCAGCCTGCCTTGACAGCAACCTCCTCCTCACCCTTTCTGAGCTGAGACTGGGGGCAGTGCCGGGTTACTCGGGTTACCCCAGCTGCTGTCCCCAACTCCTGAGCTTCGATGAACGACCCCAGAGTTGAGACAGGAGAAATCTGGACACTAAATACCTGTAAGGCCACGCACACACAGACACATGCAGGGAGATCTGTCGCTCTGGGAGAAAGCAGGGACTCTGGCTTCATCTACTTTCACACGTGTCCTTCCCCTTCCTTTTATTCTCCCCTCCCGTGGTGCACACACACTGTTCCCACGGGTGTCTAAAGAGTCAGGGGGGAATGGGGAAACAGCAGGAGAAAAACATTGAAGTAGGGAGAGCCAGTAGTGCTCTGGCAGGCCCCTGTTAGATTTTTTTCTACCACAGCAGCTCACCTTGGGACCAGTCTTCTCCATGTATCCCTCCTTCAAGAAGTTTCTCGTCAGACGATTTTTAATCTGACGAAATGACAAGAGTAGCATTCACTTAGCTGTGCCTCTTCACTATTCATTTCCCTCCCCCACCCTTCTATTCCCCAAAATTCAGTCACCTTCTCAATTTATATTTCCCAAACTGCCTAGCAGGCATCACTTCTGCCTCCAAAATGCCCAAAAACAGTACGGAGCAACTGTTCTCTGATCACCACAGGCCCTTTTAAAAACCCCTTCTCATCCCTCTCTTTTCCCTGCAATTTCCACTTCCCTACCTGGGGTTATAACAGTAACTAATGAGCTCTTTTATCATACAAGCAGCAGGAGCCCCAGCACCGTGCTCCAGTGCTGCCTTACCTCATTATCGCTGGCAATGGGAAAGGCCACCTTCAGGTAATGGAACTGCACTGAGCGGATGGCATTGAACCAGTCCACCACCTCCTGAGGATGGAACAGGACAGGACAGAAGGCTTAGCCAGAGCAACAGGGGGGCCATCTAAATTCACCCAGCTGCACCCAGCCCTGTGTTAGCTACTGACACAGCCAGCCCTCCCTCACACGCACACAGCCAGCACGGCTGCCCCACTGCCCACGTGCACAGGCAGCACATCTTCTGTAGAACTCCTCCCACACAAACCAACTCAGCCAGTGCTCCTGCCCTGCTCCCTGCAGCAAAACTCTCTCACAGATACACAAACACAGAGCCAGAACCCCCACCCTGTTACCTACAGCAACCCACACTCACACACGCCATCCTACCCATGTTTCACACCATTTAATACCAGCAGCTCCTCAAAGCACCTCCATGGCTTTGCAGTGTTTGATGCTGAAACCATTTCCACTGTGCTATACCTTTCCACTTTCATGGTACACAAATATATTCCGGGTCTTATTGTCTTTGAGATAGGTGATCTGCAGGCCATTGGGGTTCCCAATCTTCTCTGGCTGGAACGTAGCATTGATGACATCTATTTTAACATTGATTTTGGGTTCTTTGGCCTGAAAACAGAATGGCATCAATCCCACATGAGCAATCCT
Source organism: Polioptila caerulea (assembly GCA_013397295.1). Classification (NCBI taxonomy): domain Eukaryota; kingdom Metazoa; phylum Chordata; class Aves; order Passeriformes; family Certhiidae; genus Polioptila; species Polioptila caerulea. The sequence goes on along the minus strand of VYXF01004860.1, from coordinate 82,838 downwards.
AGAAGAAAAGAGACCTGGGCTACTAACTAAGAGGGGTAAGGCAGGGTCAGAGGCCTGACCTAGGTGGAGAACCTTGTACTTGGCCTTTTCAAACCTTCTGAGGTTCATATCAGCCCACTTCTGGAGCTTGTTCTGGTTCCTCTGGATGACATGTCCTGCTTCTCCCTACCCTGAGCCATTCCCTCTCTTATGACAGCATTTTAGCTCTTGCTCCACTCATTTTAGAGGGATGAATGAGCAGAAAAGCAGCCTTCCTCAAAACCAACCAGAGAAAAGGTTTTTGCCAACTTGGCTCACAGTGGGGTGAGGTTGGTTCCAGGATTACACACCCAGGCAAATGGGAAGGAGTGAAGTGAAAGATCAGTTGTTTTCTCAGCAGTGAGGGAAGCACAAAGGGAGAGCATGAGGAGGAGTCCCTCTGACAGCAGCAAGGGGACCCTTCTCCTTAGTGACAATGTTTTGTTATCATCCCTGAGCTGGGATGAGCAAGGCGACCTCAGAAACATGCGTAGGAAATCAGAACATCTCTGTGACCCCGCTGCTCTGGGTGGAGTATGCACTGAGGTGGGAGTTGACCACCATACTCACATCCTGCTTGGTGAAATACTTCAGACATCCCTCTCTCTCAGACAAGAGGAACTTGCGAGGTAGGAACTGCCCGTTGTCTCGGCCTCGCTTCCAAAGGATGCCTTCCTTCACCCCTTGGAGCAGAAAAGCCACTTGTAATAGCATTTCCCCACAGGCATGGTGGGCACCAGAGAGCTGCATGCAGCCTGGGGCCCAGCCACCCCTCTGGGACAGAGAACATGATGGACTATTGCTGAGAATAAACACTTCAGATGCTTCAGTTCTGACCTACAGCTAAAGATGGTGGTGTTCCCGTGCTTGCAGTGCAGATAAGTGCTCACCAAAAGACAATCCCAGGTTCTTCCCACCTCCTAGACCTGCTCCCACTGCTACCTCTGGCAGTGCAAGAGCTGTGAACACAAGAGTCCTGGCCCATGCAGACTCTGGTGTGGGACCAGAACTCTTCCCACTTGACTCTGCAGGCTCTTGGGCTCCAATGCCCTTTGTCACAGGACTGGCAGTGCCACTTCAAGGACAACTGCCACGGTTAGAGGGGGTGGCATGCAGCAGGACAGATACTCCTTATTGTAGATGTCTGTCTCCACCAAGACATCAAATGACTTTGAAAAATGCCACCTGGTAACAACAGACTTTTAAGCTACCTGTGGCAGAGCCAGCCTATGTTGTCCACGATTTAACACCCCCAAAACTAAGCCCTGTAAGTACCAGCTGGGTTCTCAGGAGTGCTTGTGGGATTTGCAACACTGACACCTCGTGATGCTCAGAAGTTTCCAGCAAAGGCACCAAGCAGGATGTTTTGATGCTGTGTTCTGCTCTTACCATCAGAATATGGCAGCTGTTTTCCTGGCTCAGTAAATTCTTTGCGTTCATACTTGGCCCGTATCCACTGTTCTCTCAGCACTCTATGGAGACAGGTGACAGGTAGCTCAGAAACAAACCAAAGGAATTATAGGAACAGAGAATTGCCCTTCCCCCTTTTCTTCTGTATGCAGCAACTTACTGGCAGTCATTGTAGGTTGGCTGGTAATAGTAAATAGGGATGTGAGCTTCATATATGCCTTTAGTCACAGCGTTTCCATGCTTGGCCAGAAACTGCAGAGTTAGACAGAGAGTTAGTGCCTTGCCTTTGATGCAAACTCATGTTGGACCTTTTCCTTCCTGACCCTCTACAGGGCTAGATGCACATCAAACTCTAATGGAGCATTCTCTTCCCCCTCCATTGCAACATCCCAGCAGTGTGGCTGCAGGAAGGTGGGAATCAAAGGTCTCCCCTACTCTCAGACACTACAGTGATTGCACCTGAACCAACAGAGTGCCATAAATGTCACTTCCGTGAGGCTGGGTGCACACACCTTCAGTGGATTTGCTGCCATGCCCCACATCTGCTGGAGAGCTCGACAACAGCTCTGCAATGCCATCTGCAAGGACATTCCAACCTCTTCCAAAGAGCAATAAGACACAGATTATTTTCTTTGGATCGCCAGAAAATGTTTTCAGTCCCCTGAAGACTAGTGAGTTGAGGGGTTGTAATGGGGAGAAGTCAAGTTCTCACAAGTGCCATTTTTCTCAAGAGATCATATTGTATCTGGAAACTTCTCTTGGAGAATGGAATTGCCCAAGATTTTCCCCTTGGACTGCTGAAATTAAGAGGAGACATTGAGGCTGGATGGTCTCGGCAAGTGGAAAACAAGTAAAGACCCTAACAAAGACCCTAAGCCTCAGTAAGATACATTGCAAGAGCTCTGCACTTGCCATAAAGTAACAGGACAGGAGGAGACACAAAAAGCAAATGTATCCTCCCTCTCCCAGTGGGTTGTGTGGAGTTATCCCCCATTGTCATGAGCAGAAGAGAGACTGATTAAACCAGATTACATTGCAACTCTGTGAGGCAAAAGGACAGATTTTGCCAGCACACTGAGTGTATAGCCCAGTCCCAAACACTTGCCATACCCATGGGGACGAAGATCTCACCTGCACCTGAGCATCATCCCAGTAGTCCATCTTCAGGGATTTGACTTTGCTGATGCTGGGGATGTTGCGGTGAATTCCTGAACAGCTGAGGCATATAAAGACACCCAAAGTAGAGGATGCCCAGTCAGGATCTGAGAATACAGAAAAGGGTGTAACCAGAAGTGGTGAATATCCCTGGGAGAGATGCCTCACCTGAGAATGCAGTCCTGAGAAACAGGGAGGGGGTGACCAGAGTTTCATCTGAGCTGAGTAATTAACACCCAAGGCATGGATGCCAGTCAGGAAAAAACACAGCTAATAGTCCCTCATTCCCTAAAGTTCCAATCACTTTGACTGAATTTTTAATGACCTATATCTTGAAAAACCCCCAAGTGCTCTGTGAACTCCCTTTGTATAAAGGATCATCCAGACAAAAATGAAACCACCCCTGGGAAAAGACCCCAGGAGTTGTTTAGTGCATCACAGCAAACCCCTAACAGTGTTTAGCTCAGGAAGTGGAAAACAACCTTGAATCTGAAACTCTCCTGGAATAATTAAATAGGGCAAAATGGTACTAATTTGCCCAGTCTTAATTTGGCTTGGGTGGTACACTCGTTTTGCAGGTGTATGATGGGTGTTTTTGCAGCACTTTTAGGACCTCAAACTGGATACCCTTCTGAGAGGGCAAGTCCTTCAGAAAATGAAATTTCCTAGGCAACTGTGGCCGGTCGTCAGTTCAGAGCTGAGTCATGGCAGAGACAATGCTCTCCTGAATCATGCCTTCTTTCTGGAGAAGTTAGGATTTCACTGGGAGCTTTCCTGTCAGGTCCTGACTGGGCATGACCTTGATTTGCATTTGAGATCTGACATGACTGCAACCCACCGTGCTGCAGCTAAGCAGCCCCTGCTGATCTGGCACTCCCACATCCCTGTCCTTCCCACCAGTGCTATGGCAGCATCTTCTCCCTCTTCTCTTGCCAGCCCACCTCCAGGGAGAGGAAATGAATACCCAGAGCGATGCCTCCCCTTTCTCTCCCCCCCAGGCTCCTGTGCAGCCCAGATACCCAGCACTAAGTGGCTGCTAGAGACCAACTCCAGCTCCCTGCTTCCAACTCTCCCTCCAGCATCCTTCAGGGACTCACCTGGCTTCCCGCAGTCCGCACACAAAGAGTTCTCGGCTCTTTTCCACACTTCCTTCAGAGCCTTCATGCTCCGCTCGCTTCCTCCAGCCATCACCTGGGAGCGGTGTCCCTGCAGGCAGGGCAGCACAGGGCCAGGAGGGCGGCTGCCTGCCCCTGTGCACCTGCAGGCCAGGTGAGAAGGAGCTGCCAGAGAGACGAGCTCTGGCAGACAGAGGGAAAAGAGGAAGGCAAGAGAAGCCTAAGGTTAATGGAAAGGGTCCAGAGGCCTGTCGGTGCACCTGAGCCGGCTGAGCACAGGCAGGGGCAAAGAGGCTGGAGGCTGAAGTGCACCCGGAGTGTGCGTGGAGTGAGGAGGAGGAGGAGACCTGTCCCATGGGCGTGGAGGGAAGTGCAGCAATTAACCACAGAACTGGTTTTTCCGCATTTCTGCTGGTGAAAGGACAGGCCAGGAAAAGAGCCCAAGCAGTAGGGAAGCTGATAAAGGAAAGCTGGCTGTGGACAAGTGACGGCCAGGCTGTGACAGGACTCCTGTCAGCACTCGTCATGCTCTGCGGGCTGGAGGGGCTGGCTTTGGCTGCCCCCACAACACTTCAGAAGCTTCCACCAAAGTCAGGTGGTCACCACACAGGCATTACACCCATTTTTAAGGCGAGAACAGGGGAGCAATAAAGGTTCAGGACATCAGTCAATGTCACTCTAAGCCATCAGAACATGGCAGTCTTGGTGGCCCCACCACCTCGTGCCAGTACCTCTCTCCACCACTACAGAAGCCATGGCTGTCCAGCCAGATGCTGCATCTTGGACACAGCAACTCAGCCAAGACCCATCTCCACAATTGCCTTCCCCACATAAGAGGAGCAGCACATGCTCTGCTAACACCGAGAAATGGAAATAGCTTGAAATAAACTCAGAGCTCTGTTGAAGAAGAGTGCTCTTCAACTGAAGCTCTATGCTCAGTTGAAGAACTGCAGACATTAACTATTCGGAAGAGTGACATTTATTAAAGAAAAGTAGATGCAAAACCCTCTGGAGTGTCAGAACGAGTCTCGGGCTGCGATATCGGGCGCTCCACTGCCAGTTCTCCGCACAAGGCAGCGCCACAGACTCTTTTGCTGGGAGGGAGCTGGAGGGGAGCGGAGGCGGCGGCTGCCGGGCCCGAGGCAGAGCCCAGGCCGGGCTCCGGGGCCGGGAGCGGGCGGGGGTCGGGCCGGGCCCGGCGGGGATCGGGAAAAAGG
>VYXF01004860.1:49542-60440 GCA_013397295.1 Polioptila caerulea | reverse complement strand
TGAGTCGGCTCTGGGGTTCGGGGCTTGGCGGGCGCTGACCGCGGGGACCCCTCCTTCGGAGCCCGGGGCACAGCCCGGGGCTGGGAGGGGGCGCGGGACCCCGGCTGTCACCGGGAGTCTCTGGAGCCGCCGTTCCCCGGGGGACTCTGGCCCCGGGACTCGGGGCTGCGGCGGTTCTTCCTTGGCTCTGGGTGCCCCCAGAGCTCCCCGTGGCCGCCTCGGCCCCGGCGGGCACCACCCCGCCCCGATCAGCGTGAGCGTGGAGCGGGCTGAGGCCAGGCCAGCTCGCCGCACCTCTGACCGCAGTCGGATGCGAAATTGGTGTCCCCGCGGGCGTGGGGAGCTCCGCTCGCTGTGGGAAACAGATGCGGTTTGGGGCAGGGAGCATCCCAGCCCTGGGGCGAACCTGCCCTGGCAGCGGCGGCGAGCGGGGTGATGGAGGTGCCAGGCTGGGCTGTGCCCGCCCGCGGTGCGCACGGGGGCGGTGGGAGAGGCAGAGCCCATCGCCCGCTGGCTCTTCTTACTGCACGTGTAGGTTCGGGAGCTCCAGCCTGGGAGCGATTTTGCTTTCACCCAACTGAGCTGGAGCAGTTTTGCTTTGTGTTTTGGCCTGGGGCCCACGCCTTATGAAGCGGGTTCCCTTTTTAGAGGAGACATTTGTGCTTTCCGGGAGGCTTGCGAGCCCCTTTCACCATCTCCCGGGGGTGAGAGGAAGCGGTGCCCCAGAACCTGCAGTGCTGAGGAGCTTTTGGGAGGAGCAGGAGCCATGGTGGTGTCAAGGGCTGGTGATGAAAGGACTCACCTGACTATCCTGCTCGGACACTGAGCTTTCTCAGCCTTCCACAGCCTCTTCTCCACTTCTCCATCCTGGCGCCTCAGAACCACCCAAGAGCCATTCCTTTGCTCCCACCCTGTCCCTTTTCCTTCTTTGGTGTTTACATTCTTCAGATACTTACAGGCTGTTATCACCTTCCCTGTAGCCCTTCTTCAACCAGAGCAGGCAGCTGCTGCTCCTTAACCTGCTGTTGCAAGCCAGTCTTTCCAGATATCACCTATGTCCCCAGCTACCTGAGGCCCCCTCCAGTGCCTCTACCTGGCCAGCTGTGGGGCTGAACATCAAACTCTGATGGGTATGGATGCAACTGGGCAAAATCACTGCCTCCACATCCCAAGCCATCTGCAGCCCCGAGCTGCCGGGCCGTGCCTTTTGCTGGGGGTGCATCCTGCCACATCATTGCATCTCTGGCACCCGGATCTCTCCCAGCAGCTCGGCTTTCCTGGATGCTTCCTCCTCCCCCTGCTGCGCCGTTTCCTCTGCATGAGGGGTTCTGTTTGAGCCCCGTGCTCTTCTCTGACGATATCCTGAGCTTCTTATGCTGGGTGAGGAAACTGGATTTGGAGAAGGGAAGAAAAGTGGCTTTAAGCACTTTGTGTATCAACTGAGGCCTCAACTTATGGTACTGACCCCTCTATGACAAGAGTAGTTCAAAGACAATTCTACAGAGCTGCAGCTCCGTGCCTAGGGCTGGCAGGGAAAGCAGAATCCCTGTGCAGATTGCCTGCTTGGGAAAAGCCCTCCAGGGATTTTCTGGCCCCAGCACTGCACTGGGGGTAGCAGTTCTGGCAGGACTTCATGGCAGTTTTTCCAGCAGCATGCACCCTGTTAATATTAATTATTTTGGCATCTAATTCTTTGGGATTGTAAATCCTCAATAAGATGAGGCCCAGCTGATCTGTAGGACAGCCCCACTCTCCCCCTATGTTGTTTTAGTGCCTCCATGGAGCCTGCCCATCTCTCTCTCTTCTGTTGTGTGCACGTGTGTCCCAGGAGGGGGGTGGCTGTACTTTGATGTTTTGTCTCCTTTCCTTCCCTCTCACCACTCTGAATTCAGAGCTGGAGCTTAAGTCACCGGACTGGAAGGAATAACGGGAAAAAAGGGTGGAGCTGCTGCCACAGAGAAGGAATTAATTTTTGGGGTGCTTTCTCAGGGCAGCACTGGAGCCACCGCACATCTGTGTTGATGGGGTGCATGAATCCCCCTTGTCTCCTAGCTGCCAGCAGTGCCTGTCACCTCAGCAGGAGGTGAGGTTTGGGAGCCCCCCATGTCCTTTCGCTCTGGTTTCCCTCCCTTCCCGGGGAGCTCGGGACTGCCGGATGCTTCTGGCCAGGCCTGAAGCTGTAGCAGGCGGTGACCTCCTCTTGGCAGGGCTCCTTGCTCCTGCTGAACCAATCGCCAGAGCGCCAGGGTGGGCCGGCACAGCTCGGCTCTTGCTGTCCCGTAACCCTGGGTGTAACCCACGAGCAGCAGCTCAGGGAGATGCAAGCAGGGAAAGGCTTGGCCGGGCTGTACAGCCAAGGAGCTGGGCTTGTGGGGCAGCTGTGGCTGGCCACTGGGCTTGTTCAGGGCGTGTGGCGTGGCCATCGGCTGTCTGAGCCTCCTCCTTCTCTCCAGCTCCATCTCACCTGCTGGTTGTGACACGTGGGGACTGCTGGTGGCTTCCACAGGGCTGGCAGGTCTGGTGGGGCACCTCTGCGAGGTCCAGCTCTGGTGTGGTCACTTCTCCAACGCTCTCCCTGCCTGGTTTGGCCACCAAAGAAAGGGCAGGCTGGAAAACTGACTTCCATGGGAGAGGAGGCGTTGGACTGAATTCTTTGATGGTGCAACTTCCTGGGAGCCAGCAGGGCTGGGAGGAGGGACCAGCTCAAGCCTGTTTGGCTGAGGGCAGAGCTAGGGAGAGAGGTTCCCCTGAGTCAGCTCTCTGGTGCTCCACCTTGGGAAGAAGATAAACTGGTTGGGATGCTGCACATGAAGTTAGGAGGAGGCAGAGAATGGGTGGATACTTCTTTGTGGCACAGGGTAATCTGGGTGAAATTCTCTTCATCCTTATCTTCTGTAGCTGTGGCTGAGCAGAGGGCAGGCTCTGTAGTGGGAGGGAGCAGAAAGAGCTGGGTAAGAGAAAAACCCTCAGAATCTCAGAGAAGGTTGAACCTTGGAGGGAGAGGAGAGAGGATCAAGCACTGACTTCATCTCTACCCTGGGGCACATCGTTTAAAGTCAACGTGTTTTCACAGCTGTTGAATTGCCTCCTGTAGGTTTTTGGTGAGAGCTGAGCTACTATGTTTTTAGTAAGTGATTGGTGGTGAAGTTACCAGAGGGACATAGCTGTGGGGCATGGACAGCCAGGGTTGGGACAAGGCATGTCTGGTTCTTTGTGGCTTTGCCTCCATCTCTGAGGCAAACCCCGTTGGTGCTGGAGCATTCCCTTCTGCCCACTCTCCTTGTTCCTGCCTCCCCCTCTCTGAACAAATACCTCTGAGGCACCTTGTGGAAACCTCTTTGCTGCATATTTTCCTTTACTTTTTTTAAACCTCTTCCCTTATCTCCTGCTTCCTCTTACAGGAATGACTGCCTGCTGCTGAGAGCTATGCCCAGTTTTCTTTTGCCATAGGGTCACATAGCCCCATGAGTTTCCTAAAAGGCTATTCCCATTTTTGTTCTGCCACGGGGGACCAGCCTTCCACCCCCTGGCATGGAAAGCCCTTTTGTGGGCCACTCCAAGACAATAATTCTCTGTTTTGTTTTCCAGCCGGACCTTCTAAATTTCAAGAAGGGATGGATGTCCATCCTGGACGAGCCAGGAGAGGTAAGCCTGAGATGAGAGTCTGCCTCTTCCCTTATCCCCTGCTGCTAGAGAGCCCCAGTGAGCCAGCTGCTTTCCTTCCTCCTTGCTTACTGAGGTCTCTCCTGCTGGGAAAGGCAGTGGGGAATTTTTGGTGGAGGTGCCTTGCTCTGTGTGTGGACACAGAGGTTCATCGAGTGCCTCTCTCCCAGCTGAGGGTCACGAGAGGGATCTGGGAGGGAGGAGGGGGAAGAGAAGGCCGAGAGGTCATAGTACAGAGCGTCCCTCCTTGTTCCTATGCCTTCCCTGGTAACTGCCTATCCATTTCCCTCCTGTCTTTTCCCTTCCCTCCCCCTGCCCGATGCGCCTGCAGTGGAAGAAACATTGGTTCGTGCTGACTGACTCGAGCCTGAGGTATTACCGGGACTCGAACGCAGAGGAGGTAAGCATGGCCAGCCTTTCGCCAGCCCCTTCTTCCTTCCTGGCCAGGGGGGAGAGGAGCCCAGCTCCAACGGGTGATGAAGAGGATGAAGGCAGGGTGGCAAAGTCGGGGGGGACTGTCAGTGGTGGGAGGTGGGGAGAAGGGATGTCTGGGATGCTCTCCATCCACGCTGCTGGCAGCCCTTGGGTTAGAAGAGACCGTGCTGTGCTGGGGAACTGAGCCTGGTTCCCAAAGAGCTGAGCCTGGCTCCCAGGGAGCTGAGGGATGAAGGCAGAGGCGGCCTTTCTCAAAGCTGGCTGGGCACTGATGTCCTGGCGGGTGGCTGTGCTTGCAGGCTGATGACCTTGACGGGGAAATCGACCTCCGTTCCTGCACGGACGTGACGGAGTTCGCGGTGCAGCGCAACTACGGCTTCCAGATCCACGTGAGTGCCCGCAGCACCCGGGGACACGGGTGGGAACGTGTGCTCCCTCCCCGTGCCAGGATGCTGAGGAGCAATTCATACGGATCTTGTGCCAGCATGGTGGCCCAAGGTTGATTTTTGACACATGGGTGACAGTGCTCTGGGACATCAGGGCTGCCTGCTTGCAAAGGAAGGAAGGAGGAGGAGGAGGCTTTGCAGGGCTGGCTGAAGGCTGTGCTGGAGGCAGTCCAGGAGCCAAGCTAAATGCCAGGAGTGTCTAAGTGACATGTTGGCCAAGGCAACTTTTCCACAGCTGCAGGGAGGGAGTGGTGAGCACTGCAGATCTCGATGTAACCTGGCTGACCATGCTCTGAGTGACAACCTGTGCCCTGGATCCAGCCCCAGTATGGTTCTGTCCTTGGCTATTTGTTGTAGCAGCAGGAGGTGGCTGCTAAGGCAGTGTGAGAAATGGTATTTCTGTGGGTGTGCAGGGATGGGCACTTCATGGTCTGGCTTTCCCTGTGCTCTGCTGCTGTACACCAGTGCTGGCACCTGACTCCCGGCGCCCGAACAGCTGAATTGCACCAGTGCATGTTTGGCCCAGTTTCTTTTACCTTTGCTTGGAGATGGTCTCATGAAGGATCCCTTTCAAACACCCCTCCCACCTCTCCTCTCCCACCCCACCACCTGTCCCCAAGAGCCTGAGACAGAGGGTGGCCTTTCTAACAGCCCAGCACTGGTGTATGCGAGTGGCTGTGAGTCTCAGGGTGCAAGGGGCAGCTGCTGCACGTCCTTTGGGTGCTGAGGGGGTCTCTGTCACCTCCCTGTTGCAGACAAAGGATGCCGTCTTCACCCTGTCAGCGATGACCTCTGGCATCCGGCGCAACTGGATCGAGGCCCTGAGGAAGAATGTGCGCCCAGTCAGTGCTCCAGACATCACCAAGTAAGAGCTGCCCAGTGCTGCTTGTCCTCTTCTCCCTTGCTGTCCCTCTACCCTGGCAGGGATAGGGAAGACCCCTCTGGAAATCTCACCACTCCCAGATCAGCCCTGCCTTCTGCTCCTTCTGAAAGTGGTTTGGTTATACCAGCCAGTGTTCTCAGGGGTTAAGAACCTGATGGCTCCCTTTCTTGTACCTGCTTTTTGCCCCACCACATAAGTTTAGACTGATTTCTCCACCAGTATGGCTGGAACCAGGCTGGATCCGTGCTGCCTGGTGGAGAAATCCATTTCCCTGAGGGATGGGGTGCTACAGGCCCAGCTCTGTGCTCAGGGTGGGGTTTGTAAGGCTGGGCTGAGTGACGGTCTGAGCCTTGAGCAGTTGGCAGTGCCTCTGCTGGCATCCTTTCACCAGTTCCTGCTCTGCTTTCAGACTCCCTGACTGTGACAAGGAGAACTTCCGTAACTCTGTTCCCCAGAAGGGCTCACTCCGGACGGAGGAGCAGCAGCGGCCGGGCTCAGGCTCCGAGGGGAACTCGAAGGGCAGCCCCTGGAAGGCGGATGGGCAGCGCCATGCCTTTGACTATGTGGAGCTGTCTCCCTTGCCACAAGAGCCTGGAAATCAGGGGTCCCTGCAGAGGACAAAAGGCAGCTTGAGGATCTCCGACCGAACTGCCAAGCACGAGGAGCTGGAGCGGGACCTGGCCATCCGTTCGGAGGAGAGGCGGAAATGGTTCGAGAGCCCCGACGGCAGGGTCCCAAACAGCCATGGCCCAGCAGGAGAGCCTTCCCGCAAGGCCGGGGAGCAGGACCTCCCCACCCCTCCCCTGTCCGAGGAGCAACGGAGTCGTCTCAACGAGGAGATAGAGAAGAAGTGGCTGGAGCTGGAGCGCCTGCCCTTGAGGGACTTGCGGCGAGTGCCCTTGACAACACTGCTGAACCAGAGCAAGGGGGGCCAGGGAGACACCAGTGAGGCACTGCAGAAGGAGGTGAGAGCATCCCTCCTCTCTGAAACTGGCACTCTGATGGCCCCTTAATGTAGTACTTGGCTACAGGAGGCTCTGCAGAAGGGCCAGGCAGAGGTGTAGGGAGATGTTTATTCTCTCTGGCTCCTCGAGTGCATGGGAGCTTTTGGAACCTGGTAATGCAAGGCTAGAGGCCAGCTCTCATACACCTGCAGAGGCTCCCTACAGCATGTTTTGGTCCAGGATAATTTATTTGGTGGCACTACTTGTGTGGAATCTGTGTTTCCTGGGAGTACATTGACAGCCTCTCTTCTCTGGCTATTCCCAAGCCTGCAAGCACTTCACCTGCCAGCCTTTGAAAGGGGCCATGCAGTGGTGGTTTCCTCCATCCAGCATGAGGATCCACCTCTGAAAGCTGGGGTATCTCCTCCCTTCCTTACTGACACTGACCAGGCTGGGGCTTGCCAGTTTGGTCTCTTGGCAGGCTGCTGGGGAAGCAGAGGTCTCCACTGGCCGTGTGTTGTCCTCCCCATCCCTAAGCCCAGGGTTTAGATGTGGCACGTTGGTCAGGCCATGGCACTTTTCCACCCTTGGCTGAACATCTTTCTCTGTCCTCCTTTGCACAGATCCAGTCACTGCGGGCACAGCTGGAGTCCTGCCAGGCCAGGAATGAGAGCCTGCAAAAATCCCAGGGGGACAGCCACGTGCCCCGAGGGTACATCTCTCAGGTGAGTAAAATGCCAGACCTGGGGCTTGGGGGGTCACTCCCAGTACCAAACTGGGAAATGCTGGCATGAAGCTTATTGCTGAGCAGGTATTGCTAATCATTGGGTTGCCGTGGTGACCCTAACTGGGCCCGTTTGTAATCAATGTTAATTACATAAAGGCTGGTGAATGTTGCCTGGCCTTAAAGGGGCCAGGGTTATAAAGGGAGAGAAGGATAATTTGGGGAGAGGTGCAGGACCTGTGTCCCACTTTGCATGTGGGCACAATGCTGTCCTGGGCCGTGGAGGTGAGCCATCCCCCAGCTCAGGAGTGGGGCAGCAGCTTCCTGCTGAGCCTCTGGTCATTCCCTGGTGGTTTGCTGCTCACCACATGTGGTTCTTGCTAACTGGGGCTCCCTTGTGTCTTGTTAAAAGCAGTCAGTCAGTCAGTCCCTGGGGACAGCCCGAGCCCTGAAGGTCACTTTGACAGCACAGCCCATTCGTTTGCTGGGACAGCACGTGGGAGAGCCAGCAAAGCAGAATTTGCTCAGGCTTCATCCTCTCACTTCTCTTTGTTTATTTATTTTCCCATCTCGTGGGCTCATGCAAAGCAAGCAGGGTCACATCCCGCAGGGATTTCCTGTGTGGAGGCTGCTGCTCGACCATAAACTGGGGTTTTCAGGATGGGCCTTACGTGTTGGAAGATTCCAGGGCAGAGGGGGCTGGCAGGGCAGGAACTTGGGGCTGGTGAAGTCCATTCCACAAGGCTGGCTGTACCTAGCACAGATAAAGAAACCCACAAGCCCTGTAGCACCCAGCCCAGACACTTAACTCTGTGTTATCGTGATTTAATGTTTACAGCTTACAGGCCTCTTTATGGTCAAAAAAGAAAAGCAAAAGCAGTGGGGAGGAACTTCCTTATCTTCCCAATAACTTGGCTCAAAAAGCCAGCATTTCACATCTGAGGCCAAATTTGGCCTTTCCCCAAAGGATTCTCTCTCTCTCTGTCTGCCAAGGGTTGCAGCTGGTCCGTGGATAGATCACCAAATTGATTCCTCACCTTTTCCCCTGTTGTTCTGTGAAGCTTCCCAGCTTCCCTCATCAGAGTAGAGAGGAGTAGCCAGGAAGGGTTTGCATTCACACATGTTCCAGTGTCTTTTGTATGAACCTTAGTGGGGAAGGAATGGGATGGCAAGGAGCTGTTGGGGGATGTGATGACTTCCCAGCTCTCTGCTGATGTCTTTGAGTCCCAGGCTGTTAATCACATGGCAGGGTTTGTTGGTGAACAAATCCTTCCTGAGAGGCTCAGGGAGGTGCTGTCAGCATCTAGAGGGGGAGCGAAGGTGTAGTACTAAGGTGGGAATCTCTTTGCTTTGCTCTAACTCAAGTTTACATAGCACTCAGCATAGAAAGAACCATCCCCTTGGTCTCAGAGCCATCAGAAAGGAGGGAGAGCTGTGTCAGGAGGATCCCTAACCATTAGGCTGTGGGGAGGGCTCTTTGGCAGCCTGCATCATGTCACAGGGTAGTGCAGGGTGTCACTTTTCAGGAGCAGAGGCTCGGTTTTCATTGATTCCAGGGGATGCTGCTTAATTTAAAAGGCAGATGCTGGATGCAGTTCCCACTGGTGATCTCCTCCAGCCAGGCAGTGTGGCCTGGTGTAGGGTTGGGACTGTGCTGTCGGGCATGTTATGCCCAGCTGTTGGGCCAAGAGGGATGTTTCTGTCTTGCTTAGTTTTAGTCTTTAGTCTGTAGTTTTAAGAGCTAGAGGAACATTCTTCCTCTGTAAAGCACAAAGGGGGTTTGTCAAATGTGTGTCCCTGTCAAATGGTTGTGTTCAGTGATTAAAGTGCCACCTCTCTTTCAGAAGGAAAAGCCCCTCCTGGGGAGTAGTGTCACTTCTTCCAAAATGTCCCTGGACTTGAAGCCAGGATTCTGTCCTGGCCCAAGCCCTTCCTTTTCCCTCCTGGTCTCTCACACCTCCTTTCCTCTCACGACAGGAGGCCTGTGAGCGCAGCCTGGCTGAGATGGAGTCGTCCCACCAGCAGGTGATGGAGGAGCTGCAGAGGCACCACCAGCGCGAGCTGGAGCGGCTGCGGCAGGAGAAGGAGCGGCTCCTGGCAGAGGAGGCGGCGGCAACGGCAGCGGGTAGGAGCGAGCCCCAAGCTGTGCCCCTGCTCAGCTGGGGCCCTCCTGCCTCTCCCCAGTGTCCCTTGCCAGAAGCCAGTCGTCCCAGTCATCTGGAGCCACACTGCTGACTGTGCTGGTGTGAGGCTGGCGCTCCTTGGAGCACCAAGAGAGCTTTGGTGCCTCTCGCTCCTGTGGCAATGGGGTGGTGAAGACACTGCAGGAAACGGGGTCATGCCTCTGTGGATGGGTGGGAGGGGACCAGCACTGTCCTGTAGGTGGGCAAGGCAGAAGTGGAAGAGAGCTCCCAGAGTGCCCTGTGTTAATCCCATTGGCAGCATGATGATCCTGGAGTGTGGAGAAGTTGGGAATGCCCTTAGGGTAGGAGGGAAAGGGGGAATCTGCAGAGATGGATCTGGGAACCTGCAGGGGTGATAGCTTAGCCAGGTCTCTGGTGTGTTTTCCATGAAGCTGGCATGGCCTGGCCCCCCATTTCTCATTGTCCCCCTCTGCAGCCATTGAGGCACTGAAGAAAGCCCACCGGGAGGAAATGAATAAGGAGCTGGGCAGGACACGGAGCTTCCAGCAATGCAGCTCGCTCCCAGAAGCCCTCCAGAAGCAGCACCAGTAAGAAAGTCTCTCTCTCACTCCCCTTGTCCAGTGATGCCTCCTTGTGCCGCTGTCTCCACACCCCATCTGCAGCTCTAGCCCTGAGCTTTTCCTCCTGCCACTTCCCCAGCTCCTTCCTCTGGGCTAGTGGGTTCCCAGTAGTGGCTCCCAGGGCTGCAGCAGCTGTAGGCCAGGGAGGTTTGTCCCCTGCTTGGCTCTTTTCCCTATAACTTCTCCCTCATACCTATAGCTATTTCCCCTCTATATTGTTTATGGAAAGCTCCTCCATTTCTTCTGCACGGCTTGGAGCTCCAAGAAGGAGCCTGCTCATGTGCAGGATTGTGGGAACTGAAGCTCAGGTTCACAGGGAGCATTGTCTTGTGCTAATGACTAATGTGGGCAGAGGCTGGCCATGGCAGGGGGGAAGGCAGTGCCAGGGGCCAGGAGCTGGCGAGGGTTTTGGGGCAGCGATGAGCTGGTGCCTCTTTGGCAGGTTGGACGTGGAGTCGCTGAAGCGGGAACTGCAGGTGCTTTCTGAGCAGTATTCCCAAAAGTGCCTGGAAATCGAGGAGCTCACCCAGAAGGCAGAAGAGCGGGAGCAGATACTGGAGCGCTGTCAGCGGGAAGGGAGAGACCTCCTCCAGAAAAATCAGGCAAGAGAAGGGCTTTCCTGCCAGCAGAGAGGGGCACTGGAGCGTGTTCCTCCCTCACACAGCACAGCCACTCTGTTAAAACTCCACTATTTGTTTGTATTTCTTCCCTTCTGAGATTTTAAACGAAAGAAAGAGTTAAAGACATTCAATATGGCGAGTGTATTCTGCAGGATGTAGATGCTGCCATTGCCTGTGGACAGGGAGTTACAACATGGTCTCTAAGCTGACCAAGGGCTGCCATGAGGGTGGAATGGTCAGGACAGTAAGGGACCTGTGCCGTGGCTACTCTGACGTCTTGTGGCTTTCCTGCAGGAGCTGCAGACCCGCCTGTCGGATGAGATCGGGAAGCTGCGGAGCTTTATTTCATCGCGGGGCTCTGGGGACCGCGCTTCGCACAACAGCGAGCGGAGCTCCTGCGAGCTGGAGGTACGGGGGTC
>VYXF01004860.1:38396-49315 GCA_013397295.1 Polioptila caerulea | reverse complement strand
CCCCACCGCCATCCCCGCCCGGCCCAGGGGCTTTCCTATTGATGGCTTTGGCCTGGAGCAAGTGGGAGGGGGTGAGAGGAGCAGTGCAGGAAGCAGAACGTGAGCCTCCCCTCGGCTGCTCTCTCAGGCTGCTGGCGCCGTTTCCTGCCCCAGCCCTTCTGGCCCTTCCTTCCTTTTCCAGCGCCGCGCTTGCGCCGGGCCCGCCGGCCTTTCCGAGGCGGTGGCTCTTGAGTCACCTCTGGTTCCTGTCCCCCTCCTCTGGCCCAGGTGCTGCTGCGGGTGAAGGAGAACGAGCTCCAGTACGTAAAGAAGGAGGTGCAGTGCCTCAGGGAGGAGCTGCAGATGATGCAAAAGGTCGGTGTTTTCTGGGAGCAGTTGGGAAGGAGCAGGAGTGGGAAGAGAGGGAAGCAGCAGGGCAGCATATCAGCAGGGTTTGGCTGGGTTTGGTGGGATGCTCGAGACAAACCCTCTTGTGGCCAGTGCTGCTTGTCCTTGCTGACTGCAGAGCACATGGCAGTGCCAACAGCACGGACTGGCATAGCCTGGCCTTGTATGAGGGAAGAGTCACAGAGACTGAGCTGCTGGTTTCCCCACATGCATGCACACATAAGCATGGGCAAGACAGGAGGCAGCCTTCTGCAAGTGGGAAACCTGGATGAAGGCTGCCTGGCATTCTGCTTCCCCTCTCTGGATGTTTTGTTGTTGTCCCCTCTCTGGATGTTTTTCCTTGGGCACTGTTTCTGGGTGTGCTGCTCCCTCCACTGGCAGCAGCTCCATCAGAGGAATTTTCAAAAGCCCCTGACAAAAGGGAACCTGAAAGAGGCTTTGGAATTCAGTGTTGCTCCAGGAGTTTATAAATTACTCACATAAGTTTTTGGCCATATAGTCTGCTGCACGCAGCTCTCTCGGTGGCCTGCATTCCTGGTGGGGTTGTGTTTCCCATATGGCTGCCCCACATGCACACAGGCCGTGGTGAAGCCCACATCACCTCCTCAACCTGATGCTGCAGATCCCTGCTGCTGTGGAACCAGTGTCTCTGCATTCTTCCCTGGCCTGGTGTTTGCCAAGTGATACCTCCATGCCTCTCTTCTATGTGGTTTCTGCCTGGCCCAGACTGGGATGGGCTTCAAACCCAGGCCTAGCTCTCCCCTCCTCACCTGCTGGCTCTTCTCCTGGGCTCACCTTGCTGCCACCCTCCCTAAAATCAGCCCTGCAACCTGCCTGACCCCTCTCCCTCCCCTGGCAGGACAAGAGATTTGCCTCAGGGAAATACCAGGATGTGTATGCAGAGCTGAATCACATTAAGGTGCGCTCGGAGCGAGAGATCGAGCAGCTGAAGGAGCACCTGCGCCTGGCCATGGCAGCTCTGCAGGAGAAGGAGTCGCTGTGCAACAGCAAATAATGGTGAGCCTGGGGGTGCTGGGAGCTCCCTGCAGGTGCAGGTGGCCAGGACTGGCTGCTGCAGGGGCGTGGAAGCTGCCAGTTTCTCCTGCTCCTCTCAGTTTTGAAACTTGAGGCTTAAACTTGTCCTTCTCTGCATCTCGCATCCTCTTGGCCTGCCATATCAGCCCTCCTGTTGTCCCTGTTCTCCCAAGGGCCTCAGCACCCTTTTCATGGTGCTCTTGATGCAGCCAGCACCGATTGCTGCTCAGCCAGGCTGCCTGTGGGAGCCAGGCAAATGCTGGCCCTCGCCCCGTGGCTTGGGTGACAGCAGGGGTAGTTACACGTTCCCTGCATGTGTAGGCAGTGTTTCTGCTCCCTTCCCCTTTGAAGTGGTTTCCTATCTCAGCACGATCATTTTAGGTCTGCATCAAAGCAGGCCCGACCAGACCCAGCCCTTCTCCCACACTCACCTGCAGGCATCTCTGCTGCAGATGGGGTGGGGCAGGGTGGCAGCAGCGAGGGCATCCTGCTGTCCAGAGTGCTCCTGCTTCTTGCTAGGATTGGGCTCACCCTGCTCCACCAGCACATGCTGCTGGGTGCTGAGATGAGTGGCTGTGCAGCAGGGCACCAGGCAGCCATCTCCCCAGGGAGCTGAAGGGATGGCATTTCTGCACTCACTGAAATCTTCCTAAGCCGTTTCTGTTTTTTTCTCTCTCTAGGTCTGCTCTACATTTGTTATCTGTTCTTGTTTTGTATTTG
This sequence comes from Polioptila caerulea, assembly GCA_013397295.1. Classification (NCBI taxonomy): domain Eukaryota; kingdom Metazoa; phylum Chordata; class Aves; order Passeriformes; family Certhiidae; genus Polioptila; species Polioptila caerulea. Next base: position 47,173 of record VYXF01004860.1, on the reverse strand, counting down.
CTCAATTCCCCACTTGTGGGGACAGGGAGGTTGAATCCCCATCCATCACCTTGGCGATGAATCCCACACACCCCCAACCTCCTCACTCCCCTCCCAAAGCTTTTTTTGATGAACCCTTTTTGCCTGCATACCTGAGCACGTTGTTTGGACTGGCTCCTTACATGCACCTTCTTCAGGATTTTATATGTGAAAATTATATTTTATAGAGGAAATTTTTTTCCCCATGGAAAGGAGGGGAAGAGGAGGAGGAAAACTTTTACTACATCACCAGCATTTTTCTAACCTGAAAAAGAGAACCTGATTTTTTCCCCCTTTCCTAGCCCCACTTCTCCTGGCCATACCCAGCCACCTTTGGCACATATTCCCTCTCTTCCAAACGTCTCCACGGTCCCCCTGGGATGTAGGGCAAGGACCATGCTCCCCCACCCCATGCCACCCCCAGGGACCTGAGGAGAAGACACAGAAGCCATAGGAGGGAGCCGCCGGGGCAATCTGCCATGGATGAGACGGTTGAAAGAGGACACCTTGGCAAGAGTCCGCATGATCGAGCTCTCCCTGCCCTTTTGGCTCCTGCAAGAACCTGAATTGGCAGGAGCCCAGAGCCACGGGGCTTCTCCTTTCTGGGGAAGAGGAGCTGTGAGGCTGCTACTGCACCCGCCCGAGCCAACCTCCCCACGGTGGCAGCTGCTGCTGCTCTGCTGTGCCCTTCAACTTTTAACTTAATAAAATCTTCCCCTTTCGCTGAGAAATATGTGTTCCTTGAGAAGAAGGCTTGCCATGTGGCCCTAACCCAGTGGTGAGGGGTGTGTGTATGTGTGTGTGTATGTATGACTTTTCAAGGTTTTGGTATATACTGACCAGTTGCTTCCTTTCTTCAGGATTTGGTGAGGGAAAGCAGCAGGAGCACCCCTGGCCAGAGAGTGAGAGGAGCCTTGCAGCGCTGTTACCCAGCAGTTAGCCCCACCTTTGGGTTTGAGGGGAAAAATAATCTGCTTCACCGCACTGCTCCCAAAATTCCACGTGGACCCTGAGCCTCATGGAGGAAGAGCTGAGCCTGGGCTGTTTAGTAAATCCAGTACTGGAAGGGCACATGGCACTGGAAATTGCTGGCAGAGCAAACAGTATGTAGAGATCCTGGGGAGATGACAGAGATCTTAAATGCTTCCCTCCCCCTGTTTTTTTGTGTGGAGGCTGTTGCTTTTTTGTCAGGATGGAGGACCTGGGGGTGACTATTGCTCATTCAGCCCCATCCCAATATAAATAGGAGCTGTAGTTCTTCAGAGAGGGTGCTGGCAGTTATGGAAGAGATCTAATTGTGGTCACATGCTGGGGCTGGAGGCAGCATCTGAAGAAGGGAAGGCAATGGGGTCAAGGAGGATCCTTGGGTGGAGGTGACAGATGTGTTGGCTGAGAGGCTGGAGTACTGTGAGAGCTGGGGTTGGAAGCAGGCTGTAAGAATGCTGTGGCAGCTGAAATGAGGGATATTAGGGTGGCACTCTTTTGTTCAGGATGAGATCACCTTGCCATGGTATTGGCATCCCCTAGGGCAAGAGAGTGCAGGCCTGCCCTTGGGAAGGGCTGTGGGGAGTACTTTCCCTAGGGAAGGCAGATCACTTTGTTACAAACTCTGGTAAAATTGGGTTGCAGATTTTAGTCGTGTGCACGAGCCCCTTGGGCAACCTGGTGGATGGTGCAAGAGTCCAAGCAATGAGCTCAGCTCCCTGCTGTGCCTATTACTAAGCACCAGGGCTTGCTGTTGATGGATTTTGGCCTCCTGCCTCAGGCCTAGAAACCCTTCTGTCCCTCTGCTGCCCAAGGTCCAGGCTTTTCCCTCTGCCTCCCAGCAGGACGTGGCTGTTGCCATCGAGTTTGGAAGGGGGTGAGCATTTGGCATTTGTGAGGTGAAAGAACAACTCAGGGCAGCTATTTTCAGGCTACAGAGCTTGTTCTTGCCATGGGAATTTGTAGGAGCCAAAAGAGGAGGAAATAAAAGGGTTCAGGGTGCAGTGTTGCAGGCCATGTATGTTTTTTAGGAAAACATAACCACTCAAACAACAGTCTGCATAGTTGTACCTAAAAACTCCCAAAAGTGGGGCACTGGGGGCAAGCAGAGGGTGAGCAAGGGGTGAACTCAGCAGCCTGCTCACCCACCCCTTCCCCGAAGAGTTCAGTATCTTGTGTTTGGGTTGGTTTGTTTGGGAGGTGTTGTTTTTTTCTGCCTTTCTGACGGCGGCTGCTCAGCCCGATAAGTGTGTGGCGTAAGCACAGGCGAAATGTGTGCGCCCCTGACATGTGGTGGAGCTGCCCCTCCTTGAGGCTCTGTGGCTGCAGATCAGCCCCGGGCAGGGCAGAGCCATCCCCTCCTGCCGGGGTGCCGGGGGACGCGCCTCCGAAATTGGCGCGGCGTTAATCGGGCAGAGCCCGGCCCGCCTGCGCCGGGGCGATACGGCCACCCCGCCGTCTCCAGCCCTTATCTCCTGGGAGCAGGGCAGCCGGCTGGGCCAGGGGTGGCCGGGAGAGGAGCTGACCAAAATGCCCGTGGGTGACGGGCATGATGGCTGGCAGAGCCCACAAAACATCCCGGGGCGATGGCTGCGCCCCATCCGCTTGCTTGCAGAAACATCCCAGCCTCAGGCACAGGGAGAACCCACTGTACAGCACCGTGGTTGTAGGGGAGCCAGCAGCCCAGCTCACACAAGGAGCTTGCCCTTAAAAAACAGCCCATAAATCTTTTAAAACTGGTAATCAGTCCAGCAGTCAGGGGCAATGCCCCTTTGCCATTTCTTTGTATCCTTCAAGCCTGCTCTGCCCATAGCAATGGCCAGGCCGAGTGGCTTCATGCTGGGCTGACCACAGTGCTTTGCTCACCAGGCACTCAGGGCTGAAACTCTGATGAGCACAGCTGGAATTTCAGCTCTTTTCCCTGTTTTGCTCTTAAAAAAGCACAGAAACACTTGGATCCGAGCACCACCGTTGCTGGGAATTTTGAGTCTCTCTCTGAAATGGAAGCTGGGTAAAATGAAATGTTATCTCTGACATGAATTGCCAGAAGTGCCCTGGTGCTCTCAAAGGCCCACGAACAGCTGTCCTGCCCCTACAAGGCAGGGGCTGTTACCCAATGGATCTGTAGCACATCCACAGTGGACACGGTTTGACCATTTAAGACGAAATCTGCAGCTGGAAATGTGTAAATCCCCATGGGGTCTGGTTGAACTCAGTGCAGGCAGGGAGGAGAAGGTAAACAGGATTACAGAGAGGATTCTTCTGCCAGGCTCTGTCCTCTGGGGTTTGTTGGAGATGTGAGATTTCCCAATCTCTGCAGAGTAATCCAGAAAGGGAAGGCTCAGGAGGCTTGGAGTGGTTGGATAGCAATTCCTGAGGAGAGAAGTGGGTGCAGGGGTAACCCACCCCATCCTGGGCATGGTGGCAGTTTCCTGTGGCCAAAAATACAGGCATGGACCCAAGATGACCATGGTGGCTCATGGGAATAACTCTTCCTTCTGGCTGAGTCCCCTGTGCTGCCTGCAGTGGAATTCCAGAAGCACTGGACCCACTTTCCAGAGGCAGCAGGGCTTGCATTGCTTGTCAGCATCTGCCTTCCACCTCCAGGCCTGACATCCTGCCAGGGCCTGGAAAAACCTCTCATCCTCTCAGCCCCGAGCAGTTCATGTTAAAGATGCATTGTCAAAACAGTGCAAGGTTCAAGGGGTGCATTCCAATATCAAGTGTGGTGCTTGGGGGTTTGCCTTGTCCAGGTTACCCCCCACGTGCCTGGTGAGCTGTGATCACCCATGAACCTTCCCTGCAGTGGCTTGCTTGGGGACATGGGATCTTCCCCTTAGTTTGACTGGCTGAAAATTGGGGACCTAGTCTGTATGAAAGGGCCAGAACCTCCATGCAGAGGGGAGCAGGTGTTTGTTTGCCCGCAGCGGCACCCGCCGGAGGAGGATGAGCAGCCCGGATCAGCAGCAGGAGCTGCCCAGGTGAACGGTTGAGATTAGACCCCGAGGTGGCCAAAGTTAGGTGAAGCATCTGCCGTGTCCCTCCCTGCCACCTCACCCCCACCGCCTTGGCCCCCCCAGCACTGCACTGGAGAGATAATCTGTCCTGGGTTTGAGGGCTGGAGGCTCTGCAGGCAGCCCCTGGTGCCGTGCCAACCCCGGGGGCCAATTCCTGAGCCCCCCCAAACCTCCTGGTGCCCCCCGAGAGCGTGGGTGAGCCGTTCTGACGGTTACAAACTTGGATGCAAATAGAGCAGATGGGGCCTTATCTGTGCACTGGGGTTTGCCTACGTGCAGGCAGCCAGCGCCGGCCGTTCCTTCCCAGATAGGAAAAATGAGAGGTCCCTGGGCCGGTCAAATGTTGCACAGAGGCCACCAGAGCTCCCTGCCCGTGTGCCCCATGTGGGGTGGAAAGACATGTATTTATTAGATCTTAAACAAAACAAACCCCGAGGGAGGCAGGAGGGTGGTTATTGCTATCCACAGTTGGGAGCAGTTTGCTCCTAATGAAATCAAAAGGTTTGCAGGTGCTGAGAACCTTTCCCACTCCCCAAATGGAATAAAGCACGTGAAGAAACTCCATCAGGGAGGAAGGCTCAAGGAGATGCACTTGGCCCTTCCATCTGTGGGAAAGCATCACAGGCCTGGTCTTCACATAATACAGGAGCAGCTATCAAAGAGCTCTATTTCTATTTAAATGTAGTGATGGGACAAGGGGGATTGGCTCTAAACTGAAAGAGGGCAAGTTTAGATCAGATATTAGGAAGAAATTCTTTACTGTGAGTGTGATGTGGCACTGGAATAGGTTGCCCAGAGAAGTTGTGGATGCCTTGTCCCTGAAAATGTTTAAGGCTTGATGGTGCTCTGAGCAAGATGGTCTAGTGGAAAGTGTCCTTGCCCATGGTAGGGAAATTGGAACTGGATGATCTTTGAGATCCCTTCCAACCCAAACAATCCTATGATTCTATGATTCTATTTCTATTATCTCAATTTCTACTATTTCAATTTCTGTATTTATATTGCTATTTATGTTCCTATATGGGTGTTTTATTGATGTGTACTTCTGTGTGTCCCTGGCTGGTGTTTTTCATGGCCCTGGACACCCAGGGCACACAGAGGCTATTGAGAGGTGCTCACTGTGTATTTTAATGCTGTACTGAAGCACTGGGAAGTCTGGTTCACCTCTTGAGCCCAGCATGGCACGTTGGTAGGCACCAGGTGGCTGCACCCGCGTGTTTTTAAAAAATAAGGGGAAAACATCATCTAAATCCTACAGGCAGGATGATGATAGTGGCTATATTTAATCTCCCAGGAACAGCCGACCCGGCGGGGAAAGGATGGCTGATTGCCACCACGTCCCTGCTCTGTCCCCTCACTAAAACTGTGTGTCTCCCAAAACAAGGGGACAGCCTGTTATTTGTGACCCCTCGCCACTCACCTGCAAGGGCTGAGCTGCTGTTCCTAAAGCACCTGGGGGAGAGCAAAGAGGCAGAAAGGAATAGTGGCACTTGGCCATGGGGTATTGCTGCCGAGCTGACTTGTGCCCAGTGCTCCCCCTTTTCTCCTTGGTGGAGTGCCCAGTGTCTTCTCCAGGGTCCCTTCTTGCCCCCTTAATGCCTTCCACAGTGTCTTTCCCTGTCCCCTGATATTTTTCCAGCATGTCTCCTTGTGTTGCCCCTAAATGTCCATCCCCAACCCCGTGTCCTCCTTAAGTGTCCCTCTGCATCTCTTGATGTTGCTCTGAATATCCCTGACGTGCCTGTCCCTGTCTTACCAGTGTCCCCAATGTCCCCCCACAATATCCTTCCAAATGCACCTGCTACCTCAGTTTCCCCCCTAAGTGTCCCTTACAACTCCTTGCTCTTCACGGTCCCCCGCTGATCCCACCAGCGTCCCTGCTTGTGCCCACCGTGTTTTCCCCCCAAAACTCTTATTTATCCCGCAGTGTCCCCGCACTGTCCCTCCCTGTCCCGGCCCGTGGGTCGGGTCAGGGCGTGGCAGGGGACACGCGGGGACACGGGCAGTCCTCCCCGCGGTCCGCGCCGCGGCTTTAAAGGGAGCCCGCGGCGGGCGCGGCCGCAGAGGCACCGGCGGGGGCACCGGCGGCACCGGCGGCACCGGCTCTGCTGCGGCTTCAGCCACCCACCGCTCCCTTGCCAGCCTCTCCCCGCCCCGGGGCGGGGGTCCCAGGCCGGGCGGGCCACGCTTCCAGCCGGGAGGGCGTAGCGGGGCACCGCGGGACGAAGCGCTCGCCATGAGCGACATCCCGATCCCACTGCCACCGGCTTCGGCCACCAAGCCCAAGCGGGCTCGGTCAGCGCGGCGGCCGGCAGCCCACCCTGCGTACTCGGACATGATCACGGCAGCCATCCGGGCCGACAAGAGCCGCGGCGGCTCGTCCCGGCAGTCCATCCAGAAGTACGTGAAGAGCCACTACAAGGTGGGCCGGAACGCTGACGTCCAGATCAGACTGGCCATTCGGCGCCTGCTGGCCACTGGAGTCCTCAAGCAGACCAAAGGAGTTGGTGCCTCCGGCTCTTTCCGCCTGGCCAAGGCCAGCAAGGCGAAGAGGTCTCCTTCCAAGAAGAGGAAGAAGGCAGCCAGGAGATCCACTTCTCCCCGGAAGCCGGCTAGGTCCAGGAAAGCCAGGTCCCCGGCCAAGAAGCCCAAATCTGCCGCCAGGAAGGCCAGGAAGAAGTCAAGGAGCCCGAAGAAAGCCAAGAAGCCAAAGACTGTTAAGGCCAAGTCCCTGAAGGCAGCCAAACCCAAGAAGGCAAAGCGGTCAAAATCCAGAGCCAAGTCCGGTGCCCGGAAATCGCCCAAGAAGAAGTGAGAAGTCTGGAGGCGTTTCGGTACTCTCCCCGCTGGTTCTGTAAATAGCTGTTGCCTTTATTTTTACTCCTTTCTACTGCATTTTATAAAGAATTGCTCTATTCTGGAATTGAAATAGCTAAAACAAGGCAGTTGATGAATGAGAAAAAAAAAATTTTTAAAGTGTTACTGGTCTGGGTTTTTATTCTGATGTCTCAGAAATTTCTTGTGTGTGTGTCTGTTGGTTTTGTTGACTCTGGACTGCTTGTTGTGTGTTGGGAGTGATGGTGACTCTGAGTGTGTGTTGGGGTCATGCAGGATTTCAGTTCCTGGTCCTGCCCCAACTCCTGGGGGGGCTCTGTGTTTGCTGGGGCCAGGCAAAGACATTGGTGGGGAAGCTGGAACACACGGCTGCGAGAGCCCTGGCCTTCCCTGGAGGAGGAAAAGGGGTCCCTGTTCCCTCATCCACTGCTGCAGATCCCCACCGTGGGGATGAGGTGAGGAATGTTGTGCTGCTGGGTGTGAGGTCCAGCTGGTGCTGGAGATAACCGGGGCTGCCCACCTGCCAGTGGAGCTGCCTCAGCACAGCTGGGTGGTGGCAGGGACTTTTGGGACAGGGATGGGACAGGGATGGGACAGGGGAGGTGGAGCGGGGCCAGAGTCTGTCCACATTGGCTTTCAAGGAACTGAAGGTGTCTGTGAAGTGGGATCACCGTGGGGAGAAAGGACAAACACAGCCATAAGCAGCTCTGCTCCCCAGGGAGGAACACCCTGAGGCAGTGGACAGCTCTGCAGGCGGGCTGTGGTGGGCAGCCAGGGCAGGGTGAGGCAGAACTGCTGGGCTCAGCCCTGCTGTGACCCGGGGGCTCTGGCTTTGTGCCCAGTGGGGGCTGGCACGACTCCAGGGCCTGCCTGGCCCCTGCCAGAGCCCCTCCCCTGGGCTGGGCTGGGTGATCCTGACAGCCAGGGCTGGCAGGGAGCCTGAGGGCTGACCTCACTGCTCAGCGGGGTCTGAGCCTCAGGCAGAGGCTGCCTAATCCCTCTTGGCTAGAGACAGATGAACTTCTTGATCATCAGAATCCCCAAATGCTTGGGCCAGGAGCTCTGAAATCCCAGAGGCTCTGGGTGCCCAGTGCCTAAGAACCTTGGATCAAAAGCTCACAGAACACCTAGACTGAAGACTCTGAACACCTTTCAGAGAGTCTGGTACCTAAATCCCCTGGAATGAGTGGTCTAAACCACTCTGGCCACAGAATTCCCCTGTCAGGTGTAGCAGAGGAAGGAGATACCTAGTCCAGATGGAATACGTTGCCCAGAGAAGTTGTGGATGCCTTATCCCTAAAAATATGCCAGCTGAGTTTTGATGGGGCTCTGAGCAACCTGGTTTAGTAGAAGCTGTCCCAGCCCATGACAGGGAGCTTGGAAGTAGATGATTTTTAAGGTCCCTTCCAAGCCAAACCATCCTATTATTCTATGATCCTTTGTGTCTAAAGCCCCTGAGCCTACAGTTTGCAAACACATTTGGCCAGAATTGCTCAAATCCCTTGGGTTTGGGTATTCTAATTTTCACCTGGTAAATCCTAAACCTCTCTGTCCAATGGCTCGTTGGTCACCTCAGCTGCGTGCACCCACATACTACAGACCCGTGGTTCATTATCCCCAGAGGCGGGCACCCATAAACCCCCTATCTGCAAGGATCAAAGTCACCTGTGCTGTGCACCCCAAATCCCTAGGCAGAGGCACCTAGCGCTCCTGAGCTTGCTGATCCTTATGGTCCATGATGCCCTGTCGCTATGAAATCCCTCAGACCCTAGTACATGACCCCATCACAGCTCCTAGATCTCATGGAGGCCGTTCCCCCAAAATCCCTCAGACTCTGGGCATCACTTACAGCCTCGCTCCGCGGTTCCTAAACCCCCTGGGACAGCTCCTTCCCTCCAAAGAACCGGCCGAACGCCTCCTGGA
>VYXF01004860.1:12782-30776 GCA_013397295.1 Polioptila caerulea | reverse complement strand
GAGCACTTGCAGGCGGCCACGACGGGGTAGGGGACCTGTCGCCAGGTGCAGCTGGGGGGCCCGGGGTGCTGCGGGCTCCAGCAGTGCCAGGCCAGCAGCTTGATGCGGGTGAGCTGTGCGGGCCGGCAGCTCATGCCGGGGGGCCAGGAGCAGCCGGGGCCGCCGCTCTCGCACCCGGTGTGGCGCACCCAGCGCGGCCAGAAGACGGGCCCCAGGTCGACCCAGGCGGAGGTGAGGCGGCAGCTGGCCCGTTCCACCAGCCACTGCCGCAGGCCGCGGGCCGGGGCCCCCGCCAGCTCCGGGGGCAGCTCCAGCCCCTCCACCTCTCGCCACAGCTTGCGGTGATACCGCCCCGCGCCCTCGGCCAGGTCCCTGCTCGTGGACTCCAGGTTCTCCTCGAGGATGCTCCCGTTGCGCCCGCGGGGCTCCTCGGTCGCCATCCAGAAGGGGTCGAAGGCCGGGCCCAGGAGCCGGCGCAGCCGCCCGGGCCGCAGGTGGCGGGGCTTGGGCGCGTAGCGGTAATCCTGAGGGGACAGCGACAGGCTGTAGGGCCGCGCCGGGGCCGAGGGCTGGCCGCGCAGCAGGCGGGCCGTGGGGTCAGCCGTGCTGGACGGCGGCTCCCGAGGCTCCTCCAGAGGCGGCGGCGGGCCTGGGGTGCCCGGTGGTGGGAGCAGGCAGAGCAGGAGGAGGAGGAGGCAGCTGCGGTGTGGTCCCTCCATGGCGAGCAGCGCTGTGGCAGGCTGTGCCCGGCTGCGGGCTTGCGCTCTGCCGCATCCCCTGGGTTATCACCGCGTCCCGAGGCATGGCCTTCCCCTTTTCCCTGGTTACAGCGGCTGATAGGGAGCTGGCGGGGACACCTCGCTCCTTCCCACCAGAGGGGCAGGTGGGCGGGAGAAGCCGCATGGTCCCTCCCGCCCCTGAGACAATGGGGATAACTGGGCTGCTGTGGAGGGGAAAGGGCCAGCGCCTCCCTCTCCACATCCTGCTCCATCACTGGACGAGGTACCCACAACCTTCCCAGGGAAGGGAAGCTGGTGGCCTTTGAGTCTTGCTGAGCAAGGATCACCAAGCTGCACTCTTAGTGCACCTGGGAGTCCTCAGGGCATAGGTCCTGTCCCCAGGATGGACATGGCAGCAGAGTGGCAGAGCAGGAGGGCTGCCTGGGTCACTGTCCTCTCCTGGCACATCAGCCAGCCCCCGTGTGTCCCAGGCAGCTGTGATGGAGCTGGACCTCTGGAGGTGGCCATCCCAGAGGTCTTGTCCTCCCTCCCACACTGCAGTCCTGGTGAAGACCTAGACTGGATGGAATCCAAAACCTGCTTTCTCCTCCTTCCCTAGGTCAGACATAGTGCAAGAGGCTCAATCTGCTCAGTGCTGCTAAAAATTAATTTATAACAGCTCATAACAGTTAATTGCTCATCCTCCAGAGCGTTTAGGACCCTATATTCGAGGGATAGGGCAGGGACAAGGCTCACAGTGGTGGGATGTTTACATTCCCCGGAGGTGTTGGACAGCTCGTCCTCAACACCCAGCATCAAGAGGTGGCTGCTGAGGTTCGAGGGACCCTTTTCCCTTCCATCTTCCCTTTTCCACCAGAGAGTAGTGAGCTTTCTCTCTGCCACCCCCTTCTCAGCAGGAGGAGCAGGGAGCAGCTGAGCCTGCAGGAAAGCTGGGCAGAGAGGAGTTAACTCCAAATCCAACCTCAGAGAGAGGGGAAAAAAAAACAACAGAGAACTATGGATCAGCAGCAAGAGCAGAGGGAGGGAAAAGGGGGGAGGCAGAGAGAGAGGAGAGGAGCTCCAGAAGGAGAGGGAGCAGAGCTGGTGGCGGGCAGGGGGAGGCAGCGCAGCGCCAGGCAGGAGTGACTGGGATGACCGAGCTGACCAGATAAACTCCTCTCTGGTCTGCATCCTCCCGCTACCACTGCGTGGGCTGGACTGGAGGTCTCCCCTGAGCGAGTGGCAAAGCTGCAGGCCCTTCCTTAAAACGGTGAGTGCTGGCTTCCAAAGCTGAAAGGTGGCCTCAGGCTCCCTGAGCAGAGACACCCTGGTGTGTTGTGCATGCCCAGGAGACCGGGCTCCTGTGCTTCAGTGAGGAGGTCCCATGGGGCCAGATGGGTGAGATGGATAAGCTGGAGGGCATCTATCAGTAGGACAGAGGAGGACCAAAGACACAGAGAGGCATGGACAGTCTCTTGGTGTGATACACAAAGAAGCTGGGAAGCAGAAGTGGCTTGAGCTGAGGGATGGGGGAGCATAGAGTGAAGGAGCTTGCATGACCCAAAAACGAGTTAATTGCTTGTCAGCAGTAGCTAGATAACAGTGTCTTTCCTGCTCTGTTTTTGCTCAGAGAAGGACAATTTGTTCTAATGATAACACAACAAGGGGAAGGCTTATTCAGAGATAGGCTGTTGGTGTTCCCTGCCTGAGCACAGTGTTACTCAGGGCTGGAAGAAGTTTTGCAGCAAATCATAATACCTTGAGCTGTGATTATAACAGGCTCCTTCACAATGATCATCATGTTGTATTTCAGGCAGCTCCAGGGTCTCCTCCCCATCCTCACTTACCTGCCACCATCCAGCCCTTGACCACTCTTAGCATCAGGAAAAAGGGCATTTAGTTGTCTCTCCTCTGTGGAGCGTAACTACTGCACAGGGAACAAGGAGCAGCCAGCTCCAGGCTGGGGGTGATCCCAGCTCTCTCGCACCCGTTGGGGTGGGAATGTGTTGGGGTGGGATCCAGGCATCAGGTCCCTGCTGCTGGAGGGGGCAGAGCCTGGACTGAGTGTGCTGGGACCACTTGCAGCTCATGGGAGCCTCCTACCCTACAGCCCTGTGGTCAAACCCTGCTGAACACTAGCCAGGGTTTAGACTTGCCAAAGCAAGCAATCCCAAGGGGTTTAGCAGCTTTGGGAATGTAGGAGGAACGTGGGTGAGGCCAGGTGGCAGGGCAGGAGGGATCCTTTGGGGTGCTGGGAGCACAGGAGATGTTCTGATGGCAGTGTGAATCTGGGCAGGAGAAAGAGGCTTCAGCCAGGCAGATGTGGGCTGACTGACCACAACAGCATTCTTGCCAGTGATGTCACGAGGATCTTGGTGGCATCATTGAACCAGGTGGTTGGGATTGGCACCTCTGGGAGAAATGTGAGTGTCAAAGGCTGGGGTCAGGCACCTTGGGGCCTATTATCCCTTTCTCCCAATGCAGGTCCCTGCAGGCTGACAGGAAGATGCCAGGGGGATTGAACATCTCTTCTGACAGCCCGGAGCTACGAGCAGCAGGGATTATTGTGCCCATCATCTTCTCCCTCATCTTCCTTGTGGGTACTGTGGGAAATGGGCTGGTGCTGGCTGTGCTGCTGTGGAATGGCCAAGTCAAGTACTCCACCACCAACCTCTTCATCCTCAACCTGGCTGTGGCTGACCTCTGCTTCATCATCTGCTGTGTCCCTTTCCAGGCCACCATTTACACCCTGGATGGGTGGCTCTTTGGGGCCTTTGCCTGCAAGGCTGTGCATTTCCTGATCTACCTCACCATGTATGCCAGCAGCTTTACCCTGGCTGCCGTCTCTGTTGACAGGTAAGTGTCCCCTTCCCTTTGAGTTCTGCAGCTCAGGGACACTGTGTTTGCCACTCTTGAGCTGAGGGTGGGAGAGAGGCCACTACTTACCCTGTTGGGTGTCCTGTAGGAAGCAGGTTGGGTCTCCCCAGAGGTAGGGCCAGCAGAGCCAGTCTCCCCAGCTCCCCATGCCCTCCCCCTCTACCAAGCCAAGCTTTCAGCCTAATTACCTGGCACTCACTTGGGAAGGAGGGGAGTCCACCATGCATAAACAAGAACAGCAAAGCCCCCAGCGCAGCAACACAACTCAGAAGAAGCAGGAGAGTCCTGCTCCTATCCTTCTCTTTCCTGGTTCAAGAGATACACTGCTTGCCCTTCCTGAGCTAGCACAGCAGAGTGGATGATAGAGATCCCAGATCAGCTATTGGAATGACCCTGATATTTTTGTGAATTCATTGTAACCCTCACCAAAAGGTTTGGGTGGGAAGAGATGGGTGGCTGCATGGGAAGGGATACACAGATGGCAGCTCCACAGTGCAGGAGAAATACCTCATCTCAGCCATGATGTGTTTTGTCTCTCCTTCCCCTTCCCCTCCTTGCCAGGTACTTGGCCATTCGCTATCCACTGAAGTCCCGGGATCTGCGCACGTCCCGAAATGCAGCAGTGGCCATTGTGGCAATCTGGTCACTGTCGCTGCTCTTTGCAGGGCCTTACCTCAGTTACTACCAGATAATCCTTTACCATGGTGTGCCCATCTGTGTCCCCATCTGGGAGGACCAGCGCCGAAAGGTTCTGGACATGCTCACATTTGTATTTGGATACCTGCTGCCTGTGGCCGTGGTGAGCCTGGTATACACCAGGACCATCAAGTTCTTGTGGACTTCTGTAGACCCCATAGAAAGAATCTCAGAGTCCCGGAAAGCCAAGCGTAAGGTCACCAAGATGATTGTCACAGTGGCCATCCTCTTCTGCCTCTGCTGGCTGCCCCACCACTTGGTCATCCTCTGCTTCTGGTTTGGCCACTTTCCCTTCAACCGGGCCACTTACGCTTTCCGCCTGGCTTCCCACTGCCTTTCCTACACCAACTCCTGCCTCAACCCCATTGTCTACGCCCTCATCTCCAAGCACTTCCGCAAGCGTTTCAAGCAGGCCTTCACCTGCCTCTTCTTCCAGAACAAGATCAGGAGAAAGAAGAAGAGAGTTGGAAGGAAAGTCCATATGGTCAATGTGGAAAGAGGTTTTGCTGACAGGACAGGAGCTTTCTATGGAGGCAACACTGAGGTGACCCAAGTCCCAGAGGAGAACACCAGGAAGGGGGACCATGAAGGTGCCAGTCGTGTCAGAGCATGGACTAGGCAGGTACGAGATGCCACGGTCTCTGTTCAGAAGGAGCTACTGGAGGAGGAAACTTTGGCAACAGCTGGCCATTCCCTAGATGTGACCCCTCTAAGAGGAGCTGTTGGACAAGAGCAAGAAGAAGCCCTAGAAAAGGGCTAGAGAGGCAGGAAAGAAGTCTCCATTTGCATCACATTTTCTGACCACATCACAGTGGTTTTGCTTTCCTCCAGGATCACCACGCCCACGCCTTACCCCACTGAGATGGTTTTATGTCGGCAGTGAGAGATGAGCTTGCTCATTCAGACCTATTAAACTGAGTTCAAGTTCCCAGAACTCCTCAAACACCTCCTCCACCATCCTGTAGCCATGTCTGAGACCTGCCATCATCCCAGCTCAATATTCACAGTAAACTTCAAGTGACTGCAACAGCCCTCCTTTCCTTTAATTACGTATGGTGTTTTATTAGTGCTGTGTGAATCTTGAATATGTAACTCTTAAAGTGAGGCAGATCTGCACCTGTAATTCCTTAAGAGAAGCTGAAAGGTGTGAAGCTCAGGACAAAGTGTTTAAGGAAAGCTGTGACATTGTGGGAGGCCCAGACTTCCACACTGAAGCTGGGAAACAATTACAGGTGGTCATGGCTCTTGTAAGTGTCCTGAGCCCTGCATGGGCTACAAAATCCTCTAGTGTCCTCACTTGTCCCCGTGCATGGTGTTAAAAGTTGTGTCAAGGTAAAGGGGTTTTGGGCCCAGCTAGTGCTGTAAGCATTGTACCATGGGGCTGAGTGACGTCAGGCAGCTTGGACAGCTGTCATGAGCAGAGCCGTGATCTCCCCCGTACTTCTCCTCTTTTTGTGTTCCCTACTTCTGTTTGCGTAAATCTCTCCTTTTTGCTTTGTCCTGCCCACTCATAATTCCCAGGTGACATGGTATTTCTAACACTCACTGTTGCCTTGCCAGAGCTCAGCTCCAAGGACATCCCTTTTTCTGGGCAGAGGCTCACTGAAGAGGAAGGCCAACTGCACTGGGAATTAGTTTTCTTTTTCCATTCAAGTGCTTGATGCTGCTTTCTGCACTTTGAGCCTCCCTTGCCTCTATCCCTGTTTCTGATTTTTCCATCTCTCACCTTCTGTGGTGGCTGCCACTCCTCTACAGCGGATGTCTTTCAGAAACGTGTCCAGTGTGCCTCCCCCACCTTCCTTGGATCAGTGAGTTCTGCAGCCACCTCTGCACATGATGCCATGGCTGGTGGCCAGCTCACATGGCCTCATCATTTCTTCAGGTGAAGACTCACTCCCCAGCCCAAAGTGTTGGAGGGAGAAGGGAACAGCAGCCAGGAACAATGATGTGGCACAGCTGGATGCTGCCTGTTCTTGCCTAGAAGCAGCTGAGCTGTTGCTCACCCCTGATGCTGCTCCTCCTGGCCCCAGCTCACAGAAGGAGATCAGATCAGGACTGACTGCAGCACGTTGGGGTGAAGCCTAAATGAAACAGGACAGAGAGGACAGGGCAGATCCTGTGGAGAAGGTGCATTTAGCATGACAAGTGGCTGCAAGCCCTGGGCCCCTTCACTAAGCTCTGCCTGGTGCTAAGCCCCAATTTTGGGGAGCACATGAGCAGGAAGGGCAGGTGCTGAGCCTGAGTTGGGAAGGCTCTGGAGCCAGAAGGGAATTCCTGTCTTTCCAGTACCAGTATACACGCTCCAATTGGTTTATCAGCTCAAAGCAGAGGTGAAGCAAAGATGTCACATCCTTGATACAGAGCCAGGTTTAATTAAAACTGAAGGAGTTTGATTGCTGCTTTCCACACAGCCTTCCCCTGAGACTGATTGGCATTCTGCAGTCTCTGCTCACAGATGCTTGCCTTAATTAATGACTTTTCTCTTATTTTCTATCCTACTTTTTGTCACTCAGGCTGACAGGCTCATCTTTAACCGTGCAGGGGCTGGTTTGCCACATCACTGGAGTGCTGCTGTTTCATGATCTGGAGAACAGGGTAGATGAAATGGGAGAGGTGTGAGCAGGTCAGGGCTTTGTGTCAAGTGGTAAGCACCAGCTCTTCTCTGTAGAGTAACTTAGTCCTGCCAACTGTGTGCTGATTATGGTGTCTGGCATCTCCCTGGCACGTGTGACATGAACCTGACATCTCTGGGAGGTGTCAGACCCAGGTGCCAAGAAGGTCATCCTGCTTATGACCCTCTGTGCAAATCTGGCAGCCCTGGGAAGGGAATTCTGATTATTTGCTTTTGGGTTTAGCTGCTGGTTGCTAATCTATGACCAGCCTTAGCAGGTTGCCAGCTGATTATTTTAATTCTTCCACGTGCTCTCTTCCCCTCTCAGAGTTTCATAAAGGCCCCAGAAGAACACTGTTAGCCATACCTCTATCATCTTCCTAATCAAAACTTGCCCAATTCCTCCACCTCGTCACCCCTTGGGCCCTGGCCTGCCCAGGGCTCCTCTCCCAGGCTGGCCAGGCACAATGCATGAAGAAGGCATCCTTCTCTAAGTATCTTACTGTGATGGAAGAGATCTTTGCCCACACAGTGAGCAAAGGAAGTGGATGAAAGGGTGAGAAGTTTGCCAAAGGCGCTTCATGGGGCTTCCTTAGCAGCACAGGTAATTGCTGTGCTGGATTTGAAGTCTGCCAGAAAGGCAAAGGTGGAGGAAATAAATGAGTTTAGCTGTTGGAGATTAATTATTTCAGCTGCTGAAGAGCTGAACAAATTTTTGATGTTCACACACGTTGCAGTGTGTGCTTTGCATTTGATTGTGTGGGTGAAGTGCCTGATCCAGGGAAAGGTCACTTGCTTAGTAACATCCACACAGCTTTGCTGGGAGGCCTTGTCAGGGCTGTTGCTTCTGCTATTGCTCTTCGGTGAGACACAAGCAGGTTCTCAGCTGTTTCCTTGCTTGAGGCAGATCCTCAGTCTGGCTGGTTTTGGTTGCATTTCATGGTACAGCAACAGCTTCAGAGCCAGGGAGTCACTGCTGGGTTCAGTGGCTGGGGATTCTGCAGATCATGTTCTGAATTTGGAGGGGAAATAGAGTGTATTTGGAGGTCAGTTAGTGGTGAGAGGGAACCAAAGCCTGAAGTCCTGAATGATGTCATGGCCCTAACAACAGGGACTAGTCATTGCTCAGGAAGGGATATGGGGGGTACCTTTGATGGTGTAACAGAAAGAAAATGAGTTTGGACTGATTTTAATGGCAAAATAAATAGCAGTGGGAAACTTGTGCTGTTGTTTCCATTCTCCATTACTGCAGCAGACACCTCTGGGAGATGCAGAAAACTGCCACCAACCTCACGGGTTGTGCAGGGAAATCTGTGGCACAGGGTACAAGGACAGAGAAAAGCTGCTGGGAGAAGCTGAAGCCTCTAGGCCAGAAGCAGGAAGAAAACCAGGCAGTGCCAGTCGACAGCTCTCAGCACAGTGGGAATCCACGTTTCCTCCTTCCCTGGAACAGCTGCTTTCCTGCCCATCACCTAACTCTCCTTCTGGATACAGCTGCTGAGCGTGACAGAGTAGTTAAGGCTCTGGGTATGACTGGCTGAGGCTAAAAAACCTAAAACTTTTCTCCATCCTGTGCCAAACACAAGCCCTGAGGCAGGAAAGCAGAACTGACTGCAGTGATTCACAGAAGACAATTTCCTACATGATACATTCTTTTTCTCCACTGAAAACTAGATGTGTTTTTCTCCTTCTTACCTGGTGTTACTGCTAAAGCAGTGGCAAAACCTCCTATAGCCATTTGTTTTTTTTATTGCTTCTCCTGCCATGGTGGGAGCAGTGCAGCAAAAGAAGCAAGACAATTGCTCCTGGCTGGCTGCAGCACCCCCACCTTTCCCCTCTGTCAGGAGCTGTTAAGAAAAAACCCAGCACCAGGCAAGACAAAAGCCTGAAGAGCTGTGGACAGCATCACGTGTGCCGAGGCTAAAAGCTTCACTCTGCGTCTCAGCTAGATGTGTTCCTGGGTTTGAGGTAAGCTTCTAAGAGGTGTCTGCTTAGAGACAACATCAGCAACTGAAGTAACTGCAGGGATAAAAGAACATTTTAGCCATGTGCTCTTCAGGCACCTTAATGGTCTCCTCAGCAACAAGGCTGCTGAGGGCAGAAGCGCCAGCAGCTGAGTGTGTGTGGACATCAGGACTGGGCTGTAAAGACAGGAAGCAACAAGTTCAGTAATGACTGTGATGAAGGTGACCTGCTCCTCACACAGGGGCCATGCTGGAAGTTCTCTGCCCTGCCCAGATATCCCTCCCCAGCCCCTCATCCTCTTGCTGTCTCTTCACAGCACAGCCATTTTATTGGGCATGGGGCAAGGCTGCTTTTCCTCTCTGCTTTTTCCTCTCACCTCCCAGCTCGATGCACTCCTGCTAGCATTCTCTATCCTCTATTTGTACAGTTTCACAGCAACTACCTAGGTTTTAAATTTGGATTTCTTGGCAGTGTAAGTCAGGATCAGAAAAGGTCAGCCAGCAACCCTGTACTTTGATCTGCAAACAGAGTGGTGTTTGAACTCAAGCAATTTTGTGTTGTCACTTCTGATTTGAGGACCAGGTACGAGGGGGAGGTTACCAAGTCCAGGGCTGTGCAAGGGGCCTGGAACAGATGTAAAGAAAGAGGAATGGGCCACTCTGAAAAAGAGAACTTGGCTGAGGAGTGGTAAAAGGCTGACAGGATTTTATTGAAGTTGAAAATACAAAAAGGTCAGATTGTTCCCCACCCTCTCGGCATCCTTCCCATCCAGCACATCATAATGAAGTATCAATATGCACAGTGACAGCTCCAGCCCAGCCAGGAGACTGCTGCTCCCAGCTGTGTCCTCCAGCAGCCCACAGATCAACCCATCAAAAAGCCATGCCTATTTCTGGCATCTCAGCTTTGAACAGAGGTCCACTTAGCTTCTTCCTGGACAAGAGGCAGACATCAGAGAGCACGCTGACGTAAAGATCTCTGAAGAATGCTCCGAACTGTGGCTGCTGCATATTGAAGCTGAATCCTAATAATAAACTCTTTCAAACCAGCAGCTCCCAAGCTGTGGGATGGGTATGGCTACCAGCACACCGTGGTGTGGCACACAAGTGGGAACTCAGATTACTATTGGCATGTTCCTGCCACCCTGCTGCTGTTGGTGCCTTATCAACCCTAGATTGGTGCCCTAGATTTCCTGGATCCCTGCTCCACAACAAAGCAACCTAAATCTTCATTGCTAACCACAGTGGGCAGAAGCAAGAGAGCAGCAAGAGCATTTCCCTGCATCCTTCATAGCTGCATCATTTCAGACTCCCAGTGTAAGCTGTAATTCGTTTCTCACGCTGCACTTAAGGTTCTCCATGACAAGCAAGAGAATGGCTGAGCAATGGGTTTGGTGCTGCTAAAGCAGAGGTAAATCCACCTCCATCCTAGCCCAATAATACAGCTGAATGCACAACACCTCCCATCACAACTGGACCTCTGCTGAGACTGCCAGTAACAGGAAACAAGAAGGTAGTTATGGTGGGTTTGGTTTGCAAGATGAAGATGTCTGACTAGAACTGCGTTAAGACTGTCACCCTCCAATCCTTATTCTTGCATCAGGGCAGCTCTGCCCTGCTAGCTGTGTACCTGGGTATTTTTTGCAAGTGTTACACTGTAATATTTAAGCACTAACTTCCAGCAGACATAAAAAAATGGGTCCAGTGAAAGGTGTAAGTCTAGCCATGAAAAACTTTGTATCCCACTTGTAGCCAGACACATTTTCTGCCCTCTGACAGCAGGCTCTGGGGAAGGTGAGGCTTAAGCTTCAGTGCACGTTTCTTAAGGCAGAATGTTTGCTCAGCTTCTAGCATACAGAATTAAATGTGTGTTCTTCTCACAGCACAAAGCCTTCTGCTGTCCAAGGCATTCACCTTCTCCCTCCTACAATTGAGCGGTATGGA
The DNA here is from genome assembly GCA_013397295.1 of Polioptila caerulea. Taxonomy (NCBI): domain Eukaryota; kingdom Metazoa; phylum Chordata; class Aves; order Passeriformes; family Certhiidae; genus Polioptila; species Polioptila caerulea. The sequence goes on along the minus strand of VYXF01004860.1, from coordinate 19,965 downwards.
GGTGGCAAAAGGTGCCTGTTCCAAGCATTTCCGTGGTGCTGGCCAGCTGCTGAGTGCCCCAGTCAGGGCTGCTAACTGCACCTGGCATTGCTCACTGCCTACATCGAGCTGACATACTTAGGAGAAGGCAAAATACCTCTGGAAAGGGTACCCTATTCATCACCAGCCCATCTGGTAAAAAGTAGAGCAGCTCTTTTACCCCAAAGTCACAGCTGCAGCATTCTTGTCTTGATTGTGCAAAGCCTGCTGCCTCCCTGTGGGGCAGCTGTGGCAGCACCAACAGGAACAGTCTGAGCACCACTGGAGAGTCAGGCAGGCAGGAATGGCCACTGGCAGCAATGTTTAGTCAGCAATCTGGGAAGCAAACTTCAGCTTCCTTTTCTTCTCTCTAAGGCTTTTCTTCCTGCTTCAGGAAGGTGATTTGGCAGCTCATTACCTGTTGTCCATCTTTTGCATCTGCAGGCTGAGTGATGTGAAGCTGGCCAGGAGGTCTGTAACCTCATCCACCTGACAGAAGAACACAGATGGCCCTCAGGGAGAGGAATGCAGCTGTGCAGACACCCACCCCACAGAAGAACCCCCCATGCAGCAGAGACCACCCCTGCACTAGGATTGCCAGTAATGCCCCTGCTGAGCTTATGATAGGACAGGATCCTTTTGGTGCTAACAACAGGCAAAAAGGCTACTATCCTCAGGATCAAACAAGCCCTAAGCTAAGGCAATGGGAGCTTCTCCCCATTCTTCAGGAGGTGATGCTTGACCTCCACTCTGTGTGATTTAGCCAGTCCTTAAAATACAAGCATGTTGCCATCACCCAAAACTCAAATATGGTATCAGAGCTATCTCCTCTAAGCCTGTTTCTAGGGGCCAGTCTTTTGTAGGAAAAAAACCCCAGGCCCTGCAACCCCATGTGGTTGTGCTGATCCTGGCCTTAAACTGACTGTGCCCTCAGCCCATCTGATCCTCAGCTTCCCTGCTGCTTGGCACTGTGATGCTTTCTGCACTTTGGATTTTCACCTGAAGGAGTACCATGAGTTATCATGTAGCTTGCCCACCTGACCCAACGAGAGCAATATCTGTCCCATTGCTCAGGCAGCTGCATTCTCCTAATGCAGGAGTCTCAGTGCAAGGAGGTGAGTCAGAGTAGCTCAGTGCAGCCTACCTGCTCCTTTGTGCTAGTCATCTGGAGTCTGGAGCAGAGGTCATCCAGCTGTTCCTTTTGCTCATGCCTGCCCAGACGGTCCAGGTATTCCCGCAGCATCTGGATAATCTGCAACAAACAGGCAGAAGAGGCAAACATCAGAGAGCTGCACCAGGCTGGGGGTTTTCACAGGAAATATTAAATTGCAATTGAATTGCCAAGCACACAGCCCTGAAGCACATGGCAGAGTACATGACCCCTAGAGATGAACCCAGGCAAAGCAACTGCATGGCACTACTGGCAGCATCAGAGTCCAGTGAGTCACCAGTCACAGATGGACTGGCTGAGATCCTTGTGCCTAGCTAAGAACAGGGAAGAGAGATAAGCCCAGCTGAAGGATAAGATCGAGTCCAGAAAGCACAAATCTTTTCTTTATGACTAGTTAGCTTCCCTCACTGTGAGGAGCAGGACCTTCTAACTCCAGCAGGATCTGCTTGCACAGAGAGGATAAAAATCCCTGTGGCTATGTGGGCCCTGAAGTGAGGCCCACGCCCCCTGCATTTTCAGGCCCAGGAGTGCTTTCCTATTCCATGCCTCCATGTACTGGAGCAGGGTAGACTGTGCTAGGAATACAGAGTATGTGTATGCCACAGCTACAGCCTCGTGCTGTGGTCTCCCTCCTGCCACAAGGCATCTGTCCTACATTGTGGTTGAAGAAAAGAGAACGCTCCATTATAGCCCAAGAATTCAGACACTCAATGCATCCTTAGCTTACCAGAGCCAAGGGAAGCCCTGGAAAAAATTAAAGTAGGGGCTGGGAAAAAGGAAGGTCTCTGAAAACGAAAATCAAACTCTTCCCCCAGCAGATAAAAGCCTACAGCCAGGCATTTAAGTAAAGGGTGCAGGAGGCTGCTAGGGGCTGCAGAAGCTTACCAGGACACAGCACTGTTTCTTTTACCTGTTTCACTTCAAGGCGTACAGCCTCCAGGCTGTGAGAGAATCCTTCCTGCAGGATATTCAGCTTCGATTTAGCGAGGTGCAGTGGGGTTCTGCCAGCTCGATCCAAGGCATCAACTCTGGCCCCTGCAAGATGCATGAGCAGGGACAGTGAGGTCTGTCATCAAGATCTGGTGTCCCTGGGGAGTACCAACAGGGCAGGAAGGGGACAGGCTGGAACTGTTCTAGAGGAAATGTTACCTCCGCGCAGCAGCGTGGTGATGACAGGAACGTGGTTCGTGCAGGCAGCTGGGGAGGGAAAACACAGGACACACAACTCAGAGGTACAAACAAAAATGAGATTCTGCTCAAGCACAGAGCTTGCTGCTTCCCAAAGGGCTTCTTTGCCAGGGGAAAGAGGAACAGCCCAAACGCTAAGGTGACCTCCCACTCAAGGCTGAGTACTCTATCTGGAACAGATCTGCACACCTTGGGGCTGGCAGAGGGAGGGAAATCAATTTCTCAACTCTTTTCTTTGACTCTAAATCTTTGTGAGGACTGAATCTAATGAACTGCAAAGAGTCCCTCCTAGGTCCTTAAATCTGGGGATGTATTCTGTGAGGCACAGGCAAGAGGAAGGTGGAGAGGAAAGGAACAGTAAGGAGGCTCTCACTTCACTTCTCTGCATGCAAAGCTCACCTGTGTGGCACTTACCCAGGTGTAAGGGAGTATTGCCCAGCCCATCTCTCTGGTTTGGGTCAGCCCCATGGTCCAGAAGCAGCTGGACTAGAAACAAGGAAACAGAGACACATCAGTCCCTTCCCTTTGCCCCACAGGTCAGGCCCACAGGTTGCCCTATGGGTGCTTCTGTTCAGCTCATCAGCTCCCTTACTGTGACAGGGACAGGGGTTTGCACAGCAATGCAGAAGGACCCACCACAAAGACAGGCAGTGCCACTGCTCCTGGGCCCCCTCATGCAAAGGAGGAAGGACACCCTTCCCCCCTCTGCACAAGAACAGCCCTAGAACTGGGAGGTCCTGCTCCCCCTCCAGCATGGCAAGCCCTGGGGCCAGAGTTGGCAACTTTAACACAAAAGGAACAGAAAAGAGCAACCTCTGACAGGTGCTGAAGCAAAATAAAGAGCAGCCTTCCAAATCCCTGCCAGAGAGAGGCTGGAGCACAGAAGGTCCCCCACTCACCGATGTGATCGTTGCCATTGCAGGAGGCAAAGTGCAGAGCTGTCCGGCCTTTGTCGTCTGCAGCACAGGGGTCAGCCCCATCCTCCAGGAGCTGCTGCACTGACAGAGCCAAGGAGAACAGAGCAGGTAAGCTGAAGGGGCACCTGATCAGAGGGTAATGCTATCTGCACTTTTTGGGAGTAGATACACGTGTTGTCAGCTAAGTCAATTGGACTTGAACCAGTTCCCATCAGTACCCTCACTCAGCAGAACCAGCCTATGTAGCATAACCTCCACCCTCTGATTCAGCCTTCACCACCTTCCACAGGTTGCCATAAAAGATAAGCCAACAGCTCTAATGGCTAAAGATCCACCTAGCCAAATTTTCAAAAGGACAATCAGCATCTACTACCTAGAGAAGAATACAAAAGGGTAGGAAGGACGTGGGGCTAACTCTTGGTTTTAGTCAGCTGCACCTCAGGCACTTCCCTAGAAGCTAGAATTAGCATCCTGTGCTTACCACCCCTCCAGGGGCTCTCCCTGTGGATTTACATGGTCATCTTCTGCACCTGAGTAAAACTTCTGACATCAACATGGACCTGTGGTCAGAAGTTTCACAGGGTAACCACAGGTAGTGAGAAAAGCCTCTTCTTCACACCTGTTTTGACCAGGCCTCTTCCTAAGCAATGGTGGCTACAGTTTGGGAGGCAGGCAGGGGAATGCACTGACCTGCCAAGAGCTGAGCACAGAGATCAGTGAAGGCTGGAAAGATTGGGAGCATAAAAATAGCACCTACAGCAACATGTGTTAGGGGCAACTGTAAGGGCTGTTTCTCCTGGTGTTTTGAGATCATCCTGATATACTGCCTGGTATGTAAAACAGAGCTCATTCCACAGCTGTTAAAAATGCTGACAGGTTCACTGTATTTTGAGATCTTTAATTTAAGCATATTCTACAACAGTCAAGACTGTTTCAGGCCACTGAAAGTCACCCCTGATCTCTGCTTCCAGAAAGGGAATTATAGGAATTATAGCCACCTTTGAATTTCTTCCTGTACACCTTTTACTTCCAGTGTGGTACAGAACTGAAAGGAACACCTGAAAAGATGGAAGTGGCACTAACATGGAATGTTTGATACTCCAGGAGAAAGACAGGGAGACTGACAGTGCCTCAGTGAGAACCACTAATAGGAACACTTTAGCTACCCTTCCCCTGAACCAAGTAGGAAGGACATAACCTCTCCACCCAGTGCCACCACAGGAAACAGCAGAGATGTTTACTTGTTGATGAAAAATATATTAATCATAGCACACTTCCTCAAGTTGCAGAGTAAACAAAACACAACAGGACTGTAAACACAGGAACCTATCAAATCCAAGGTGGATTGAAACCAAGACTTTCATAAAACTGCATTCTTTCATCTTTCTGTGAGAAATGTTATAATTTTTTATAATTTGTAAATATTCTTTTGTAATTTTAATTTTATTTGTAGAAAAGTAGAAATAATGTATGTTCTTGGTGATAATTGGGTGAATTATCTTTAAGAGAACCTTGGTTCTGTGTGTTTGGGGCTCTTTGGTGCCTTTTCTCCCTCACACCAGGCTGGTGTAAAGCCTGGTGTGCAGAAATTGCTGATAAGGAAACAATAACCAACCTGGAGAGTGAGAACAACCAAGAGTCCCGTTTGCATTTTGACTTTACAAGGACTGGAGAAAAAAGCCTTCCCTATCAGGGGAGAGCCATGCGGGAGTGGAAGAACTCCAACAGTACAAATTGTGTTTGTGTGAAAATTCCTTGGCTGTAAGAGTGTTGAAGCCATCGTACGTTCCCTGTGGATTTTAGGGGATTTGGTGTGCACTAAATGTTTGGGATTTGGTGGCAAATCAGCGAGGGCTGTTTGCTCAGAGCTCTCTCTTGGCCTTAGCACAAGACTGGAGTTGTGTGAGTGCCAGAATTCCACCTGTGAGCACAGAGTGCTCTCTCACGGCCGTTTGAGTCACTGCTGCAATCTTTATTCCCTGGGGGATTTCCTCCTCGAACCCAGGAAGAGGGGGAATACCCAAACGATGCCTCTAGGCTGTCTTTTGCAGCATAGGAAGGAATTTAAAAGCGATCCTTTTCACTCAGTTAATAGAATACTGTATTCTCTGGTGGCCAGATTATCTATCAGATAATCAGGAAAAATGGCCAGTTTGTGGTATTTTACATCAAAATGGTATTTTAGAGTTGATGTTATATTGCCAAAAGAAAGAGGAATGGAATGACATCCCATGCACAGTACCTGAAGCAGTGATGAGACAAACAGCCAAAGATAAACACAGAGAAACACACGGGGGAGCAGAAGCTATTAGAGATAACTTGAAACATCAAGCAATTAGTGTAAAAATACCACGAATCAAAAGTGTAAAATACATTTGCAACACAATCCACAGCCCTACAAAAGACCTCCTTCAGGGACTACAAAAAGAGGAAACAGTCCTGGAGTTTATAGGCAAATAGATTTTTCTGAGTTACCTTGACAAGAGGGATACTGATACCTATTGGTTTCAGCTGACACTTTTTTATATTTTTGTGCACCAACAAAGGATGGAAGTGACCAAGATATTGTTAAAAGAGAAAATACCCAGATTTGGAATTTCATTTGGAATTAATTATCGCTGATGTCTTATGACAAGACACGAGCAACATTTTTGCATTTTAATGTCTTAAATTTTGCTAGATACTCAATGATTTAAGTGGAAGTAATCTTAAAGGAAAATTAAAATCACTTCCAAAGGGGGGAATTGTTGGAAATGCCTTATTAATTTTAACTTCTTATAATTTTAGTTGTTTTAATTACCTTTTAAGTAGCAGTCTTTAGTCACAGTCAATAAATACTTAATTATAAATAGTGTGTTGTTCTTATATTCCTCTTAGCCAGCATCTAGCAAATTTGTCATTAAGCTATTTTTGTAGGAACACAGACTGCAAAAACTACTAAAACTTTAAGTTTTGATAAACTGTCTCTGATATCCTTCAATTAACAAAGCCAGAGAGAGAAAGATGCAGTGCTGAGGTTGGACAAAGCAGAATTTATGGACTACAGGGGCATTTTGCAGAAACCAGAAGGCAAGAGTCCAGCTCTGGCCCTGGTTCTAATCTACTGGGTCCCACTGCCTCATCATACAGGGTATGGTTCAGACAATTGTAACTTTTCCACCTAAATCAAAACATGACTCTCCTGCTGCTAACAACTGGGCAAAAGAACATGCCAAAACAGCTGGGACGGTGCAGTGCTGATTTAGCTCCAGGCAAATGGAAAACTCACACTATGAACCAGGCGCAGGGAAAAAGTGAACACAATAACCAGCCCCGCTCAGAGAACAAACCTGGGCTTTAAAAAAGCATTTTCTCGATCGGAAGCATCTAAAGCATCCTATCCACAAACTATCTGTGCCCGCTTCCTCCTCTCCTAAAGTAAGAGCCCTGGATATATACCGTCCCAAGAGGGGCTGACAGAAGCCTTACCTGTGTCCAAATCATTGCTATTGGCAGCTTCACGCAGCCTTTTCAGCGCTACGGAGGAAAGGAAGCAATTACTAGAAAGCACAGAGGAAAAAGGCACGTTTCCCTACTGAAACATTCCATCCCGGAGCTCGAGCCCTTCAACCACGCCGCTACCGGCTCCAGAGAACGGGAAGCAGAGAAGGGGCCAGCTAAGACCCGTTCTCCCCGTCTCCTCCCGCAGCCGGCCGCGGGCCCGCCCGCTCCCCACGGACACCGTCCCCGGCAGGGCCGGGGTGCCTTCGCCAGCCGCCCACCCCGCAGAGCCCCGTGCGGAGCCGGCCGAAGGAGGGGCAGCCCCGGGCGGAACGGCGGCTCCGTGCGCCCGCCGCTCACCGTGGGCCTCCTTGCCCGTCGGCCCCAGCCGGCGGTGCAGGCGGGGGGG
>VYXF01004860.1:0-12728 GCA_013397295.1 Polioptila caerulea | reverse complement strand
GGCGGCGGGCCGGGATCTTGCCCGCGGGCTCCTCCCGCTGCCACAGGACGTGCAGGTAACCCAGGGGTGCACCCGGTCCCAGCGGCGGCAGCGCGATGCGCGGCTGTGGCTCCGGCCCCGGCTCCGGCTCCGGTGCCGGCCCCGCGCCCGGCGCNCCCGCGTTTCCGCCCGGAGCGCTTTGGGTGCCGCGCCGCCGCCATGGCCTACCCGGGGGAGGACTACGACAACGAGGTGCGGGCGGGGGGCTGGGGGCGCGGGGGCGCGTCCGGGCTGTTCGCGGGCACTCACTGCCGCCCTCTCCCCACAGGCTGCCTACGACCCCTACGCGTACTCCAACGACTATGACATGCACACGGGTGAGTGGGAGGGCCCCACGCGCGCCCCGGGCCTGCTTGCGCGCGGCCGGCTCTGAGGGCCCGGCCGGGCCGGGCGGCGGCCGCCTCACTGCTCCTCCTTCTCCGCAGGAGACCCCAAGCAAGACCTGGCCTACGAGCGCCAGTACGAGCAGCAGACCTACCAGGTGATCCCCGAGGTGATCAAAAACTTCATTCAGTATTTTCACAAGACGGTGTCAGATCTCATTGACCAGAAGGTATACGAGCTCCAGGCCAGCCGTGTTTCCAGTGATGTTATTGACCAGAAGGTGTACGAGATCCAGGACATTTATGAGAACAGGTACAATACTATCCTTCCAACAGATGGAAATCACTGTTTTAACTGGGATGCCTTTAAAAGGAAAGGTTGGCTACTTCCTGTGCCGTTCCAAACTTGGGCTTTCTCTGAAACAGGTTTGGTTTGGTTACTGTGGGAAAAATCCCCATGGTATTTCCAGCCCATTAGGCTACTGTAAGTATACACGGGTTGTGAACTGTCTGAAGGGAAGTGTCAGCCTTGGCCTAAGAGGAGAGGAGGCTGCCAGAAGGGATCTCAGTGGTGCCAGTCAGGCAGTTTGCAGAAAGCTCTGAGATGCAGCTTTTGTGTCTCTTCCCAACAGCTCCTTCCACTCCTGCTTGTAGCTGTGTCAGTGTGGCATAAAGGGAATGTGGAAGTGACATACATGTCTGTTTTGTGACTGGGGGATAAACTGAAGTCTCACTGCTTAGTTTGCAATTCTCATTCTTTACTTCAACATTGGACTTACTCACAGGGACTTGTGGTGCTGCTCAGCTTTCACCANGACATAAAGGGAATGTGGAAGTGACATACATGTCTGTTTTGTGACTGGGGGATAAACTGAAGTCTCACTGCTTAGTTTGCAATTCTCATTCTTTGCTTCAACATTGGACTTACTAATCCAATGTTGGTGGTGCTGCTCAGCTTTCACCCAGTCCAAGGCCTCTCTCTGTTGTCACCTCTGACTCCAGCACTGTCATACTGAGTGAGAAGTGGTTTCTCATACTGCCTGTGTGTCTGTTTTTCAGCTGGACAAAACTGACAGAAAGGTTTTTTAAGAACACTCCCTGGCCAGAGGCTGAGGCCATTGCTCCTCAGGTTGGAAATGGTGAGTCTCCCTCTTTCCCTTGGGTTGTCAGGGAGAGAAGGAACTGAATCCCCCCTGATGCTGAGTTAGCAGGTGCACAGCGTTGCTGCTGCCTGAGTCAGGCACCTTTGCTCACCCTGGCAGCTCCTTCAGCAGATGCCTGGGGAGAAGTCAGACTTGAGCAAAGCCTTTCTGTGCCTCCCTTTATTGTTGTGGCAGGAGGCTAATAGGCCTTGTGGCTTGCTGATGTCCTCTTGTGTCACCTTTTCCAGATGCAGTTTTCCTGATCCTGTACAAGGAGCTGTACTACAGACACATCTATGCCAAAGTCAGCGTGAGTGTTGGCCCTGTGTCTTCCTGTGGGTTCTGTGCTGGCTCCTCTGTGCCAGCAAACTTGACAAGTCTTGCTGCCACTGCAGTATCAGTGGTCCCCTAATCTTTGCTAGGCAGGATTGCATGGGTTCATGAGCTGTAAGTCACACTGGTTTTAGGGAAGCTTTAAATCCTTGCCTTTGCTTAGTTTAGTAAGGATTCACTGACTGCTGAAAAGCAAGAAAGACTTGATTTTCTGTCTGAGGCTCGTTAGCTGTCTCTTCAGGCTGGGTGGTGATGAGTGTGCAGGTTTCTCTGGTAGCTCAGATGGATCAGGAGACTGGGTCTGAGTGTTCAGGAGGCTCTTTGTTGCTAACAGCAAATGTGATTATTCCCTAATGTATTAGGGAGGAAGGGGGTGTTGAAAGGTAGCTGAATTTTCCTTTTTGTTGCTGATGTGTGTTTCTTTGTGGCTCCTCTAAATGAGCAGGCAGTGAGAAGGGGTGTCACAAAAGGAAGGTGCATTATTTGTCATTAAAAGCCTCACATGGCATCAGAGTGCCTTGTGAAAAGGGAAACGTGGATACCATAAACGATGGAGAAGAAGGAAATGAAAGGAATAATTCTCTGTGAAACACAACAAACTTTGCCTTTTTTTATTTTTAAAGCTGCTTTGAAATCCGTGAGAAAGTCACAGTACTTGGTTTTTAAAGGAAAAAATCTCAGCAGATGCATGACTTATGGGTAAATAAGTAATTGCAGTTTTACTGTGGACCAGAGGGTGGAGAAATGGGCATTTTTAAGAGGCTGCTGTGTTAACCCAAGCCAGGCTTCAGCAGGAGAAACTGGTTTCTCAAGCTGTGCTGTTAGTGGTTCTCAGACTCAGTGTCTCCAACTGAAACAAGAACCAGTAGGTCAGAGTGTTTAGAAATGGTGTCCAGAAACAGAATTGTTGCTCCATTAAGGCTTCTCATGAGCAGAGAAGGGAGGAAAGCTGGTGAAGGTAACAGGAAGTTCTTGAATCTGAACTGCAGAGAGGAGCAGGGAAGGTTAATGCAGAATATTCACAGGAGGTTTGACTGCTCAACATCCTGGGAGAAGCATCCTGTACAGGAAAAGTCATCCCTGTTTTGTGGGACAGCAGTGCTGCAATTTCAGGTTTTCTGGGTGATGCTGGTGGGTGTCCTGGCTGGATACTGGCTCTAGCACTCCTGAACTAGACCCTCTGCTATTGTGACTGTCCTTCCTGTGCTGTTGCCCATGAACTCCCTCCTGCCCTGCTTGAAATGAAGCAGACTCTGACTTCTCTTTGCAGGGGGGGCCCACACTGGAGCAGAGATTTGAGTCCTATTACAACTACTGCAATCTCTTCAACTACATCCTCAGTGAGTTGCTGCAGTTAATTCCTGATTTGTGACTTTTGGAGAGAAAGATCAGATGGAGAGGGCATAGCTGAAGAAAGGGTCAGAAGAACTGCAACATGTTTGTTCATAAATAATAGAGGGAAAGATAGTCTGTCAGCTCTCTGCATGTTTGAGTTTGTTGAATGAAGAGCAATTTACATCCACAAATTTAAAACCATAAAGAGCAGAAATAGTTTCCAGTGTTTTTGTAAAGAATAAAACTTAGCTTTCTGTCTTGCTGAGAACTGCTTCACTTACCTTTGTTAAAAAGTAAATTAAGCAATAAGCTAAAGAAAACTTGCAGTTTCACATCTATTTACCATTGTTAACTCCTCCTGGAACAAATGTTAGTTTGTGACTCCCTGCCAAGCCTCATGTGGATCAGTTAGGATAAACCCCTGCAGTCTGTGTGCAGCTCCTGAGAGTTGATGCTGCAGAGCAGCCACACTCTGGAGATTAACCCTGTGCATGTTCATAGTCTTTGAAGGTGAAGGCAGTTGAGGTAGTCAAGGCTGCATATCTCAGCCCTACTGGAAGCTTCATTCATCTGCTGCTCATCACCCATTTCAGGGAAATTCTTTTGTTCTTTAATTTATCTGTTCCTCTAGTTCTGACACTATTCTTGCTGAAGGTTTTAACCCTCTTATCTGTTCTCTTGCAGATGCTGATGGCCCTGCTCCTCTGGAACTGCCCAACCAGTGGCTCTGGGATATCATTGATGAATTCATATACCAGGTATGTGATTATAAAACTGGGCCATTTTGGAGTGGCCTTGCCTTTATGAGTTGTATAAATTTTCCATCTCTTGCCTTGCTGTAATTTCTATACCAAGGGTAGCATTGCAGGTTGAAAATCTTTGGTTGCCTCTGTTACTCTTGTGTTAGCTGGTGGATGAATAGTTATAGAGATGTTTAAGTTATAGGGTGCTCTTTGGGGAGTCCTGAACTTCTGTTCCTTTTTCTCTTTCAGAACAAAACTTCTGTCTTTCTTAGTCAGTAGGGCCTTTATGTGTGCACTGAGAGATTGATGACCTGATTTGAAATAAGCTGTGTTCTGAGATCTTGACATTAAGAAATATTTTTCCACTTACTATTCTGTGTGCAAATCTTAGTACAGACCTCAAATGCTATTGGTTTTTCTCTTTTGAGAATATATTCCATTCTCTGTAACTTTTTATTATAGAGCTGCCTGGAATTCCTCAAGGGTTGTCTTGTCAGTCATGAGGACTAAAAGGACCTGTGCATAAAGGGGAAAAAGATGCGTGAATGCAAACACATCTTATAATTTGGTCCTTCTCTTTTCTACCTGTTCAGACAGCAAATTTGTGTTTAGTTGCCTTTCCTAATTGTTTAAGAGATCCTTTTCTGCTTTGATCTGTCTCCTGACCTTTTCCCTTTGTACTGTATAATCTTTTTAGGTGCTTTAAAGGTGGTATCATATGCCATTTTGATTTCCATGTGATCTCACATGAAACTTTTTTTTCCCATGCAACTTGTAGTTTATTGTAATGCATTTGTGTGAGCAAATTTTAGGCTTAGTGCACTTAACTGAGCATCTCCAAACAAGCTGCTCATCATTGAATCCCTGCTTTTTCCTGCAGTTCCAGTCTTTCAGCCAGTACCGCTGTAAAACAGCCAAAAAATCGGAAGAGGAAATTGATTTCCTTCGTTCCAACCCCAAGATCTGGAACGTCCACAGTGTCCTTAATGTGCTGCACTCTCTGGTTGACAAATCCAACATCAACCGACAGCTGGAGGTCTATACAAGTGGAGGTGAGCTCTACTGGTGTCTGTGCTGCCTTGCTTTAATTTGACCCAAGCTGCTTAACTTTGTTTGGGAGCTGCATCAACCCATCATCAGTGGATGGATTCACTGGGAACTGGTTCTGTTGGTGAGACGAACCAGTGATTACATTTCAGGTCCCTTTGTTTCAAACAGAAAAGTACTGAAAGGAAAGCTTGCTCCCTTGGGGATTGGCACTGTGGTTGCTTTTTTCAGGTGACCCTGAAAGCGTGGCTGGTGAATACGGGCGCCACTCCCTGTACAAGATGCTGGGCTACTTCAGCCTGGTGGGGCTGCTGCGCCTGCACTCTCTGCTGGGGGATTACTACCAGGCCATCAAGGTGCTGGAGAACATCGAGCTCAACAAGAAGGTAACAGGACATGTTTTAACCCTTCTTTTGCAGTCTTCCAAATGCTGTTGAAGCGTGCTGGTGAAAAATTGCTGTGTTGAATCTTCCAGCTGAGGAACTGTTTGTGTCTGCTGTAGTTGTCAGGAGTTTGTGGCTGAGTACAGCTGGAGCTTTGGCATTATATCAAGCCATATGATAATGCCTGATGCTGTTGCAGCACAATTGCCCAGTTTTTTAGGAGGTTTGCTGTGTTGTGCAAAGCAGTGTTGTTACAGAGACTACTGCTGGAACTGCAAGTGGTAGTGCAGTGGTAACTACCTGAACACACCGTTCTTACCTTTGTCAGTGGCTCTTTCTTGTACTTTTGGCTTCTGTTCTCACTGTGCCTGCCCCCACCTAGGCTGGTTTTGCCTTAGAGTTGAGTGCTGCTTGTGGCTAATAAAAGTTCAGCTGCCATGGGTTTGGGCCAAGGCTTGGCACAGATCTACATTCGTGCTGTCTTGCACAGGATGTGGAGTGAAATAGGGATAATATAAATAGGGGTAAAGGGAACTGAGCAGAGCAGTGTTAGGCACAGAGCAAGAGTCCTCTCCTTGCAGGAAGCTCAAACTGGAAAACATAGGAAATGGGAGGATCTAATAAAACAGTGAGGAAGCTGCTGCAGGGATGGGTGGGAGGCGAGGAATCCTGAATTAACCCTCACCTTTCCGTTTGGGATGGGAGTGAAAGCAGAGGTGGCTGGATTGTGGCTAACAAGTGGTTTGGGTTGTTTCCCCTGTAACATAGCACGTTACTCCTTCCCTCTCAGAGCATGTACTCCCGGGTGCCTGAGTGCCAGGTGACCACCTACTACTACGTGGGCTTCGCGTACCTCATGATGCGGCGTTACCAGGACGCCATCCGTGTCTTTGCCAACATCCTCCTCTACATCCAGAGGACAAAGAGCATGTTTCAGAGGACGACCTACAAGTATGAGATGGTGAGAGATGGAAGAGACTAGACTTCCCAAAAGAAAAAGCTGCTGTCTTCTTTCCCATCCCTCCTCTGTCGCTTGGTAGCTTATGTCTAATAGCCCAGCTTTATTATCCTGGGCTTGGCTGGTGGTGATTGGGGATCCTCTGAACTCCTTTGTCATATGTGACAATATTTTCTCTTAACTATGTTGCTAGTTACCTTGGGTGTTCCCCATACTGTTGTCCCAGGTCCATCTGCACTCTAGCTCTAGGCAGGGTTGTTAATGAGTATCAGCTGCTGGTGATGCTTTTGTCGATCCTCCTTCAGACTTAGTTGTGTTTCTAGCCCAGTGTTGCACTTCTTGTTGCTGCCATTGTCATATATGTTGCCATTACCTGATAATGATTCACAGACATGGCTGTTACAAAGCTCCTTTCTCTTTGTACCTAAGCTGTCCTACCTCGTGATTTTGGTACCTGTTTTACCTGCTGTCTCCTTTTTATCCTTATGATTAGTTCTTAACTCTTTGTTTATTCAAATCCTGCCAGCCTTAATTCCGTGACACTTCAAAAATTTGGTGTGTCTGTTCTAGCCACACAGCTGTCCATTTCATCCCACACTCAAATATTTATTTTTCTCAGTCTTTTCTTCACTGACCTCCCTGATAACTGTCCCTTGCCAGGAGATGGTTGTTAAACTATCTGCCTTCCCTTCTCTGCATGTTCTTGTTCCAAAACAGTCAAATATGCTTCTGGCCCTCTGGGTTCATGGCTCTGGATGCATTTACTCTGCACCTTCCTCTTGTCCAGCCCTCTCTTCTATTCCTAAGAGCCTTGATGTGTCATTCATCCGTTAGCTTTGCCCAGAGGCACTGCTTCTTCGTGCCATCCCCCCTGAGCATTAGGACCACCAGTGTAAAAGATCTTCCTCTGCCAAGCGCAGCTGCCCTGGGCACCCCACAGCTGGGCAGGCCGTGGTGCTGACAGGGCCTCCTGTCTGTGCCAGATCAACAAGCAGAATGAGCAGATGCACGCGCTGCTGGCCATCGCCCTCACCATGTACCCCATGCGCATCGACGAGAGCATCCACCTGCAGCTGCGCGAGAAGTACGGCGACAAGATGCTGCGCATGCAGAAGGGCGACGCGCAGGTCTACGAGGAGCTCTTCAGCTACGCCTGCCCCAAGTTCCTCTCCCCCGTGGTGCCCAACTACGACAACGTGCACCCCAACTACCACAAGGAGCCCTTCCTGCAGCAGCTCAAGGTCTTTGCTGATGAAGTTCAGCAGCAGGCGCAGCTCTCAACCATCCGTAGCTTCCTCAAGCTCTACACCACCATGCCTGTGGCGAAGCTGGCCGGCTTCTTAGACCTCACGGAGCAGGAGTTCCGGATCCAGCTGCTCGTCTTCAAGCACAAGATGAAGAACCTGGTATGGACCAGTGGCATATCTGCCCTGGATGGAGAGTTCCAGTCTGCCTCTGAGGTTGACTTCTATATTGACAAGGTTGGTATCTGCCACTTGCTGGCTGGGAAATTCTTTCATCTAGGAAATTCTGGAATTGCAGCACCTAGTTCTGTTCCGTTCTGTGGGAGACATTCCTTCTTCCTTTGCCATTTATAGGGCTTGGCTGCCCATGATGAAGTTATAGCCCTGCAGAAAAAGAATGTCAGTGGATGAAGAGTGATGGAGTATCACAGGCATCTTTGGCAGTCAGTGTACCTAGAAAACAAAACACTTCCCTAGGACAGAGGGAGCTGCTTGTCAGTGCTCTGGGAGGTGACAGTTGGGTGACAAATAGTGCTGCTGTTTTTGTGTCAGGTGGGATTGTCCTTGTAGGTGTTCCCCACATCTCTCCTTTGTTAGACAAAGCAGAGATGTTGCTTGGTCGTGTTACAGGTCTGCTTTGCCCTGCAACAGCATTTAGTTGTGGTTCCTCTAGGAGGGATCTAAACACAAGGTGTGGGGCTATCCCCACCTGCCCTTGGAGCTCCAGCAGCAGGAAGTGTAGCAAAGAGTCTTGCAGGACTTTAGTCACAGAAGATGGCAGTAACCATTGGGCTCCTTGCTAGGAAGGAGAGCAGGTTGCCCTGTGTTCTTGGTCCTTAGAGCAGACCTCTTCTTGCAAGGTCTCATGCCATGTCTCAGCCCAGTTCTCATGGCATAAAGCATGACTGAAAAGAGGGAAGCATGAGCTGGGGTTGGAACTGTCAAACTGCTGCAAGGAAGATGAAAACAGGGTGTGTAAGAATGTGGGAAGTGAATATAACCTGATCTGGGGACCCATCCCAGGCAAAGGTATGAGGGAAGGCAGCCCAAGGAGAACAGAATGGGTGCTGTGGGACTAGTCCAGGTCAGATGTGTGTGGTGCTGACCCATGGCTGGGGTGAAGCCTCTTAGCTTGATGTTTGGCAGCTCTTGCTGTCTCCCTGCTAGGAGCACAGCCCTTTTCCTAATCCCATCCTGTTCTCCTCCCAGGACATGATCCATATTGCAGACACAAAGGTTGCTCGGCGCTACGGGGACTTCTTCATCCGCCAGATCCACAAGTTTGAGGAGGTGAGGCCTGGGTGGGAGAGCTCTGTAGGAAACATGGGGCAATCATTGGGCTGTGCAGGCCCTCGAGGGTCCACACTTGTGTGAGACAGCTGTGTAATTCCATGCTGGACTTAGCCCTGGCTCTGCAAGGCCCTGGGCAAAGGCAGGTGTTCTGAACAGCTGCTGCTGGCCTTTGAGGAATGGTATGTTTTTGTGAGAAGTACTCAGTTGAGCCACAGTGGAAGAGGAGGAGAGTTTTACTGTCCAGGGATGCAGATTCCATTGTCCCTAGATAGATGTGGTGTCCCTGTCAGTAACACAACCAAAATCGTATCTCTAACTTCAAAACTATGGCTCTAGAAAATGGCCTCAGAGGTTTCTGGAGCATAGATGGCTTCAGCATTGAGCTTGGCCAGGAGGTGACATTCTGTCACTGCTCCGCTCTCTCCCAACAGAGGCTGTTCTGCACTGGAGACTCAGAGGGCAAAATTCTGTAATTTGGGTTCTTTATACAGGGTTTTGATACTGCTGCCACAAGTTTGCCTCCTCTCTTCCCCCACATCTTCCTCTGGTGCCTTGAAGAGGAGAGAGTTCTACTTATTCCCCTTCTGCTTGACACACTGTATTTGCTCAAGAGCTGTCTTGTCAGAGAGTTGGAGAGGAAGGAGTTAAAAAGCTAAAGCACTGGGGGGAGCAGCAGTGTGTATCCATCACTGTGTGTTTTTCTGACCTTTGCTTTCTCTAATTCCAGCTGAACCGAACGTTGAAGAAGATGGGCCAGAGACCCTAACGTGGATGCAGTGCAGGCCTGGCTGAGAAAGGGGTGGGAGAGATTATTCTCTGTGTTGAGGGAGGGGAGCTCAGGGTTCTGGCATTTCTGGAATCTCCTGTGACTCAGAAGGTATTTTGTATTTAAATATGCAGACTTGTTTGGCTCAAACTATGCTACAAAGGACAAGACATCTAATAAATTAGTGGAATTTTCCTGATGAGCATTTGTACTCATTTATTTTTCCTCTGTGGAAGAATATAACTGCATCTGGAGATGTGGGCAGCTGCTGTTGGCTTGTGCTCGTGTTGGTCCATGTTGCAGGTAACAAAAGGGGGCAGATCTGTTCAGGTGTTCTGTACATTTACCGTGCTCAGCAGAGGGGGAAGGCTGCAGGAAGATTGACAGGAAGAAAATGAGCTGTTCCACAGTGTCCTCACAGGATATGGAAAGAGATTCAAGCTGATACTGTTCCTTTTAGCTTTTACCCCATGCATTGAATAGACCTGAGTTGTAGTTATGTTCTTAGAAGGCTGCATTTTTGCCTTTCCTCCTCTCTATTTTATTTTAGTTGCTATGGAGTAGAAATGCTCCAGAATGGATTTTCATGTTAAAGAAGAGGGGAGAATTTTTATAAACATTGAACCAGTATTAACTGGTCATCTGGTGAAATGTCCTTGCTGGAGGTTGTGTTTTATTTCAGCAGGGGGGATGCCCAGGACCTGGCCCTTAATTTAATTGAGTTCAGTTTCTCTGGAAAACTCCCCAAGGGCCTTTAATTTATTAAAACCCTTTAAATGCAAATTTTCCCTGCTCTCCAGCTGCAAATTTGTAGTGCCTTGAGAAAGGGGGGAAAAAAAAAGTTGAAAACGAGTGACATAAAAGGGAATCAAGGACCTGCAAGTGTTGGGGAAGAGAATGCAGGGAATGAATCACATCCCTCTGCACCCTCTCTCCCTTTTGCCATCTTTAAATAGTTGGGTGTTTGAGTGGTAGAAACAGGTGCAAGAGGAAAACCTGCCTGTGTAATAGAAAGCTACACAAAGCTGTTTCAGATACACCATCTGCCCCTTTGTACCTCTCCCTCTCATTCCTCTGAGAGAGGGGTCCTAGCAGTTCAGTTTGCCTCTGGGTGTGATTCTGTTTAAACAAAGGGAATAATTAGCCTTTGTTGGATTATATTCTGTGTTTGAATGAGGGTCAGGTTTCCAGTGTCCTAGATGTTGCTCAAAAGTAAACTGTTTGTTTCCCTTCACAAAGTCAAGTAACTCAGGCGGGCAGGGTACAGGCAACACAGGGAGATTAAATGGGCAATTCCTGTTGGAATTCCTTCTGGGTGATGGATGCTAGGAGCTCCACATCTCCAGTTCTGGACGGTTTGAAGCAGCCTTATCATTAAATTAAAGGACTGAAATGCCACTGCATTGCAGCAGCCTGTGGGCTGTGTTCATATCAAGCAGAATCTGCTCCTCTTTGATTTTAAGGCTGACACTTTTCCTTCTGTGTGTTTGCCAACAGCAGCACAGTAAGCATAGCTGTCAACAGCAGCTGCCCTACTTTCTTACCATCCAAAGCCTAAATCTTTCCCAGGACGTGCTCAGGGGGATGTGAAACACAGCATGAGACCCCTGGCAGGTATCTCCATGATCACTTCTAGTTCATGGCATAGCGGAGGAATCCAGTGTGTTACTGGAATTTTAATATCTGGTTGGCGTGTCGGAGTTACAGATTGTTAATGCTTATCTGTATCACCCAAAACACTCCCGTGGTCACAGGCTGTTCTCAGGTCTGTGAATATCTGCTGCTTTGTTTCCATCTGCCAGAGCAGCCCCCAGAGGATGCACAGAGACCGTCCCCTGATCTCCCTGGCTCCACGCCCTCCCGGAGGGACTGCCGAAGGTTAACTGAGCAGGACTGGCACTTGGTGGAACGGGGCCAGGAGGAGCTTGCAGCTCTCACTGGGTGGAAAGATGGGCTCAGCGAGCTGCGGTGCCTGGCACTGCTTGAAGCCGGAGGAATGCAGGGTGTTGAGCAGCATCAACAGAGCCCCGCTGGCGCTGGGAAGGCGCTGCTGGGGGAGCTGGGGGGGCTGGAGCTCGAGCCTCGCCTCCTGCTGCAGGCCTTGGTGAGTGGAAGTGGTTCTGGACAAAATGGTTTTGTCGGGAGGGAACCGCAATACAAGGTCATGTACTCTGTGTCTCTGACCTACAGTTGTGAAGGGGCTGAGTGTAATTCTGGAGTCTGCAAAAGTCAAGAAAACCTCCCTCGTGCTGCTGTCGCTCAGGGTACATCAGGCAGACGCAGTCGGGCAGATCTGGGGGTTGCCGAGTAGCCAGCTCGGTCATTGCAGAACCGACACAAGGTTTCGTTTCCTTTTTTGCTACAGAGTAGTTTTCCTTGTGATTTACACGGCAGCTTCTCCCGGGCGCTGAACCAGTCTGAGAATTTATTTTTCACTTTTTACAGTTCTGGGGCCGTAAAATGATAGAATTAAACAGTGGAGTAGAAGAAAAAGAGCCCTACGGATGAAATCTGAGTGAAGGAAGGAGAGTAGAGCCCATACGAAATAACTGCAGAGAATGGACTCTTAAAGATTTGGAACTGGCAGCAATAAGCTCTACATCAGTGTGATGATTTGGTCTTCCACAGAGGTAGCTGTTGGAGGTGAAAAGAAGGATAAACCCAATAAAGTAGCCTTCAACAGTGTTCTCTGTCAAACTCTCGTCAGCCCATCGCCCCGAGCGTGCCCACCAGCTCCCGGGACAGTGCATCCCCTCCATGCTGTGGGTTCCTGGGATTGTATCGCACCCTTCCTCTGCTTCTCCCAGGGCTTCCCGGGAAGCGCTGCCTGGGACTCCAAGTGTCCTGATCTTCAAAGCTCTCCTCGGCCCTGAGCCTGCCCTGGGAGCCACCTACGTCCCAGATGTACTCCAGTGCCACGGCTTATGCCCCTAGGACTGCTGAGAGCTGCCTCTGCCGGGAGCAGCCTCTGTCTAAGCCTGAGAGGGATCCAGAAATCCGCCTGCCGAGTGGTTTTTAATCTAGCTGAATTTAAACTGCATTCAGGCCCAACTCTTCCCCGAGGAGGGAGAGGGTTCTCCCCCCGGCACGCCGCCCTGCTCCCCGGGCAGCGCCGGGCCCCG
>VYXF01004859.1:508086-602200 GCA_013397295.1 Polioptila caerulea | reverse complement strand
TTTTTCCCCTTTCAGCTTCTTTACTGGGTATTTAGCTCTTCCTTCCTTAATGGGAATTTAATAAGACCCAGCTGACAAGTGCTCAGTGAAGTGACCAAGCAGCACCTGAAGGAGATGGGATGTAAGATCCATATAAAATGCCAGAGTACAATCATTGTTATTAAAAGGATAACCAAATGAATTCATAATGATGGGACACTCATTTCAAAGTTTCCATAGCTGTTACACATCAGGAAAAATACGGAAGTTACCTCATTTTCTCCAATCCTAAATAACCTTATAAACTCACCAAAGAAATTAATTAGCCAATATTTCTTGAAAATTCATAACAAAGTTTCCATTTTTCCGTCAGATAATTCCTTAGTGCATTCTGGTTTTTAACTTCCTTCGAGTCTGGATCATTTTGATGTGTGAACAGACATTTTGTGTTTCCATGGGTTATTTCCACAGGTTCAAATATCTTCTGTAATTGACATTTTCCTGCTTACAAAAGTTGTCAAACTTGAAAGTAGCAGTTGATTGATAAAACATGGGTTTTGTCTGTAACTTAAATTCATTGTTGGGGCTTTCTGCTCAAGCTCTGAATAACTTCTCTCTTCAAACTGACCTGCACTGAGAGTTTTTGGGGGCTTTTGGTTTGGCTTTTAGGGTTTTTTAAACATCTATGTTTTAAACTACTTCTATAAAAGAGAAAGCAACAGCTGCTTTTCCCCTTTTCCTACAGGTAAATCTATTCAACAATTTGCTTCCACTTTAGAATTACGACTCTCTAAATAAAGGAGTGTAACTTGAGTTTTAAACTAAAGTCTTCCAAAGTCAACTTCATAATCATTCAGTAGCATTTCTCCTTTCCAACCCTGACCATAAAGGAAAAAAGGCAGAAAGCACTGAGGAAAGCACTGACATTTACAGCATCACAGAGGGCTGCAGCTACACAGGCCAGAAAGCAGCACCACAGATTATTTAATACTTAAAAACTCCACAACAATGTTAATTAATATTAAAAACCCACACACATTAACTACAAAAGGAGCGTTTCTTGTAGTGATGAGAAAGGCATGAAAGCACGACCCAGAGCTGAGTAGGGGCTTTCTGTTGGCTTTAGTGGGTTCTGGGCCTTGTTTGTAACAAAGGCACCAATAAATCAGCAGGGTGCTGGAGTGACCAGTGCCAGTGCAGATGGGGATGCCCTGACCTCTGCACAGGTCAGCACCAATACAGCCCTTAGTGTGGGGGCAGCTTCTCACCATTTCCACCTGGATGTCACTGACTTGGAACACTGACAGCAGCACCACGAGGGCACCTCGCCCTTCTCCTCTGGGGCA
This sequence comes from Polioptila caerulea, assembly GCA_013397295.1. Taxonomy (NCBI): domain Eukaryota; kingdom Metazoa; phylum Chordata; class Aves; order Passeriformes; family Certhiidae; genus Polioptila; species Polioptila caerulea. The sequence goes on along the minus strand of VYXF01004859.1, from coordinate 600,875 downwards.
GGGTCACGCCACCCTCCTCTGACCCCAAGTTCTTCCTGTGTGTCACAGAATCATAGAACAGTTTGGATCTTAGAGACCCCCTGGTTCCAGCCCCTGCCATGGGCAGGGACACCTTCTGCTATATCCAACCTGGCCTTGGACACTTCCAGGGATGGGGTAACCACAGCTGCTCTGGGAAACCAGTGCCAGTGCCTCACCACAAAGAATTCCTAAGATCCAATTTAAATGTCCTTTCTCCCAGTTTGAAGCTGTTCCCCATCTTGTCCTGTCACTCCAGGCCCTCATCAAAAGTCTCTCTCCATCTCTCTTCGCTGGCTGCTTCAGGTACTGCAAGGCCACAAACAGGTCATCCAACGCCTTCTCTTTCCCAGGCTACCCAACCCCAGTTCTCTCAGCCTTCCCCAGAGCAGGGCTGATCCATCCCACAGTCAGCCTGCTGTCCCTCCTCTGGGCTTGGTTCCAACAGGTCCCTGTCCTTCCTGTGCTGGGTACAGCACTCAGGAGTGCCAGGCCCGGGTTTAGTTCCAGCAGGGCAGGACCTGGATGCAGGCAGTGAGCGACACAAGGTTTGATAAAGCCACAGAGTGTGAGGGAGCTGGAGAGGCTGAGCTCTGCCCAGGCACAGCTCTCCCACAGACACCACCCCCAACCTCTGCTCCCTAACACAAACACCTCTGCTCAGAGATGGCTCAGGGACACTGCACCACTCTGCACTGTCATTTGGCCCCACTGTAACAAGTACAGTCACAGAATTCCATTCCATTGTCCTGGATAGGGATGGATTAAAGCAAGAGGGAATTTTTTTTTTTTGAGTCCCAGCCCAGACACAGTAGTTTCACATGCCTTTGGCACAAAACTGTTATTGCTTTCTGAAGCAGTTGTTGTTTCAGTGACACGACTTCCTGCAGGGGAGTTTTAATTATGGTTGGTGTATCACTCAACTTCGTTATGTATTGCTTTGAAGTTGTTCTTTGTATCTGACAGCAAGAGGATGGAAAACAAACATGACTGTTTATTCCCTTCCCCTTGCCCTGCATTGCCTTGGTACAGCCTTTGCTTTGGATTACACAAACATGGAGCAGATGGAAAAGGAGATCCTAAAGAAGAGACCAGACAAAGTGCATGTACCCTTGGGCTGGCAGGTGTTTTCTCTTAATCTGCCCTTATGAAGAGTCAAGCAGACGTTTAAAGCCCCCCAAATGGCAGGTCAGGCCCTGAAGACAGAAAATTGCTGAGAACTGTTAAATTATTATTTCCAGCTGGAAAAAAAAAAAAAAAAAAAAAAAAAAAAAAACAACCAAACTAAAAAAAGCAAAGCAAACCAAAAATCACAGTTCCTGAACTGAGCACATCAGTGTTGTACTGGGAGATGCCTCACTATAGCAGAGAGGAGATATCTGCAAGCCTTTTCACGTAATTGCATGAAGTGATACCCCAAAGAGAGGCAAGGAACACTTCCTGGTTGGACTGCCAAGGCAGGCAGGAAGGATTCCACGTTAGCCAGATGGCAGCAGAGTATGCACAGCCTCCAGTGGGCTGCCAGAGTACACCCCAGCCTTGGTCTCCTGAGTATTTCTAATGAATTTAGGTACCCAGGCCTAGGTGATGGCACCCAACTCACCATCTTCAAACACAATCCACCTCCACATATACACATGGCTGTGGCTGTGCATACTTACTCAATTCAAGTTTTTTTCAAAAATGCAATTCAGAAAAAAAGATGGTTCCTAAAAGCCGCTGTGCCAGCAATCACAGAAAGCATTTCAATTTCCCACCATCTGCTGCAAGGCACGTGCCCATTGAAGCTGCCAGCTGGGATATTCATTTTGGAAGAACCCTCTTTCCTTATCTTGAGTGAATTTCAACAGCTTCCAAGACAGACAGGAGAGATCTTGTAGGTTCATCAAAACCTTCCCCCACCCTATCAAGGACACCAAGACAAGGCACCACAAGAACAGCTTCTAGCAGGGTCAATTATTATTAATGGTTTCTTCATTAACAGAGCAACTTCATTCCCATTCTGCCTCTCCCATGAAGGACAGAAGTTCTCATCTTTCAAAAGGAATCTGAGCAAGCCATGTGGAGATTTCGCCATTTGTGGCTTGGGAAAGTGGAGATGAAAGACTTCTAAGACCTTTAACTTGGGTTTGTTTTCTTCTCTGGGATGATGATGACATTACTCACCACATGTATCATCTTCCAGCCCCGGGAGACCATCCTGGGGAAACCCAGTGGGCTCAGAAATCCCTTCTTATTTTAGGGCTCTTGGTTTCCCTGTGGTCTCCATCACCACCACAGCCGAGATCCCACCCTGAGAGTTTGGAAGTTGCTACTTAAGATGATATTTACACTGGAATTTCAAAGAAGGGTTACAATGGAGCCCTGCTCCAGGGCTACATGCAGTCAGAAATTCCGTTTCTATTAACAAACTGGTTTTAAAGGGGGTTTTTTCGTTTGGTTTTTTGCCTTGAATGTTGTGTAGTGCTGAGGAAATACCTTAAAATGAAGGTGCACCTACACCACTTCTGCAAGTGCTTGGTGACTGGAACTCTTTGCTCATGGGAAACAGAAGTCCAAACACACAGAAAAATCCTCCAGCCAGCTCTCCACTCCCCCCCCTTTCCCAACCCTGCACACCTGGTGTTTACCATACCCAGAGGACTCTCTCACCTTCTCCCACAACCCAAAGTCTGGACTCGAGCAGTAAAGCTGAGCAGGACACAAACCTGGCACATCCTCTACTTGCTGGTCCCTCTCCCTCCTCATTATTTGCTGAGGCTTCTTTTCAGGTTCAAAGTCTTTCCACGGTGCCCGAGTGAATAAACCTCATTAAAGAGGAGGAGAAGAGTCACCTCCTGATGCTGGAACCCCTCGGCTCACACTCCAGTCACAGCAGCTGCCCACGCTCACAGCCACAACATGAAAAACCATCCCGAAATCCTATTGCTTCAGAATCTTTGAACCCTGACAGATGTTCAGGGATGAAAGGGGAAATGAAGCTGCCGAGTTCCTTTCCTGCCATGACAGAAGTGTACACACAAGTCGACTACTTCCTATGGCCAGCCCCACCCTCTGAAATTCTGAGAAAAAAGGGGAAAAAAAGCTCAGCTAATGAGAATTGCAGCACCATTCACGCCACAGTAGTTAAGGTTGTATTCGTTATAAATCCCCTTTTCAAGGTTTCTGTCACTCCGCCATAAAAATCATTCTGGGTTGAAATTTAGCATCCAAGCTTTCTGCCCAAGGACAATATTTTTGACAGAATCTGGAAACAATTGGTTTGGCAAAGCACAACTGAAGTTTTAGAGAGTGCAAAAAAGAATAGTGGTTAGTGGTGTCAGATATTATTTTATGCTCTCATAACTTAAAAACAACTAATTTAGGTTCTGTGGTTGTTATTACTCCATAATTTCCTCTGAAATAACTGGCTCATTCCTAATAACAAGCTCCTGCAACTGCTAGCACTTCTCTAAACAGAAAAATAATAGTATTCCTGGGCCAAATTAAATTAGCTTAGTGTCACTGCTGCCCACTTCTATCAGCTGAGGGCTTGGCCCCAGGTGTCAGGCAAAACTAATTTTTGGTGTGTGCGTGTGTCTGGTTGGTTCCATTAGCCCTGAGCTGGGCAGTTCCCAGGAATTCAGCGAGCAGATGGTTAGGTAATGTCTTTGGGATCCGACAGAAGGGCTGGTGCTCTCATCAAAGGCTGTTGCTAAACACGGCTCGACTTCAAGCGCTGCCATCAGCACCTCCACCTAGAATACGTAAGGAGTTCTTGGGAAGCAGAAGCCAGGAAGCCACGCCGGCCGCCCCCAAGCCCAGGCTACAGCCAGGCTCCCTCACTGCAGTGATTCACTCCTGTTCAGCTCCTCTGGCTTCGCTCGGCAGAGCCCAGCGTTTACCATCTGAGTACATCTCCCACAGCATTTTGGAGGCCACTGCCTCCCAGGGCACAGAACCTGGCTGCTCCTGGGCAGAAGGTGGTTCTGCAGTGCCTTGCTCAGTCAGGTACTTGCTTTTGAACTCAGGCAGCACTAGGGCTTTTTCCAGTGGGCTACAAGTAGGATTTGGGTATTTTCAGAGGCCCATCACAATAACCACCTGTGTCCTCTTCCTTGAACCCATGTAAATGATGATTCTTACTGAAAAACAGCACTCGGATAAATGAGTACTTCAGAAAGATACTTTTGTGCTGTCACAGTTTCTCATTTGCACATCTCACCAGGGTATTTGGGAACTTGCAAACCTTTTGTGCATACATCAGAGAAATAGAGTGCTTTTTCTTCATTTTCTTCCTGTTAGTTAACCTGATGTCTAGCTCCCCAAACCCTTAAAATTCTCCTATTCCTTCTGTATTTCCCTCAAGTTTAATATCCACAGGTAAAATAAGCACTGCTCAGAGGAATGGAGTCAAAGCACAGCAACAGTAAAAATTAGCCAAGTACCAGGTACAGGACACTTGGGTCCTTATCCAAAATTCCCACTACTTCTGCACTTGAACCCTGGTGCAAAATTCCCTGTCCTGCCAGGTGCCCTTTGACAATCCACAGCTGTGTACATCGTGACGGGATGCTGAAGTTGGCATATTCAGCATGAAAACCAACAGCTGGACAGGGGCTGACTCCTCATGCCAGCAAATGAGAATTTTTAGGTGATCTGATACCTATCATTTCCTCTGTGTCCATAACCTCTTAAACTCAAGATGCCACAAGTTTACAAAGCAGCTTTCCCCTTAAAGGCTGCTCACTTGGACACCGAAGAGCACAACAAGGAGGCTCCAAGCAATTACATGATTAAACAGTGTAATTTTTCTCCTTATCTTTGAAGCAGGAGGACGAGGCCCTCGAGCAGATGAGAGAGGGCTCACGGGCAGCTGGAGCCTCAGTCCACAGAGGGAGGAGAGGAGCAGCAGTGGGTGCTGAGCAGAGGTATTAGAACACCCATCACCAGTGCATAGGGACCGGCGCTGGCCACCAGAGACAAACCTACTCACCTGACAAGAGTAGTAAATTGCACAGTGTCAGATGTCAAGAGACCTTCCCAAACACTGTTTGGAAAGTCCAGGGACTGTTTATGTTGGGATGGGGGGAAAAGCATTCATTCCCCCTTGCAATGGGTTAAGCAGCTCTTACCCCTAAGATAAGCTACTTGTGCTAAAATGTCAACAACTGACCTAATTTATTTTAGATATGGAGCAAAAGTGGCCTCTGCTCTTCAAGTTTCGGTGGACAGCTGAGGGGAGGATAAAAACCAGAAGAAAAGGGATCCCTTTTCACAAAAAGGCACTATACTACCCTGTCAGCCGATGAGGTTTTTCTGCTTGAGCTACTCCATCTTCCTAAACGATACCAAAGAAGTCTGCTTGGTTTTGGAAGTGACAATCTGAGAGCAGCATAGAAAGCAAGCCCTTCCTGAGAGCTGGTCAAAAATTCAGGGATAAAAATAGCAGCTTTCTGCTTTGCCACAGCAGCTATAGCTTGTTCCTGTCAAGGTGGTTTTAAAATAGTATTTCGGGTCACAGCCAGAGAAAGCCCCTCTCAGCTACCATTTCAGAATTCTGCTTGGCCTCTTCCTAATCCCTGGAGCAACAAGAGCAGGCTCCTAAAAATACCCAGGAAAAAATACAGGAGCTCAATCAATCCATTACTTTCAGAATAATATTTGTAGATTCCTCATTTCCCTCTGCGATACCATCACATTTCATCATGAAAGTCAGGTTCAGGTTTTACTTGGCATCTGCACCCCTTGTGGTGAAGGGAATAGAAATTTGGGGCTTCCAACAGCTGTGGAGAAGGGCCTTGAATATTACATCATTTATCAGTAGTGTTTCCAGAAAAAAAGGAAACATTCCATGAAAAGATAATTTACTTGCCTTAATAATGTAAGAAGGAATTAAAGTGGAGAAATCCCTTCTGGCAGGATTTTTGACAGCTACCTTCATTTTCATCCTTGCTGACTGCACTTGTTCACTTTGAAAATGAAGTTTCCACTTCAAAAGGAAAAAAAAAACCAAAAAAAACCCAGGAAAAGAGTGCAAGAGGGAGCCTGTGATGTAAAACTCATCGACTACAATATTTTCTGGGAAGCTTACCTGCTCTAAAGCCCTCATAGACAGGCACCTTGGAGAATATTAGGGAAATGTTTAAGCACATTCAGTAGGAACAAACGTCAGGGTTTGGCTTGAAACAAAGTGTGCATTTAGGCAAAGAGAAGTGATGGATCCAAAACTGTAAGAATAGATACATATTAATGACTTTTCCCTAGTCAGAGGAATTGGAAACAGTTCAGGAGAAGAGGAAATGGTGACTTGTCAGTTCCCATGTTACCATTACTGCTGCTGTCAGTGGCAGGACCCAGTTTTTTCTGCTCCCATGAGATCCCTCCTGTGCCAGGCTCTGTGTGAGCACAGAAATCCAGAGGCAAATCACCAGTGATTTCCAGCACCTACAGCCAAATGGCATTTTTGGGGGGAGGTCCCTTCTTGCACCAGGAGAACCAAAGGCCAGGGAGGCTGAACCTCTTTCTCTGGTCTGATGAGGACCAGGCTAAATATTGCAGGGCAAATGTCCCCAAGCAAGAGGGATAAAACAGACTGCAGGCTGGATATAATTTGACTCAGCACAAGTCACCTGGTGATTCCTGCAGAAGTGACACTGAGGCAGGTCCCACTTGGGCCTAACCCCAGTCACCCTCTTTGGATGCTCCTGCCCACCTAAGCCTTCAACTTTTTTGGTAGACTGAGAACTTCAGGCCTGATTTCTCAACTGTTTTCCAATTTCCATTGAATCCAAGGTACTTATATCATTTAAAGTTTATAATTTGGTAAATTCTGACACAGCTTAGAATGGGACATTTCTATACATCATTTCCATCCACATAAACTTGTTCATGAATGCAGTTCAAAAAGAGAAAAAAACGTTTGCAAGTCATTCTGAAACCAACATATTGTACGACTACTGCAATAAAGGTAGCTGGGAAACAAAGCCTGTCACATAACACAGCCCCATTGAAATAAAACTATGATGTCTGCACAGTATTTTTAATTATTTTTTTAAATCCAAATTTTTTTGCAGACCTGCACATTAACTCAGTCACTCAGGCTAAGCTGGTGCATACATCCCTGAAGCTATAGTAAGGTATTAATTTTTGCCAGAATGATGCATTCAAAAATCCTTGCTTGGCCACTGAGGGATGAGATTGCCTTACCAATTGCAAATTTGAAATGAGATACATACATGTTTTGCTGGTCTCTCCAGTGCATGTTTTCAAACCTTTCTGTGCAGCCACAAGGAACAGAACCCCAAATACAGAAGCACCATCAGACAGACCAATTTACCAGGATCCTGCACTGATTTCTTCACAGAGCTTGGCTTTCTGCCCAAGGCACTGCCAAGCTCTAACACAAGTTTCTGACAGCTCTTTGGGGGTGGTGGAGAAGAAAGAGTGTTTCTGACCCCAGCCCAGTGAGGCTGGGCTACCCCAAAGCTACATGGGTCCAAGTGGGGAACAAGAGCTGCCCTGGGAGAGAGAAGAGAGGAGGAGCAGGGAGAGGAAGGCACAGGGACCTCACCAAGCACACAGTTTCCAGGCAAGCTAGGAAGCTGTACTGGACTATTTAAAACCCCTCTTCAAGTGAGGGCTGCAAAATATAAGCTACTTTAACAGAGACAACTGATGTAACACAGGACTGGAGCCCCTGGTTTCACCTTGAGCACCAGATACTGAGCCCAGAACACACCAGACATGTCACAGGCAGGAGGTGAACACTTCCACAAGTGTCTGTCTGCAGGGCAGGTCCCTGTCCCAGCCACAGAGCTAAAGGGATAAAGACCTTTTGCCCAGTCTGGCTGGCTCTCCCTATCTGAGCAGCCTCATCCAGCTGAGACCCCAAAAGCCCAGCAGAGTCAGCAGTAGCACCTTGCAGGGTGGCTGGAATGGAAACCCCAGCAGCTCCTCCCAGGGCTTTGCATGAGGAAGGGTGACCAGCTCTAAGTAGTTTAACGAATGCACAATCCCCTGCACAGAAGCCCTTTATGTGAAACCAATGAACCACTGGCTGTTTCCAACCTCAAACAAAATACAGGAGAGTTTTGATTGTGGTTTAGAAAGAAAACTGGAAGGAAGGTGTTGGAAGGGGAGCAGATCTCACCCAAGGAGATCCGTGTGAGTGCTGGGATTAACACACTGCTGGCAATTCCTCCCAAATACTGACAGCTTTGTCACATGCAGCTTCACTGCACAGCTTTAAACCTTAGGAACTCCTCGTGTGCTTTAAAAAAAAAAATCAAAGGTCAGTGTGAAGTGACCTTTCTGAAATGGTTTCAGTGTCCAACACTAGGAGCAGAGGGAACAGCACAAGGAAAAGGATAGGTGTATGGGATGCTCAGCAGCATTTCCAGACAGCAATGTGGATTTATAAGCTACTTGAAGAACTTCTTCCAACTTTTTACCCACTCCCATTTTCCCCTATACGAACGATTTCTAGCAAATCACAGCCTCCACTCTCCTCCCCTTTCTGAAGGGCTGGGATCCAGCTGGAAGCTGGTCCACTGGGAAATAAAATGAGGAAAGGAGTAAGCTGGCAGCACGATCCCTTGGCAGCTGGTGCTGGAGACAACACTCCCCTCTAATTCACAGCATCAGAGAGTTCAGATTTCAAGGGAATGGCTGCCTCATTTCCTGCCAAGGCACCTTGCAACAGCACAGCAGTGCCCTAGCAGGATGCTCCAGCAGCCAAATCCTCCACAGGACTTTGATGGACCTCAGCTGACAAAGGAATGGCTTTACACTGCTGTGCAAAGCCTCCTCAGATAACTGCTATCTGCAACATAAACCACCATCAGCTAACAAGGACTAGCTGTTCCCAGCACAGCTGAGATTTTACTTGAGGTATTTACACTGCTCTTTGCCATAGATAAGGAATTATGATAAGAATTCAAGCAATTGTGTTAAAAAAAAAAAAAAGAGGGAAAAAAAAAAGGCAGGGGGGGAAGCACCCAACCAGGCAGTTTACAAACTCAAGAGGTTTCTCAGGAAGGAACTGTGTTAAAAGGTAGTTTAGGTGTCCTAAAAGCAAGGGCTGGGACTTTTGAGTCTGGGTTGTCTCTTTTCCAGTTGCTTGTGAGACTCTGGACAATCCATTTAACTCTGGACCACTGAATCTCACAGTTCTGTGACTCAAAATTAAGAGAACAGTAACATAAGAAACGCTTTTATAATCACGAAGCCTCATTCTATTGACACAAGGCCATTTAACAGATGGCATTTCTAACTGATATCCTTCTGATACCCAGGATGGATTCTGGGATAATCCACTGCAGGCAACCCTGCAGGGCTGAGGGGAATTGCTGAGGGTTTTGGGTTCCTACCAGGGAATTGTGAGGACACCAGGTTTCCTCAATCTTGTACCTCCAAGAGCATCCTCACTGTACACACAGTGCCCTGGAGGTGGCAATCCCTGCCCCATCAACCTCCCTGCTGTAAGACCCCCAGGGATCCCAGACAGGATATTTAGCACCACCTTAGTGCTTTGTACAATTGAAGATAGAAAAATGGTCACTACCGTGGAGACATTTAAAAGATCCTGACAATCTATTCCTTCCAAAAAAACCCCAAAAAACTAAAAATAAAACAAAACAAACAAACAAAAAAAAAACCCCAAAAAACCACCCCAAGCCTAAGCAGTCCCTTCACTCCAAACTATTGGCATGACTTAATTTTTGCAAAAGATGCAGATGATTTCTTGTCCAGTACATTTAGAAAATACTACTGTAATCTTGTATCAGAACAAAAACTTCAGAAAATTATTTAAACAAGGCAGCATTTCAAGTGGAACAGATACTCCAAACTCAACCAGCTGCAGCCAGGCCTGAACAGAACCCTGGGGCAGAGCTCTCCCCATCCCTCCTGGCTGAGGTCCATAAATACTGTGGGAGCCATCTGCTCCATGGAAAGGTGTGGAGCACATTGTGCTCTCTTCTTCTTCCTCCTTACACAGCAAGGAGGTAATTGAGCTCCCAAGTGCTTGTCTGATCTTGGGAAAGTGCTAATTTTAATATTATTCCTCCTCTTTGCAGGCCTTTGCACCTCTGCTTTCACGGTGGAGATAGCGTCAGCCCCACCAATGCCTTATGACAGGTAGGGGGACAACACGTGTCTCCTGTCCTGGTGACAGACACCTGGACAGTGCCTGGCACAAGGGGATCTCGCTTTTGGTTGGAGCACCTGGGAGCAGCTCTTGCAGCAATCGTGTGACACCTCTCCAACACAGATGATGCTGACTTTGCAGAGTGTTCCCACCCCAAAGCTGCACACTCATTTTAACATTTTGACATCACGCAGGGCTCAGCTACCCAGTGTGGTATCAAAGGGCTCACTTTGGACTTGAAGGAGGCTGCGATTTCAAGCCCTGCCTCTCTGATCCAAGTGCTTTGCAGTCAACAGTAGCAAAGCAAATATTCCTGTTTTACTGCTAGTGCAAAGAAAACTCCACTTTTCAAGGGTTTGTGCACTGAGCAGAGCAGATCTTATTTCTGTGACTCCACCTCACCTTTTTTTCCCCACAATAACACTGGCATTTCTTTGGAGAATATTTAATTGCAGAAGGGTTCAACAGACCCTCCCCACTCAGAGCCCTGTTTGCAAGTGTCAACCCCAACTTGGAGTTCAACCCTCAGTCAGCAGAGCAGTAAAGCTGGCAGGCTTAAGTACTACAGGAATGCTAACATGGCAGATCTGAGAGAGTTAATTTGGCCAGAATGCACTCTAGTAATGTTTATGTTTTAGATAAAGTGCCTACAATGTTGCAGCTTGCCCTTCTGACCCCATTTCCTCATTCGTGTGCAGCTCAGAGAAAGTGATACTTAATTCCAAATCTTTGCTTTTATTAGCTCCCAGAGAGGGATAGGATTTCATCCCAGCCTTATCTCTGTTATAAACATCCTGTTACCATTCATATCAGGGGGATATCTTTGGGAAAATGATTAAATGCTTTTCTCCAGACACAAACAGCATCCCCCAATTGATTCTGCACAGTCCGGGGTGATTTTGCACGTGTGTGTGTTGTCAAACAGCACGAGCCTCAGTGTTACAGAAGGGGGGAAATTTTACATGCAAGTGTGAAAACTCGTGGGGCTCTTCTACAAAATCCTGATATCTGTGCATTCAAGAGCTCAGTGCTGTATCTGGACCCAGCTTAGCCAGAGAGGTCAAATTCTTCATTTTACCTTAAGTGTGCTGCAAACCACCTCTGATTGCACAAGCCACGAGCAAGCATGACATAAGTGCTGGTGCTCTTCCAGCTGGTTTCAGGGTTGAATCAACTTGGACACATTCTTGCAGTAGCATTAACAATATTTACTGTGCATTTTTAAGGTAATTTTCAATTGGGCAAACAAAATGATGAAGCACTGTGTACTCAAGGCAGCTGATCCTGAAAAGCCCCTTCCTCCCACCCCACAGGTGACCACCACATAGCACTGCTCTAAAGCAGCAGCTCTTCAGCCAAGGCACGTTCCCAAACTTGAAGCCCACAAAAGGGACTGAAAGAACAAGTCTCCCCAGGCTGTCCAGCAATACACACAGGTGGTACTTCTAGAATCCCTGGTCTGTGCATGTCAAAGGACTCACAAATCAAGAAAGCCTTCACCACAGAATCACAGAATGGCCTGGGTGGGAAGGGCCTTGAACACTCATCTCATTCCAAGCTCCCTGCCATGGGCAGAGACACCTTCCCCCAGACCAGGCTGCTCAGGGCTGCATCCAGCCTTGCCTTGAACACTTCCAGGGATGGGGCAGCCATAGCATCTCTGGGCAACCTATTCCAGTGCCTCAGCAGCCTCACAGCAAAGAATTTCTTCCTAATATCCAATCTATCCCTACTTTCTGCCAGTTTTAAGCTGTTCCCCTTTGTCCTGTCATCACACGCCCTCATAAATAGTGCTGGGGAGGCTGAGGCTTGGAGGGAGACTCTCTGGATGTGCCTGCACAGGGTTTGTGAAAGATAATGGGCCTGTTAACATCCTGCACGTTGCACATGGCCAAGTTGGATGCTCTGACAGTGCAAGGGCGGGGTTTCCCCATGTCACAGTTGCATTTCTCGTGTGCAGTTCGTGGCCATGGACATGCAGAGGGGAAGGTGTGATGGGACAAGCCCTCATGCAGAGGCTCTCTCTGCTGTGGCTGTACCCAGGGCTGACACAGCAGCTCCTCGGGACATCTTGTCAGTTTGGTGTCTAGCTCTGCACCCACCCTCCAGCTCATTTATACAACAGGGCTGGGCCAAGACCATAAAACCCCATATGTCCAACATTAAACCCTCAGATTCACTCATTCAGAAAACACATTTTCAGTGTCACAAAGGGCGGGTAGGAAGCCAGTTCTCCACGACTTCCCACTAGAGCTGAGTGCCAAATTATGCTCTTTTTGACCTAGAAAATAGATATCCTGCTCAACTAAAGCCCTGGATTTCCAAACATGCTCAGCAGGCAGCACTGCTCCTCGATGAGGAGCCCTGGTTCAGCTCCACGTTCCCCAGCACGCATCTGCAAACACTTCCATATGGCACAAAGTGCCTGGAGCAGGGGCTCAGCCCAGCTCCCCACCAAAACACACCCAAATTCTGAAAACAAATGTAAACCCAGGTCTACTTGACTTTTAAAGGGCAGACTGAGTATTAACATATATATGGAATTTGGGGTAAAAGCGAAAAAAATGCTTCCAGTAGCTGGAATATACCTGGTTGGAAAATTACAATTATTTTGCAGGGAAGTTCAAAAGGAATTTTTTTAATATACATGGACAAAAGGAGACATATCTTATTCTGGAATTCTTTTTTAAGAAGTTAGCAAAGACACAAAGAAAAGAACACCATCAACAAAATATTTTGTTCCATGTTCTGTAATTAGCTTCTAATTCCTTTTAGCTTTGGAGGTTTGACTAAACCCAGTAACTCGGTAATTTAATGCAAACAAAATCCCAAAGTGAAAATTTAAACAAAAACTGAATTTCACATGGAAAGTTAGTTCCTGCTTCTTTCTTTCTTTTCTGTCCAAGATTGAAAGATATGAACTAAAATGGAACATTTTTCACAATTTCTTTCTCTCCTCTTGCTGGAGGCTGTAATAAATCAAACAGACTTTCAATTTAATCTTTTCATTTTAACAGCCTTTGTACATAATTAAATAACACACCCTCCAGGGACAAAAAGATGGAGCAGCCCCTCCGTTCTCCGTCCCTTTCAGCCTTTCCTTCTCGGAGAAGCAGAACGAGGTGCCTTGTGCACCAGGGGATGATTGTGACCAGGGAAAAGTCTTTTTGAGCACTTTGGAACACCACCCCATCACCTTGCTCAGATGGGCTGGAGCACCACGGGGCCACAGCAGCACCAGCTCATCCCACAGCTCCCAGCACTGCACATCCCAGTTTCCTGCATCATCTGGAAAGGGTCATTCTCCAGCAATCAAAAAAAAAATCCAAAAAAACTGTTCATGGCTTGTACTCAAGGAACCTGTACCCAGGGAAAGCCTCCATGTGGGCACAAATAACAAGGAAAACAAAGCCTTTTGGGATCACCACCAGCAGATCTAGTCTCACCCGTGTGAGGGCCAAAGTGGGTTCTACCAAAGAAAGGTAGAAACAGGCTCAGAGGGGTGCAGAGGGCACCCACCCATCTCCCCACCAGCCTTTCCTCCTGTCCCCAATCGAGGTTAAGCTCCCCCAGCAAACACCACTCATTTCCCCACTTGGCCCTTAGCCAGAAGATTTTGCCTTCCAGTCATGTGAACTCTTCAATCTGAGACTCTTACAAGCTGAGCTTACATGAAACTGTTTCCTGAAACAAACTGTTCCCATTCCCTCTCCACCCCAGTATTCCTGCTAGAGCACAGCCAAGCCCGTTTATGGATCAGCCAACAATAAAGAAAGGCTCAGAAGATCTGATGCATCCTTTAAAAGCTAGGGAGACATGGTCTCCTATCAGGCTTGCTCAGTTCAACTACACTCCCCTCAAACATTACATCCCTTAATGTGTATTTAAACAGGTCTTAACCTCTTGGGTACATTTTCTAATGACCTTTGTTTTAACCCAGAGCATTCACTGGTGCAAATGAGATGCTGTGAGCCCTGTGTGAGTCATGAGTTTTGCTGAAGTGAGAACTTGATCACAGATTCCAATGAAAAGCAGCTCAGATCCTCTATGTTTACTTCCAAAAGCCAGCCTGCCTGCTGTTTTTACCACGGCTGGATATAAGAAACACGACATGACATCGCAGCATGTTGGGCAGAAGAAAATTGGACACGAAATTATTTATTCCACTCGGGACCAGGACACCCCATAAAGCAGGAAGCTTTTGTGAAGGAAGGTGAATGGGCAGTGGAAGAGGGGAAGTGTTGATGGTTGTTGCTAGATACAGCACATCAGGGGGCCTGACTTCTGGGATGAAGAGGCACCATGAAACCCGGACATGGTGTGTGTCACCCCTGCCTGCAGCACGAGGAGCAGCTCTGCCATGACAGCAGGGGAGAAGAGCCAGGAGAACGGGAGCTCAGAGAGTAAAGCAACACAAATCTGGTGGGATCTCACCTGGAATAACATGTGAACATCTGCTCGTTCTTTCCTTAAGATGAAGTGCATTGGAAGGAATTAAAGACACGGAGGGGTACAAAGGAAGTGAAAACCAGAAGAATGCAGTAAAAGACTAGATAATGTTAAAAACAAAGCTCCTAACAAAGCCCCCATCACCTCTGCTAAAAACAGAACTATCCCAGGAATGATGGTTTCTCACTTTTAGGGAAAAGAAAACCCCTGTCCCAGAAAAGGACAGAGAAACTTTTGCTGAACTTTTCAATTAGAATTGAAGCCTGACTTTTTCAGTCCAAGCCAGGTCTCCAAAGCAGTTTCTAGGCAGATATTTCATTTTCATTTAACTGAGATTTAAACATGCATTTGAGCCTGGGCTTTTCCAGGACTTGATGACTAAATCTCCTCAGTCTCACCAAGAGAGCTGAGCCCTGCATTGGCCATGTGCCTCAAGGAGCCCACAGTCAGCCTCATCCTGGGATCTGGGAAGAGGGAATGGACCATTAGGCTGGGCTTAGACAATCCTGGGAGCCAGTGGAAAGCAGGTCCTGCATTCCTATCAAACCCTGTGCTAAAGTGAGAAGTCAAGCGTGCTCCAGGGTACAAATGTGGTACCTCTGGGACAGAAACAGCCACGGTGACAAGGGCCTGAGTGCAGCAAAGGGGACCTGGGGCCCTGCTGCCACTTGCACAGCCCCAGAGCCAGCTGTGGCCAGCTGCTGCAAGGTCTGACCCACTCAAATGACAAAAGGAGTGCTGGAGGTCACCCCCACACCACAGAGAGCCTCAGCCCAGCTCTTTCCACAGCAAACTGCCCTCCTTCCATGGTAATGCTGATTCCAATCAGGAATACACAAAGCTTTCCAAACACAGAGCTTACATCTATTTCTTTAAAAAAAACACAAAACACCTTTTTCCAGTTTAATATTTGGTCTCTGATCCACCTTTTCCCTATATTTTCTCAATAAGAACATTTTGATGTTCAAGGAGCTGTCAGCCTGGGCTGGAAATGCTGAGACCTGACATTTCTAGATTAAATGTCAACCAGATGTTTGCACACTTCCCTCATGAGCCCTTCAAGAAGTTTCAATTTGGTATTGTGTTTCATTATTAGGGAAAACCCAAGTTCATACCTTCAGCTGGAGCTGAAAGGGATTGAATGCCTCAGGGGAAGAGAGGGGGCAGAAGAAATGACAGGTACCTGAGCAATAGGAAATACTAATCCAAACTGCAATACACAATAACTGGTGTCTATCTTTTCTTTTTCTCTAATGTATTTGAAGCCTGACTGAAATAAACTGGCTTCGATTCCAGAAACTATTTTTATATAATACTAACATTTTCCCTCAACCACTGAAGCAAGGGAAATGTGGAATGGGACACTGCCCGTCCCTTAATCCTTTCAGTCTTAGTGCCAGAGGTGGCACTGCTTCTTACCATGGAGAGCAGGAACCAGGGGAAAAACTGAAAGGAGATTTAATGGCAAAAAGAGAAGAGACAAGGAAGCATTACTGGAGCTGGAACTGTCTCTAAAGCCCCTACCTGAGATGCAGGACTCCTCTCATTTCTTTGTGCAATTTTGCCAGAGAGAAGCCTCAGTTCCTGCTATGTAAAATGGGATTTATAAGAAGATTTTTTTGTGTTTGCTGTGTCTTGTATGGTCTTCACAGCCAGGGACTCACCCTTACTATGTTTTTCACATGTACTGCAACAGGGCCTCAGGCCGAGATGGGAGCTCTAGGTGCCAATGTAGTCAATAAATAAGGATATAAATAATACAGTTTGAGCATGTGGCTGAGAACTGGCTCTCATCCCAGAAATTCAGAGTGAACTTTCCTGGTTTTGTTGGTTTAGTTTGATTCTAGTTTCTTGGACAAAGTCACAATTTTTTAAACCGCATTTTCAGTATTACTGAAGAAATCAACAGGGAAACCTGGACCATGACCCTACCAAATGGGCCTCATGAACATCTCCAAGAGGCAAGGAAAGAGGCAGTTCATGGAGCAGGCAGGATCAACACCCCCTCCCAAGCCAGATCCTTCACTTACAGCTGCATCCAAATTCCAGAATCCACATTTTTTGGATCAAGCATATCTATAGAAAGAACGGCACTAACACAAGCACACACCCTGCTAGAGTTAAGTTTTGTGATAAAGGCCGAATTCTTCTCCACGTAGAACAAGCTCCAAAAGATGCCATAAGAAGTAAGACCCCAAAAAATCCCCACTGGAGCAAACATTCTGCAAGAAGTGAACACCTCCAGGGTCTCCCAATCCTCCTCCACGAGCACAGTGCGAGCTGTGCTGATCAGCTGAAAGCTGATTCCTAACCCAGGAGGGCACAGGTGAGGATTCCCACTGAATGTCATTCCTGAGAACAAGGAACAATTCCCCAAGACTCGGCAAAAGGCTTCCAGACTGCGGCACAGTGGGGCCACGATGAGAGCCTGACCTTGCACACTCATGCTCACACTCATGCTCACACTCAGGAGAAATAAACTGGGTGAAATCCTGGCTGTGATGAAGGCGGTGGCAGAATTCCCATTGACTTCAGGCAGGTCCAGGATTTCACCCATTCTATTTTTGAGTGTCAGGGCAGCAACTGAGCCCCAGATCTCATTGCAGCCTCCCAGGCCTGTGTGGAGCCACTTGTCAAGGTTCAGCGATCACCCCAGAGCACCAATCCCATCCCCAGCAGGCTCACAAGATGCTGGTGAGCCCGGGGGAGGTGAGCAGGTCGGAGGACTCTCCGTAAATGTGCCACCCAAAATGAAGCAGATGGAGAAATCTGATCACTTAGAGCAACTCCTCCGTTGCTCGCCTTGGTGGGGCGCAGTGGGGATACTGCTGAAGGCTTTTGAAAACAAAAATACTTCATCACTGCAAAGGCTGGGGGACACTGTCCTGTGGGAAGTCTCTTTTGACAACACAATGGCATCAGAAGAGAACAGACAGACACGTTCAGCACAAAGATATATTGAAGGGAGTAACAAAGGGAAATGAAACCCAGGCAGTCAATCCATCCACACTGTTCAAGAATAATCCCATGGTACTGTCTTTGCAAGAATCCAAAGATTGGGACAGTGCTAAAGTCAGTTCATAATCCCCTGGCAAAAACACACAGGTTATCCACGTCCTTCTGAAGTCAATGAGGGCAATTTCAGTGCCACCCTCAGAGCATTAGCATTTAATGTATTTGTTTGGCATTCATTTAAAGCTAAAACTTCCTAAGAAGTAAGATTCTCTAAGTCATACACATGCTGGGAAACATCTGCTTAGAACCACTTTTAGGTGATGGTCGCTCTCTGCGAAAAGTTTCTAATGGATCTGCTGGAGAGCAGCAGAGGGAAAACAGAGTTTGGGTTTGCTAACAAGATACAGAGAAAAGTAAACCAAGAGTATAATTTTCTCCCATTTAAGCCATCTCAGCAGCTGGCCATGTCACCTACAGAATAAATACTTTTGTCTTTGTGATTCTATTCTAGGATTTGAAGTGAAAACTTAATGTTTGGTTCAGCTCTAACAGGAAAAGTATTGCCAGAGAGTAAATAAAATACAGCATCTAAGCTGCAAACCATACACCTCATGTGTTCACATCCCTGGACTGAAGAATACTAAACATATCCCCAGCAAACCTTGCTCATTCCTAAACATGAAAATATAACACCAACCAACCTCTTAGACAAGACAATAGCAAGCCTTGAATGAGCCATGACCTGGTCTCTCATGGAAGAATCCAGATTTTGCTTCAAGAAAGTAAATTCTTGCTATTGAAATAGCTGTGATTTTTGGTAACTAGAACCAACTGCATAAGCACAGATGAATCTTCACTACTAGATGCATACTTGAACAGGGATATGCTGCCTGATTCTGTTTACAAATAATTAAAAGCCCCACCTGTAAAATCTGCCTTGGTGAATTTACTTGGCTCAAATGGTTTTCTCAAACCAAACTTCTTTTGTAGTGTCAAGGCCTGAAGTCAGAGAAGTTCTGCATGTTTATCATCAACAACTCCCAAGACCTTATACAACATACAATCACTTAGTCCAATACACACACACAGGCAGGAACATGCAGAATCCGAGTTTGTCTTGCAAGGTGGGAGATGCTGGAATGCCAATAGATATGACCAGAAAAGACATTCCAGTGTGTTAAAATTATTCCTGAACACTGGAATGACCCTGTGCTCCCCAGAACTACGAGTAGCTAACAATGGAGGGAAGGAGAGTTGTTGAATTGAACTTCTAACAGCCTAGCACTCTTAGACCCCGGAAAAACAATGGTGAGAAACACATCACAGTCCCCTCCACCCCTGGAGTGGATTCTTCCCAGGGGTGCTTGTTAGAAGCACCCTGTGTTTGCCAATCTTTCTCCTGAGCTTCTCGCATAAAAACAACAAACAACCCACAAAACCCCAACACAAGTCCCAAACTACACATATCCACCCCGTCCCAACACAGGAAAAAGGCACCCAGCTAAGTGGTAACAACACAGGAAATGCAGGTGTGTGGCTGGATGCAGCTTCCTCTGCAGATTTTGGCTCAGACAAGTCATGACACAAGCCTTGTGTGACCACAAGTTCTCCCGGGTTGCAGAGATGGTGCTTGTAGTTGCAAAATAATTGTGCACACAGCAACAAAAATATGCACGTTTAGGAGTACCAGTTAAAAGAAAAATACTTCCCTTGTGAAACTTCTTCCCCTTGGGTTTGCTGAGGGTGCGTTTGTCAGAAGGGAAAGCCAGGAAAAACACTTGAGGAAGCAATAGTCGAGCTATTTTCAAAACTGATTTTGTTTTTAATGAGCAAAACAACCTCCACATGAGTATCCCTACAAATCAGGTTTTTTCATCCTCTGAAAGTTAATTGAAGAAGGGAGTTGTAACTCGCAGCAGGTGGTGAGGACACCTGCTGCTATTTGTATCTGGTGCACAGACAGCCCAATCCCCCAGCCCTGTGTGAGCGGGGCTCAGGGTGATGCTGCAGAGCAAACCCAGGGAACACCTCAAGCCCTCACCACCTCCAGCAGCCAGGCAGGGAGGGAATCACCACTCTTTACAGCTCATCAATAGAGAAATTAAACAGGACAAAGAATAACTTACCTGTGGTCAAAAACGGAGCTTGTGGCCGAAACAAGATCAACACCCAGCCCCACTATTGCCCATCAAATCATCTTCACCACACAAGACAAACACTTTCTGGGTAGGGAAAAAACTCATATTTCAGACCTGTGCCCACACAAAATCCATCTCTTTGCATTGTTTGTGCACATAAAATAAAGCGCATTCCTCAGACAGCCAACATCTTTCTCCCGTATTTAAGACCCAGAACTAGGCCTGTATTGAAAAGTTGGCCGTCCCCAACTTCCTCCCTGCTGCTGAGGTAAAGCTCTTTCTGGAGACACCACAGAGCCATGCAAGCTCCTTTTCACACCCCTAATTTACCAGCAAAGCACCCCTTACTCTAAGATTGCACCTGCCAAGGGTGCTTCTCCCCCCTTTACCCTTCACAGCGCCTCAGAAGGGCACCCACAGCTCACCTGGCACGGGGACTGCTCGCACCCCCTCTCCAGCACGGTACCTCGGGGTCTGCTCCACGTTCCAGCGCAGGACCAGGCCACAGGGACGGCCGCAGGAATGGCGGCGTGAGGGCCGTGAGGGCCGGGACGGCTGCGGGAGGGCTGTGAGGGCAAGGGACGGCTGCGGGAGGGCCGTGAGGGCAAGGGACGGCTGCGGGAGGGCTGTGAGGGCTGGGACGGCTGGGACGGCTGCGGGAGGGCCGTGAGGGCAGGGACGGCTGCGAGAGGGCTGTGAGGGCTGTGAGGGCTGNGAGGGCTGCGAGGGCTGTGTGAGGGCTGTGAGGGCAGGGACGGCTGCGGGAGGGCTGTGAGGGCACAGCGCCCAGCATGCCCTGCTCTGGGCCAATTAACTGCCCTAATATGGATCACCTGGAGCAGTTAACGAGGCACAAGTCTCAGCTGCTGATTTCTCAAGTGCCCTGAGAGCAGCTGCTCAGGAACCCCCAAATCTGGGAGCTGGGGCATTCGCTCCGCTGGGTTGAACTCTGGGCATTTGTCCTGAGGGCACAGCAACACAGCAGGTGGCCAAAGCTTTTCCTTCAGCCCGTGTGGTGTGCAGGGGAGTGCCCCGGGCCGGTGCTGAGTGGGTGGGTGCTCGTTGCACAGCGTGTGCAGGTGTTTCTCAGGAGAGCAGAAAGGACCCAGGGCACTGCAGACCTGCCCCCCTCCCTGCGTGCTCTCCTAGGCATCCACCTGGATTTGGGCTTTGGAGGGGGCCTTGAATGTCTCTGAGAAACTCCCTTTTGAAATGCTGTTTTCATACAAATAAAAGAGTGAAAGTCTTCTAAAATAACCTCCCAATGATGCCTTAGGTTTCAGCTTTTATAGTTTTTAGATCTTGCGCTGCTTTAGTGGGTAGTTTTAGGTTTCATATTCAGTGCTACTGAGCTCTCTTCACAGAGCAGAGAGACAAAACAATTCCTTCTCCAGCTTGGGACCAAGGACAACTTTCAGGCCCAAGAACAAAAACAGGGGTGAAATGAGAAGGAAAGACCAGGAGGATGGAGCTTCATAACCTGGAGCTGTGGTTGGACAACTGACTCTAATTAGCCAATGGACTAGAATTTATCAAAGTGTAGGATGCCTTTTTAACTGGTGTCCATTTTGTGACCACTTTGGGCCATCTTGGGTGTGGCCCAGCCGGGCTCTTGTGCTGCCCAGGTGTGCCCAGTGAGCCCTTTTAATAAATCCCAATTTATCCTTTGGCTCTGGCTGGGCTCTGTTCCAAGTCAGCCTCCAGAAGGCAACACCAACAAAGTACTAAAACATTCAAACAACAGAATTGGCTAGAAGTGCTAATTTTCAAAGAAAAAAAAAAGCCATTACGTTCTGTATTTGACCTGAGTTTATACTTTAACCACTTAACAAGTGTCAATTTTAGACCAGTTTGCTTGAAAAACACTGATAATTTTTTCCTTCACATTTTTAGAAACAAAATTCCTTTTCCTCCCATTTTAGTTACAGATCAACCCAAACAACATGGCAAAATATGTATATGTTAAAGCATACCTGGTGCAGCTCCACAACAAAATTCAGCACCTCCTGCTGAGCTCCAGGAATCTTGTAAGATGTTATTGTGCACCCACTGACCTGTCAAAATACAAAATGCCCTCAGAACCTCTAACACTGACTATCTGTGCAGTAGATCACTGTACATCAGTATTTCTGGATACACTTTGTCTGTCCACTCTCTACTTGTTTGGAGCAGAGAGTAAGCAAAATGAGATGGTTTAGGCAGATGCTAACACGCCCTGAACCAGGTTTAAATTCTTTGGGCAGTAAAATACTCTTTATTTAGAGTGTAGTGCTTCTTTCACAGTTCAGGCATAGTTCAGTCCCAGTCATATAAATAATACTCTGACTATTATAATAGAAAAAAACCCCAGTGTATAGAACTACTTATTACACCAACCAGATAAGCCCTTTAAGGCCAGAGTAATTTATGGACTATGCTGGAACGTTTATGGGCTAATTAGGCAGAGCTACAATGATAATGAATTTTATGGATGCTGAAAAAACCCTGCAGATGAGCAGCCTGGCAAAGCACAGAATGTGACACAGCTTTGAAGGCCATTCATCCAGCACTAGTAAAATACGGCTCTGCGAGAGCCGGGGCTGTGCCGGCAGCCAAAGCAGCGCTGTAAACAACTCCTGCCCCCCGGACAGATGGGAGCTGGGAGCTCCTGCAGCCCCTCCTCAGCCACTGGTCTTGCCTGGGAAATATGAGACATGAAAATATTACATTTGTTTGGATAACAAATAGTTCCCACCAAAGCACAAAGGCACCAGCCCAGCAAAGCAAGATTGAGGCGTTCCTAATTTTCACATCTTTCTGGAGCAAACTAGATCCTTCCTAAGATTACAACTCACTGCTTCAATCCTGAGTTTTTGGGGCTTGAAATTAGTCAAGGAAGGTAATTGTCTTGTTCTCTCAGCAGTGATGGTTTTGTCTGGCTCCGGAAAGGAAAGGAGTCCAGAAAAACTGGTGGATTTTTGGGGACAACCTTCTCCAAACTCAAGAACTGTCCATGCCAGCAATCTGAAAAACAATGGCAGCAGGAGCCTGCATGGAGGAACACCGAGCTCCTGGCAAAAGTGAGCCATAAAAAGGAAGCATACAAGAGATCCAAGTAATTACAGGTGACCAGGGATCCAGTGGGTGAGCACACGCTGGAGCAGGTTGCCCAGAGAGGTTATGGAGTCTCCACCCATGCAGGGATTGAAACCCTGAGAGGCCCAGGGAAACTGCTCAGAGCAGGGGGGTGCAGGATGGTGTCCAAGATTGTGGCACTGGGGCTCAGAGGGTGCTGAGCAGAGATGTGTCACCCCACTGGTGTGCCAAACACAGCTGAGTCAGAGCAGCTGGGGACGGGCCTCCATCCTCTTCACGCCCAGAGCCCTCTCAGAGGGGTCAGTGCTCATGGCTTGTTTTCTCCCAGCTGCAGGCACACAGGTGGGAATGCCCTGCCCTTTGCACAACCATCCCATGGTCAGAGCTCTCAGCTGCATGTGGGGAGCTCTCCCACCAGTGCTCATGTATTTTACAGTAAACAAGCTTGGCATGAAACAAACCAAAGCAAAAGGAAACCCAAGCGAAATCATCTTGGGAATTGGGATGAGAAGCCAGGAACCCTACCTGCCAGCTGGATGCCCTGAGTGCTGTTACAGACCTTTTCTTCCCAGGGTATTCTCGTTCTTGGAGCTCTTTGAATCCCCAGTCTGAGCTAACAGAGGCTCTTGACTGTGCCAGCCAAGCCTGTAACCCCAAGGCCATGCAATGCCATAAGCAGAAACAACTGGACATCTCAAAGACTCATCTACAAGACTCTGCAATACATATGTCAACTTTCTTGTAGTAGTTTTTTCTGATCCTGTTTGCCTGCCTTGCCTTGCAGCACATCTCAGCATGAAAGCAAACAGCCCAGAGATCCCTAATCCCCTCACTACTGCTCCTATGTTGTTATCTCTGGGCAGAAGGTCTGGCTTTGCAGCCACACATTGCATGTCACACCTCGGTGTATTGATTTAGCAACAGCTTCCTCTGATTTATGGCTGCAACTGACATTAGAACTGGTTGCTGTACAGAAAAATTAGTGATAAAATGTGGCATAGTCAGTAGAAATTAATTTAAAGCCACTAAACCTGGTCTGTGAGTAGTCCTGTGCTTCTAAGTTAAGCGCACTCTGGGGTGTACAGGTATTTAAACAGGGCTCAGCTCTGTGCTGCCCAGCTGTTCTTAAAGGTGTTTGACTAGCTACAATTGTAAATTGAAGGTAAATATGATTTTCAAAAGCTCCTCAAATAATACTTTTGTTACTCTCAGTAGGAGTTAGTACCTATATCAACACAGACCTGAGAGTGTTTCCTCCAACTAAATGAGGAGACTTCAATCCTGAAATGAACTGGCTTAAAAAGCTCCGAGGCTGGGTCCTGGGAAGGATCTTAGATGCCTTCTGAAAATCTCTCTCTGCCCAGTGAGGAAAGGTGGCCTTCAGCCGCAGCAGCACTGAGCAGGGAATATCCAAACAGGTCCCTTAGGGACTTGGAACGGGCTCTCTTAAGAGAAAACACTCACTTTGACCTAAAATCTGGACTCCTTGGGACAGAACTTCGGGCCTGCTAATTCATTTCAGTGCCTGCTGACACAGCTAATTAGAGATAGGGAAATCAGATGGGAGCCACCTCCCCCAGCGCAGACCTCTGCAGCTGAATTGACCCTCTAACCCAGCCTCATGGCCAACCAGAGATGCTTTTTTGGGGGCTGATTCGTTTGTCCCATTTCAGGGCGAGCTCTGGGCTCAGAGCCCATTTCTCTGCCTTGGGAGCCCAGGGGGACTGGTTCCCATGTGGCTCTGAGCATCAGCCTCTGTAGGTGGATAAATTCAGGTGAGACAAACCCTCTCCCTCCTGAAGGGATGTCATATGCCACTGAAATCATGCAGGGCTAGCCACCCCCGTGCTTTGGCTGTCCCTCCAGTTTCTGCTATTGATTGATAGATCCATTAACACACATTAATTCATATACACATTAGTATATGACCTTTTGTCTTTGTACGCATCTGCTTGGGGTTTGGTTTATTGGGGCACCAAATAACACCACAATTTCTCATGGGAACACCTGAACAACTTGTAAATTCACATATATAAGTGAGGGTATTAGAACAGAATTCAACAAAAACAGAAATCCAGTGAAACACACTGACAGTCAAAACACATTCTTGGAGATCCTCTATTTCCTTTAGGTTTCTGAAACACTGAATGCACAAATGGTTTTGACATTAATACTAGGACCTTTCAGGCTTTGCCCTCTTTTATTTTTTCCCTACTTGAAAATGGAGAGACATTGGAAGTATTCTGATGTGTTTGGATCACCTTTCACATCTCATACTGTTCTCCAGTCAAAAAAAGTGGGAAAACAGGAAAAAAATAAATGAAAAATAGAAGGCTGGAATTGCAGCTAAACCACGGCAAAGCTGCAACTGAAAAAGGAAGCAAAAATTTGGTTTACAGAAACCAAAATATATAAATCTTTCAGTCTAGTACTTCAGTCTGATTTAGGAAAAAGAAAAAAGGTTTTCCCATATTTCCTTCTCAGTCTGACGGGAGATGAAAACCTGTGGCGTATTAATCCCTTCCTAAATTAGATATGCCCTCTGCAAAGTATGGAATCGTGGGCTATAAATGGCCCAGCATTAATTGCAGTAATTTCCCCACGGCTAAAATGGATGTTGCAGGGCCTTTTATTCCCTTAAATTCTCTTCATCCTCTCTTTAAGTAGCTGAAGTGTGAATGTCCCCTGACATTCCTGTTCCTTTGGGGAGCAGTTGCACCCCCTGACCCTTGGCTGTGTCTCCCAGAAGCTGCAGTCATTTTCAGTTAAGGGTAATTGGCAGCAGAATACACTTTGTTCTGTATAGTGTTAAAAATGGGGGACTTTGTTTTGCCAACCTTCCTGAACTTCCTTTCAGTTCAATGAAGGAGTGCAACATTTGTATAAGAAAGAAATATTGTCTTCAATGGGAAATGTATTCCATGTGTGTTATAATTTATATTATGACAGATCTTTCTTAACGTACAATATTGTTATTCACCGGGTAGAGAGAAACTTTATCAACTTCTTTCTTTCTTTCAGAAAAAAAAAGAGTTCTTTGAGGCAACCATAATTTTTATTTGCGGAAATATGTGATAAATTTGAACAATAAATTTATATTAAACCTCCCATTTGTATTCAATTTCCTTCATAAATCTGGGTAAGATGTCAGCTGAGCTGTTCATGTATAAAATATTAGAACAAACATTGCCTGTCTAATTGAAAAATCTGTCTTCATCAAGGACCTGGAGCTGAGCTTAAGAATGAAGGATGGAGGCTTTATTTAATGCAGCTCTGCTCTCACTGTCATGAATGCTGTCTTTTTCCTCCCCTTCACCACCTCAACAGGAAAAGCAAAGCTCTATTCCCCAGCTGGTCTTAAAGGCAGAAATACAAAGATATGCAGAGAAAGGAATGGTCGCTGGTGTCTGCGGAGTGCTTTAGAGGACTTAGGTTGGCCAGCGTTAATCCTCCTGCACTTAGAGGATGGGAGCTGCAATCCCTTCTGGATTGGCTGGCCCCGGCTCCAAATGTACAGGCAATGTAATAATCTCCCAGGGTCACCCCCTGGGGTCACTCCCGTTATCACCAGAGGATGTAACAACAGCAGTGGGGAGAGATAAAGGTGAGAGCAAAAAAGGAAATGAAAAAGGAGGCTGGGAGGGTTTCGCAGACCAAGGAAAGAAAAAAGGAGGAAAGAAAGGGGCAAAAGAGAGCATGTGTGTGTTGTCAGAATCGCTGATTTAAAGCTCAGAGAGTGACTGTGAAAACCTGCCAAGCCCACCAGCGTGCCCTGATCCAGCCAGGCTTTCACAAGAGCCACTGCAAAGTCAGTCCCGATTTGAAATTGAGACAGGGGACTCTGTGGCCTTTGGAGCAGGAGAGGGTGAGAGCTGGAGGGACTGGGAGGGGACCCAGAGAGAGCAGCATCCCAGGGAGCCGGGCTGGAGGCAGGAGGGTGCCTGCTCTGCTCCCAGGGGTACGGGGCTCGACCCTGCTGAGCTTCAGAGACGTGCAGCAGGAGTGAGCAGGACCCTCTCAGTTTGTCATTCCAGAAAAAAGATGCCCAAGTGCCCGGTAATTAACAATTCCAGGGGCTCTGAAGCTGTTTCAAAGTTCATTTGTAAGGATGTGTGCCAGACTTTTCTTTGCTGCCCTCAGGAAGCACCGAGGTGGGTGAATGAGAAACAATGTTGGTTTGTAGAGAGCAGTCACCAAAGGAGATAAACGTCCGCTTTTGTCAAGCTGGATCCTTCCCAGGGCCTCACAAACAGCTCAGGGAGGGTGGAGGCTGCAGTGCTATGGACAGGGAGGAGCTGTGTCCAGATGTGGACTTGGCTGTCAGCAGACACATTTGTGCAATGCTTTGAGCTGGATCAGGTCAGAGACACGGCCCTGGCATCTCCTGCAGCTGGGAGCAGCTGCTGGGTTGCTATCCACAGCTCTGGAAACTGTGTTCCATTTTTATCCTTTCTATCCCATCAGACACTTTTCCTACCACCTTGTTCAAGGCACTTGGCTCCTCCAAACCTTGGATTTCAGTATTTTGCAAATTATACTTCCTTGTCTTTCAGCTGTGGCTCTGGTGCTCCCAGCACTGAGCCAAGGGTCTTGGCACTGGCCTTGGAGCTGCTTTGTGTCCAGCCCTAAGCAAAGGCACAACTTGAGTAACAAGGAGGAATCTGGAGATGAGAAAGAACAAAGACTGCCAAGGATCCCTAAGAAGATGGAACTTGCACAAGAAGCAAAATCTCAACGTAAGCCACAGTCATGGGTCTATTCTCATGATGGACACTAAAGGTGGCATAACATCAATATTAATAAATAATCCTGTGGCCACTGAAAACTTTATCTTCTATCTTTTGGAAGGATATCCTGGACCAAAGGACTGAAGACATTTTTAAAAGTTCAGTCTCTACTTGTGACTCTTCAAGCACCTCACCAGAACCTTTGTGAAGGGGGGAGGTGGGTGAAAAGCACCTATTTTAGTATGCCAAGCTCTCCTTTAACTCAGGGATCTCCCAACCCATACAACTCCTGGTAAAGAGAAGTGTGAGTACATCAGAAAGACAGGGAAAGGGAACTGATGACTTCAACCAATGTAAAGAAAACCAGAGACTAACAAATTTGTCAAAAAACTATCAGTCTGTCAAAAGAAAATAAACTGCTGCACTTAGAAATGAAACCAGTATCAGCCTCAGCCTTCAAAGTACTGGAGATCGTGTGTCTCTTCTTGGTAGCTGGAAATTCATCCAAGGCTTAAGACAATCTCATTTGTCTCCTGTTGCAGATTTTTGGCTTTAATAATTTTTCATGTAGGCAGTACTGCTACAGTGGAATTACAGCCCAGCAATGCCTTTCACCTTCCAGGGAAAAACTAGGGAGGGATAGGATGACTTGTGATAGAAATAGTTTTTGTTCAGCCAAAAAGATAAGGAAAAGCATCCCATTAACCGCAACACAAGTACTCAGTAAGAACCTAAGGAAATGGGAATGAATATTCTTCAACTCCAGAACAAATCTGCAAATTAAAATGTCTCATTTTCTGGTTTTGATGAAACACAGAAACCCTCCAAGAAAAGTAGAAACTTTCTGTGATTTGCTTGCTTTGGCAGCAATTAAATAGCCTCTGATAATAATTTTTATGAACACTGCTTTTACCAGCCTTTGCTCTCACCATCCCTTTGTTAAAATCTAGGGAAGCCTCTTATTAAAAGACATGTAAAGGAATAAGCTGAAAGCAAATCACCTCTCTGTTTGCATTAAGTGATGGTGGAGCTGTAGAGGAGATGGCTTCGACCAAAGGCAAAGGCAGACCCTGCCATGTCACTGGGGACAACATTCAGGTGGCAGCAGGGAGTTCAGTCACAGAACTTCCTGTGATCTCACATGACATGAGTATGAGCTTTTAACTAAATTTCAAGAGTACCCCAACAGACTGGGAGCAGAAGCCAGAAATGGCTACTAACCATGCTAGAAATGGCAACCAACCATCCTGTCTCCCAAAACTAAAGGGTTCAGCACAGCACTGCTGCTCTTACAGCTCAGCCAGTGGGTTTGTTCTCAGGCCTCACACACCTTATGAACACACACTCGCAGAGGTAACAAGAGGGAGGCAAGAGGTTAATGCTGGCTCTGGAGGTTCCTGACTCTGGGAGATCCAGGGGCTGACGGGAGCAGCGTTCACCCTGCACAGTTTCCATTCGATGCTGTAATTCATGGAATGACCTGTCTATTAACCCTGCCCCATTCTCGCTGCACCAGCAAGCAATTCAGGTGGAGCTCAATAACCTCTGTCATTGTCCTGGCCTGCCATGAGGTTTCTCAGCTCAATGCCACACTTGAATGACACTCTGTCATTATGCTATATTTAGGTAATGAAAGGTGTAATTAGCTTTGTTCTGCTGCAAGCTGATCTGACCCTGTATGCATTAGAAAAGGTAATAAAATAGGTGCCCAGATATAAAACCCTGAATAAGCATATTATTTGGTGTAATTTCACGAGCCAAAAACTGATGAAAGAACTGGGCTGAGGGAGCCTCAGCTGCTGCAGTGCTCAACCAGGCTCGCCGTGAGAAGGCACGCAGAAAGCGCAGCCAAGGGATGTCGGGGCATCAACAGAGCCAATATTGAACCAGTCCCCCGCCGGTGCAGCTTTTCCATAATTGATGGCATTTTGCGATGATTGCTTTCCTATTACAGCACTGTATCTTATCTCCCCATTGTGAGGGGAGCAGCTTTATGTTATTGTCAGCAGCCCTCCAGAGCCAGCATTATCCCGCGCCCATGGCCTTTGTGGGGCTGTCGGCTTGTCATTAATTGTCCTGCCTGACCTCTGTCTGGGACTTGGGCCATCTGCTCTATCCTACCCCATCAGCCCGCGGGAGGAATGAATGCAACTGATAATATAAAAGTCCTGGCAGGAGAGGTACTGGCCTACAAGCTCTGGATGCCAAATGATTCAGTCCTTGGGACATCACACATTTTCTTAGCATGAGTAATTAATTCCACTTGGGGGAAGGAGTTTTGTGGTATTGGCAAAAAAATGCTGGCGTGTTTGATAGGGGTGCTATCCACACCAGCAGGTCCTTGCTGATTTACCAGGTGGGGGTCACCTCAGCTTTGGACTGTGCCTTAGCTTGCCAGGGAATGTCCTGAACCCTTTGCTTTTTTCCAAGACAATGGAAAATCATGCAGTGGCTCATACTCTCCCACGTCCAGGCCATGATCCTAGAGATGAGATACTCCTCCATCTTCCTTGATTCCAGCTGCAGCAGGGATCAAGGCTCCACAGTGAAATATGCCAGTGGAAAATTCCCTCTTCTGCTATACCAGAGGCTGACCTGGTATCTATCGATGGTAGGGAACCACCAAGAGGCTTGAGCTAGGACAGGAAGCCAAGAAAATGTTGGCACCTGAGCCACCAGCTGCTGGCAGGGAGGCTGGTAGTGCCCATCCATGGAGCTCTGGGACTTTGCAGTGCCTCACACACCTCTGGAAGGGAATACAGCATTTGGGTGTGTGGGTTCACCCTCTCGTGCCCATGCCACCCATTGTTCTCTGGGATGTGGCTGCTCCTGAGTGTCCCACAGACCATTCCCCACACGTGGTGGGTGGCTGGGAGTGCCTGGCCACAAAACACACCTTGGAAGAGCTGACTCCAGGGTGTTGGACAACATTTTCACCTAGTGGACACAATCAAAAGGCTGCTGGAGTCATGGGAAAGGTGCATCCCTCCCATGGACTCCAGTGGGCTTTAAAGCAGGGCCTGTGATCAGCAGCCTATGAAGTCTTCTCAGCAAAGCCTCCCACAATAAAGATGTTTCACCTGATGCAGATGCTTGTAAAACATTTCTCAAGCAATTAAAAACAGGTAATGCTGAAATTGCGTGGGAATAGACAAAGGGAAACAGTTCTGTTTGCTCTTTGCTAATGACCAGGACTATGGCTGTTTGCTTCCTGCTGGGAAGAAGGAGTTTCTCAGACATATTCCCTAGGTAGGGCAGGAGCTGATGGTGAATATGACCAAACACCCAAGGCAAATATTCCCTCTGGTCTGGCTGGGACCACCAAGTGACTTGTGCATACCCATCCCTCCATCCCACTTTACCACCACTTGCTCTTCTTTCTCTCTGCTGGGTCTCCAACCTCTAATTTGTTTGCCATGCATGAAGGAATAAAGGTTTTCAATAGCTTGAATGTAGTTATCTTCTAAAAAAAGGCAGTGACTCTCAGGGAAGACTTTAGATCAGCACTAAAAATCTTGTATAGCAATGCTGGTAAGAGAGACATTAAAAAGAGCCCTTAAAAATTCACAGTATTTGCTTATTTTTAATTTTTTTTCCGCTCGTGTGTGGTATCTAATCAACTCTTCCAATTCTATTATTTCCCAATAGCACATTGTCTTTATCAGACTAAATCAAGTTTTCCTACCCTCATGTTCAGTACCACATTCTAGGATAAAGGAAAAATCCACGAAGCAGCCAGGAGTAAGAAGGCAGGTGTGGGCACACCAACTCAAATCCACCCTGGCCACCAGAGATTTCACACAGGAATTACAAGGCAGATAGCCCTGTGTTTCTTGTGAGGTCAAAACAGATTTCCCAACAACCTCTTCGATCTCACATCTTCCGAATTAGTTCATCTGGGGCTTCTCAATCAAGCCCAATCAGCACACCAGCTACAAGCAGCCATACAGCTGACTTCCCCTCCTTTTTTTTTCCCACAAAGAGCCAGACAAAGCCCCAGCATGATCCTCCATGTCAGCAAGCCCCAACCTGCCATGGGCCCAGCTGGACACGGCCTGGGAGCAATCCACAGCAAACACCTCCCCAGACCCGCAGCAGGACATGGCAGCCGCCCACACTTTCACTCAGGAATGCCTCTGGTCTCAGGAGATGATGGATATTTTCTCCTGATGCTCCCCGTGGAAAAACAAACAAACACACACACACACCTTCTGACAGCCCCATAACCTGGCTACTACTGGGGGGCGGGAAGCCGCACCCTGCCAGCAGAAAATTACTCCTGTGTTCAGGCAGGCACAGAGAGCACCAGGTACCCTGCTCTGCTGCAAACTTCCTCCTCAGCCTTGGGAAAGTCACTTAACTGCCACAATTTGGATATTAATGGGCGTGAGATGCATGAATATTTTTCCATTTGCTCTTGGTAAAGTTGGGGTAATGGCTGGGTTCTACCTTGCGGGAGGGTGGTGAGAAAAAACCAATAAAGGTGGTAAGACTGTCACAGCCTGCTGGGATGGGGGCCACACACATTCCTGAAATAGATTTCCTTGGGGTCAAGTTTCTCTCGAGGTGGTATTTCGAAAGCTAAACATGAAGGGGTAATGAATTACTGCTCAGGATAAAGCCAGTCGTCAGCTATTCATAGTTGGGATATGTCTCACAATGTTTTTTATCAGGGCCAGCTCCTGTGCTTATTAAAAATCCCAGTAATGTCCTGTTCCACTGGCTTTCTCTGGCCTTGGGTGATATTGCTCGCTGAATACAATGAAAATGTGACACTTGAAAATAAATGTGTTCTTTCCAAGGAAATCTGGCTCGGACGCCTGATAAATTCCACCATTCACTCAGCTGCTGGAATTTGAAGAATCCCTCCCCATCCTTCAGCTGGTATTTTCTTAAAAGTAACTATCAGGAATTATCAACCGTGGGGAATTCCCGACGGCCCTAACATCCCAGCTGGATCAAAGTGTGGCAGCGATAAGATCAGTGACTGAGTACATCCCCATTCTGTGGAAGGTAGGTGGGCGGAAGGATAAATACCGGAGAGGCCGTGCCAGAAGCTAATGCAGAACAAACACTGAGCTACCCCAGATGCATTTTCATCTGCCTTTGTCTGTGACAGACCATCTTCCCACCTGCGGAGAGAGGAGCGCCTCAGGCGGATTTCAGCTGGCACCGGCTCACTTTTAGCACCTCAGCTCCCCCGGCCAAGGTCTCCCTCCCAAGCAGAGCAGGGCACTTCCCGAGCCAGGCAAGAGGGATGAGACTCTGCTTACAGCCTGACACTGGAGAAGACAGCTTGTGTCTGAAGGAGATGCACTGAATGAGGTTCTCCACAGTTCCTGCACAGTTTACATTCCTTTGAACTTCCCACAAAGCTGAAGTGCCTTTAAAGCCCCGTAAAAGATACCAGGTCTCTGATGGTTTCTCGCCAAAAGGTAGCTGAGAATCCACGTTTCATCTTAAATCAAGAGGACTTTAGTGATTCCAGGTTTCTGCAGCAGATGTTGAAATGTGTCAGGGAAAAGTGCTTTTGGAGCACAAGACTCCTGCTTTCCAATCAAGGCTGTTTGGGCAAACTTTGCAAACAGAAATAGATGCATATTCCCATTTATACATTCATCACAATTACAGGCAATGCCTGTGGATGGAGGGGCTGGCACTGCCTGTTTAGCTTTCTCTTTTACTTTGAGTTTTCCATAATGTCGACCAGGGAAAATAAAAAAGAATGAATTCTGCACCCTCCCTGGGTTTCCCTCTGTCAGGCCCCCATCACACCCACAAGGTGCAGTGCTATTGTCTGCACACAGCAAAGAACTGCAGAGGCTATTCCCTTGTGTTAAGGCATTTAGCAGATGTACAAAAGACACATTTTTACCAACCTGATTTATAAAAAAATCAAAGTAAAGGGGAAATCCTGACAGCATAAGAGCAGCACTAAGTGGAAATATTACAACATAAGAGCAGGTGCTGCTTTGGCAACAGATGGCTGATGTCACAAGGTGTTTGGAGAGAAGATGCTGCACATTCTCAACAATTCAGTGGCATTTCTCTTTCCACCTTTGAAATATTTGTATAAGGCCATTGGCTGGTAGTTGCCAGGTAGGAATTAAATCATGCTCGATCATTGTTTTCATTTTACTTCTCCAACTTGCTGTAACAGTTGTGAGCTTGGTTGGTGTAGAATGGAAATGTCAGGGGAAGCATTTTTTTATTAGTGGCTTCTGGAGGAAATGTGCCAATAACTGAGCTACCATTATTTGCTTCATCAGTCTGAATTCACATGAAGTGAGAGAGCTGAGGTCAGAACCAGGGATTGCTGACACCACCATCTGCTGGGAATGGAGATCTGTGTTAGGACTTCACCTATTTTAGTTTTTATGGTTATTTTACTACCCATTTTAATGCCAGAGTTTCCATTTTTCACGTCCTTATTGCTTTCAGGTGCATTGGTTCATATAATACTAGCAGAGGATGCATTTTTAAAATGTTTTTCCAAGGACTTGGAAAAGAAATTCTCAGGATTTTCCTGCCCTGTGGGGTCGCTCACAGTGCAGGCTCTGTTAGTGCTGCTGTTTGGTTGCTAATGTGATGAATTAATGTTTTTTTCAAAAGGGTTCAGTCACAGGCAGCACACACATCATCTCATAAACATGACATGTGAAGAGAAAAATAGCAGCACATAACAATATTAT
Organism: Polioptila caerulea; assembly: GCA_013397295.1. NCBI lineage: Eukaryota > Metazoa > Chordata > Aves > Passeriformes > Certhiidae > Polioptila > Polioptila caerulea. The sequence goes on along the minus strand of VYXF01004859.1, from coordinate 566,692 downwards.
CACACTGAAAGTTTGGGTGAAAATGCATTAAAAATTCTCTCTGATGGTTAAAGCATTCTGTTAGTTTTTGATTTCCCAGTTTGTGCAGAAAACAAGGTGGCACTCCCTGTGCTCAAAGACAAATGTAATTTTTCTAAGATCTTTTATCTTCTGCAAAAGGCTTCTTGAGGAGGAATGTGTGAGGAAGTTGCAATGACAGACAGGTAACTATTAAAGATGACAGAAGCAGGATGTGGTGCTAGGAAGTGTTTCAAAGAACCCAGCCAGCAAAACTGAGTCTCACTGCTTTCAGCAAGATTTGCAAGTGTGTAGTAAAGTTAAGCATATACTCCAAGAGTAGTAGGTTGAATCAGGATGGACTTATGCACATATTCAAGCTCTTTGATGAAGTTTCTTATTAGTGGGTTTCATTTTGTACAACTGAAAGTGCCTGGGTGAGTTGCTGGGATGTTAATAGAGAGTGTCTTTGCTGACCAAGCTCAGACAGTGGGTGGAAAAAGTTGTGGAATGGTGTTAAAGAGCATTCCAGAGCAAAATTAGCTCTGCTTCACATTATATATATTTCAAAACATGGGCAAACTGTTAATAACAAGATGAGACATCAAGGCATGCATCAAGGATAACGAGTTAATCATTAAATTATTCCTGTCTGTTTACATTGTCAGACAAAGCAGCAGTCAAAACATTCAGAACGTTGCCTCAGCGCTAGAAAATCCACAGGGAAAATACCTTTTCGGCACTTAAAATAACAATTTTCGAGCTACTGAGTCATCAAAATTAGTTCTGCACTGTTAAACTTTAAAGGAATTCTGCAGATAAAGGAGTCCATGAAGTGACTCTGAGTCAATTGTGCGATGAAAACGATTTATGCTGAAAACAAAAAGCCCCCCTCACTATTACTTTTGGTATTTTCTCATCTTCACCAACATCAAGCACTGTTGTTTCTGCTCTCGACTGAAGGTATTTAACAGACTAACGCAGTGAGAGTGATCTGCTTAACAACCACACTGATTTATGCAGAAGATTAGAGCTGCCTCCCCCTCCCCAGCACAATACCACTCCGGAGGGGACAATGTTTTCCCTTCCCTTCACTGGGATCAGTGATTTCTCATTGGTGCCACAGGCTCCTCAGAAATGCTCAGATATGATGGGGAAGGGGTTTAAGGACTTCCTTAAGGTTCACCTGCTCATCTCAAAGAATGACACGGCTGACAAGGCACCAACCTTTCAGCTCTCTGTGGTTTAGCAGCTCTGCTTCAGGATTTTCTAAGATGTTTGAGGGCACTGCAGACTTGCTCTGGACAGCTGCAATTCCTCCCAATGCGACTGTTATGGAGTTAGGGAAAATGGGAAAATGGCAAGATGCATATGAAAAGGAAGATACAGATCTAGAGTAATTTTCTGTGTTTATTTACAGAATGTCTGTACATAACTCCTACAGAGTTACTCCCACTTTAGATGAGCATACTGTCCTCAGCCTGAAGATCTAAAATGTTAGGAGAAAATGATGAATTATTTTGATGCCAACTGTCCTCAGTCATTTCTTCAGTGAGACATTCCTAAAGAGCCCCTTAGGATATTCTCACTTGTTTGCTGCTTCACTCCAATGATGTGTAGTGGGCACTGCTGTGTGTCTCTTGCTGTGGTTCCTGGTCCCTGTCGGCTGCAAGCCGTGAACCGATCTCCAGCCCCTCCTTGTCCCACCATCCTGGAGAGCCACACGTCCCACTGCAACACCACGGGCTGCAGACACACCCAAGCACAGCCTAATTTCTTGGGAAACCACTCGAGACAGCACTACAAACCTCTGGAACACAGATCCCCAGCCACTCGAATTCCTGGAGGTGGGACCATTTGGTACCAGCTGAGCTCCCCATGCCCTTGGCAGCCCCATGGGTGGTCAGCACGGAGCCAGCAGCACAAGCGTGTCCCGGCATTCCTGAGCTCCCACGGCTCTTCCCCGGAGGCTTCTCCCCGCCCGGCTGCCTGGATCTGTGCCCCGGGGCCGTGTTGCTGCACGCAGGGTGGTGGTTCCCCCGGCCCCGCTGCAGAATGCGGAGATAACCGGGCCCGGCAGCCCCAGGCGGCCGCGCAGGTACGGAGCCCTCAGCCTGCAGTTCTTCAAGCAGCTTTGTGATTATCAGCAATTACCTAACTGGGCTGGGTATTTCCACTCCTGCCTCTCTCTGGTTTGGTCACAAGACGGTTAATTAGAGAGATGAAGAGGGTTTCATTATATCCTCATTGCTGCCTTTCACAGGGGAAGAATTGCAGAAATGCAACAAGGCCAATTTCCTTGCAGTCAAAGATTCATTTGAAAGCTGTCCAGTGAAAGTATATTTTTTCTGAAGCTGCACTTGCAGCTACTGGGATAGTGGAGGCTGTAAAATATCTATCAGACATAACAAATGAAGTGAAAATTCATTCAATGTTTAAAAAAATATTCTCAGGAGGATACAGTCCTTGTTGATACTACCTTCTTTAGCACATTTTTCATTATTATTGTTTCCTCATCAAAAACATTTTCTACTTTGATTGGTATGCTCAGTTCCTGGGTATTTCCACACACTAGTGGTGTTTGTTGTTTTATATAAGAAAAGTGAGATTTTTGCATTGGGATGAAGAGTGATCTTTAGTTCTCTCAAGGCCACATGAGTCAATACATACCCAATGGGAAACCATTAGACCATTACTTTGGACAACAAACATAATGTGTGAAAGAATGAATGGAAAACAACTAGCATTGCATGAATGTTTAGTAAAACTTGAAAACATTTTATAAGCACATTTTTGCTTTGTAGAAAGAGAAAACAAACACTGAAAGCTACCAGTTTTTAGACCTATTTTCTGCTAAAGGTTAGTTTGAGCAGCTCTAAAACTGTCACACAACAGGACTTTAAACAAGATGGGGATGATAAATCCTGACCTTTGAATATCACGAACATTTACTCAAGTAAAGGATGATTCATGATGGCTGCATGAATCCATGCAGGAGACTTGGTTTGCAGCAACTTCCACCGTGAGCATCTCAGTGAGCCCCAGTGGTGAGCAAATTCCCAGGACACTGTGCCACAGCTCCCAACATTCCACAGACCCCAGGGCATGCCATGGCCCAGAGCAAGAGCTCTGGGATATGGACTGCATTTTGGTGTGAAATCTTATTAATTCCCCGGAGTCCAGGAGCTGACTGCCATGGCAGCACATTGCTGAGGTCCACACAGGAGGGTAAAGAACGGCATTTCATGCCACTAATGCACTGCTGCAGCCCTTGAACATTAACAGAACAGTGAGGGAGCTCTGCAATCCAAAGGCAACAAGAGGCCCTAGAAATTTCAGTTCGATTTGATATTCACATCCTATTGAAACTTCTAATATGGGAGTGGGAAGCAACTTCCCAGCCTCAAGAAGCACAGAGGAATGGGAGGCAGAAGCCAGATATGGAACCAAGCAGGCAAACCAGAAATTCCCAGTCCACTTTCTTTTTCAGACCAATACATTCCTGTTTTTCTTTCTTCAGTGCAGCATTACTGCCACCCTTTCTGTGACACTGCAGCTGACAGGGCACTACTTTAGCACAAATAATGTGAGTGGTGCCACTACTGTACTGCCACCGGTCACAGTTCCTGCAGAATGTCCTCAAATTCACCTGTGCTGAGCCTAATTGCTGGTCATACAGCAATTAATACTCATATGTTTAAGACAAACATACCTCTAAGTAATCTTGTGCATAACTCTAATTTCACACTTGTTTTGATGGTGTTTTGAGACCTTAAGCCTTTCATTCTTACCTGCTGGCACAGAAGAATGATATTATGTTTCCTACTGGCACATGTTTGTTACTGTTTTTGTGCAGCTTCATGGCAGTCAAGGCAGGAAAACCCCATGCCAAATGGATCTGGGATCTGACTGGGTCTCATGGGGAGATGACAGGGCTATTCCTGGTTATCCATCTCTGAGAAGAAATGATTTGCTCTGTGCAGTGCCTTCAGGGACACCTCGTTTTATCTCCATCTTTTGCACTGTTATGGGTAACTGATCACAACTGCAATGTTTTGCTTCCTAAGAGCACGTGTCCTCTCGAGAGATGCTGTAAGATAGAGCTGGATTCCTAGGCTGGTACAAACAAGCAGATGTTCCTTTTGAACACGCACAGGGAAACCAACTGCTCTCATAATCCTACAGGACCTCCAAGAGAGATTGAAGTGTTCGTTTCTTTTGCCCCTGAAGCAGCAAGCACTGCTCACCACTGACTTCCCCAAGAGTCTTGGGTGATCAAATCCAGGCCTTCAGCAGTGCAAGGACCTGCTGCCTTTTTCACTCAATGGAGCCGATTTTGTGTTCCAAGGTGCACGGGAAGCGATGGCACCCTCAGTGGGAATGAAATGGCTGTTTCTGCAGGTCCAGTGGGAATGAAATGGCTGTTTCTGCAGGTCCAGTGGGAATGAAATGGCTGTTTCTGCAGTGCCAGTGGGAATGAAATGGCTGTTTCTGCAGGTCCAGTGGGGATGAAATGGCTGTTTCTGCAGTTCCTCGCTATTGATGAGATATGACCTGACAAGGCTGATCGCCGATTTCCGGCTCTGCCCAGAGCCTCCCCGGCCCACCCTGGGGACAGGGCAGTGCCCTGCTCTCCTCCCTCCACACCCCTCTCCACATGACCCATGTTCAGTGGCATGGGAATTACATGTTAGGAGTGGAAACACCACTGGAGCTGCCGCCCCGCCGAGGTTATTTACTTGCTTCAAATGTCAGCTGGACTATTTTTCTCCCCCCTGTCTCCCTCCCTCTCTCCTTCCCCTCCTCCTCCAAGATCCTCACCTAGCAAAGATGATGAAATGCCAAGAAGAAATGTCACTCCAGCAAGTAAGTTTGCTTTGGGGCATAAGTTGCACTTTGATAATGGTATTTGTTCTGTGGGTGGCCAAATTCCCCTCCGCCTCCCCTTTTTGGTCCTAACCATTATCTCATGCAAAGATAAGGTTCATTAGTAGCTCCTCTGAGCTGTGGACACTGCAGAGCTCATGAAGAAGCCTGTTCATCAGTGATGGTGCTTATTAGTGATTGCTGCTTTCATGCACCTTTTAGATTTATTTTGCTGCTTTGTCTAGGTGGGAAGTCTTTAAAAAACTTTTAAAACCTGGCTCATTTTGAGGCACACGTATACGTGCAGCCCATGCATACAGATAAGTGTACATGTGTTGATTATGGGTACAATTAAAGCTAACTTTAGTTTGTGCATGGCCTCACAGTTCTACTAAAAGTAATAAATTTCTTATCCTGAAAACTAACTCAAATTCATTTATACAATTTATCCCAGGCTTGGTCTGAGATTCAGGACTATCTCTGTTTTGCAGCCTAAATGGCAGCACTGTCCTGCTGTTCTGGCAGCAGAAATCAATATTCCTGTTGCTGTTGGTTAGGAGGAGGCTTCCTAATTCCACAGCTTATGAAGATAACATCACAAAAATGTAAAAATGTCTGGCATAATTTCTCTTAAAACTAATTCACACCTTAAAGCTTAACTCCTAAAACATTTAGTTGCTTTTTATGAGCATAATATATTTCAGGAGGAAGGGAAAACAAGAGATCCTGGAATGTGTCCTGCATCTACTCCAAGAGGACTGCACAGCTTTCCATGCACCAGCAGTGTCGAATGCCTGTAACTTTCTGGGTAGAGACAATATGAATGAGAAGATGAGTGAGAGGAGATAATGTAAGGATATCAAATAAGGAGCAGTGCTGGGAAAGGAGGCTGGAACTATTTATCCTTTTTTTGTTTGTTTGATTGTTTTTGGTTTTTTTTATTTTGTATAGCACGAACAATGAGCTTACAACCTGAGAGGAATACTTTTCTATGGAACAGAAATCTTGGTAGGGCCATTTTTCACCCTACAATTACACTGCCATCACAAATACAGTGAAAAGAATAATGAAACCCCACATCTACCTATGGGAAAATAATAAACACAATAGATACAAAGGGTAATATTATAGAGCTATAATAGCTACAAATGGTGAGTAAACAAAAGCTTTTGAATGCATAAAACCTTTGAATTTTCAGGGCATAAAATCTAGATTTGACTGCTTTGGGGATGGGTTCTTTATGTGCCTGTTGCACACTTACCTCCCAAAAAATGGTTTCTCTTGGCTGCTGTCAGGGGCAGCTCCTGAACAACTGCATCCCTGGCTGTGCCACACAACCCCAGATCTCCACAGGCACTGCAGAGAAATGAATGGAATCTCAAACTGCTGTCAGGTTTCCTCCCCCAAACTGCACTAATAAGTTCATCAATGACAATGAGAAAAATAATAATAATGGAAAGGTACTGAAATTTGAAAAACATCCAGATTTTTACTTTTATTGTCATGGTCTTTGCCACTAAGTTAAGGGACTCACTAATAGTGAGGTAAAATTTTATTCTCAGATTAATTTCATTTACTCTGCAAGACGTAGTGGGTTGCAAGGGCAGACACGACGATTGAATTTGGCTTTTGAGAGGCTGAAAATACTAACCAGACCCTGGAAACTGCTGTTATCTCAACATCAATTTCCAGCCTGATTAGGGAGAAAAGTTTCATTTGGTGTCTGTGCTGATTCCCAAGCCATGAGGTCATGCAGCACTGGCACCCGAACTCCATCCCCTTATTCTCTTTGCCTTTTACACAAGGAATGAGTCTTTGGGTCTGGGAGCAGATTCAAGTTTGTATACCCATTTGTTCTTCAAAAAGCAAGATATGGCACGGTAAACCTTCCATACTTTAGCAAAGCCTCTGAGGATCAGTGTATGACTAGTGCATATGTGCCTTCACATAGGCAAACACAGGCTTGTTTATGAGAGGCTTATCTGGCCAGGTTTTACACAGTGATGTTGAAAATAAGGGAATCAAGAGAAAAATGACAGCTGGCAAAACTTTCACCTTGCCCTTTGCCTTTTTGCATGTAAAAAGCTCTTTCTGCTTCACAGTCATGGAAAAGGGTATGAGTAGAGTGAGCACAGGAGTCGGCTTGAGCTGCTGCCATCACTGGGAACAAACTTATCCTGCTCCCCAAAAGAGCAACAGTTCTTTTCCCTTCTTTCCTGTTTTAACAACCCAGAGTAATGCTGCCCTACTTTATTTTATCCATTCTCTAAAAAGGGAATCTGAGATGATCAGCAATAAAGGTGGCTTATTCTTGCTCTCTGAAAAATATCAGCTTCTCCACATGCCTACACGCAGGAACCTTTTGGAGCAAGCTCACAGGAGAGACATGGTGCAAGTGCATCCAAAACAACGGGGCTCCTCCTTCCCTGATACCCAAATGAGATGAGTTTCTAAATACCCTGGGATGCTCTGTGGAGCCAACCATCCTGGCCCTTGTCCTCAGGTGTCCTCAAGAAAACAGAGACTGAGAAATTCACAGCTGATTCATGCCATGTATGAAATTATATACATATATAATATATAGAAAAATATATCTTTTTATAATATATATAAAGCCCTTTCCTATAGAGGATCACAAAAGGAGAGAGGAGAGCACAATCCATCCAGAGCTGTCACTGTAATCCGAGCTGCAGATCCTGACACATACTCCTGTCTTGTTAAAGTGCTCTAGTGTAAATGCTACAGATTTGGCAGTGGAAAGGTGCTGTGGGGCAAGCTCTCATGGAAAAAAAGATAAAATGAGAGAAGATAATGACACCAAATGTGAGTGCATGCAATTATAAGTCCACGGTGTCCATGTCTTTCAAATGCAAGCAGATATGGTTACTTCCATTATTCCCCACGGTTAAAGGAAGCATTTGGGTCATTGCAACTGTTGAAAAAATGCATGAGTTATTTGAGATTTTTTTGAAGCTACTGAGGAGATTTGTTTGCCACAGTTACCATTCAATTGACCAGGACGTGAGGAACCTGGGCTGCCTTCCTGTGTTCCCAAAGCCCTGCTTTGGCCAGGGAGGGCAGCTGTGGCCGTGGCACATCGGTCAGTCTGCTGGCCTTCAGAGTGTGTGGATACAAAGCACAGCTTGCTCTGGATAGCTGTGCTCAGGCAAGGAGGGCTTGGCCATTACAGCACACACAGTAAAGCATTTCTAGCCTAGACATGACCTCGGTCATCGCTATTATTTTTACTACCTAGATTTGCAGTGGTGTGGCAAAAGGGGGGGGGAGAAAAGAGTGGTAATCCCAGTGCAGCAGAACACTGGAGTTCCTCCAGTCCCCCAAAGCCACGATTCCCCATAAGCCACTCAGATCCCCTTCAGGAAATCACGTTTGTGCTGTTTTACCACCCAGAAGCTGAAGTAAGCTCTCACAGGTTTAGATGCTGTTAAGTGCTGCCCAGGGAAACTTCTAGTCTAAGCTGGAAGGCCACAGATACAATTTGATCCTTTGCAGCTATTGCATTGGTCGAGATTTTTGAAAGAAAAGGCTGCAGTCACAGTGTCAGATGCAAGGACAGAAAATTTTTCTCTGAGTTCCCGCTATCACAGACTTTCACATTGCCCATTCCACCTCATTTTGGCAACGTGACTGTGCTGGAGTCCACCTGGTGTGCAGGGACTATGAGCTCCTCAGGATCACCCCTCCTGCTGCATCCCTTTAGAGAACTGCTTGTGGGACAGTCCAGTCCTCCAGTGAGAAATATCCAAACATGAAGAGATCTGTGGAAGCCCCTGAAGTGTTGTGCCTGTGTCACAGCTGATGGTCTGCTAGCTCTGAGTTAGAAATGTCACCTCAGGGTGACATGCAACCCTTTTCAAGCAATCATGTAAAAGTGTAGCTGTGTCCTGGAATGAAAAGAGGAGGAAGGGAAAGGAAACTTTGGTCTCCTAACAGTGAAATGTGGTTGCAGTTCAAGGAAGGAGCTCACGGGCCGTGCTTTTGCAAAGCATTTTTCAGGCTTTGGGGCCAGTTACAAACTCACCGGTTCATGAACTCCCTCTTGGCCAGGGCCCAGAGCTGACACCAGCTGGGCACTTTTCAGCCTTTATAAAGTAAATTACACTCCAGGAGGCTGTCACTCTCTGCACAAATGAGGAAAACCCAAGGTGAAGCCATACCACAAAATAACGTGCCAGCACAGAGACAGTCACTGAGGTGGCCCTGCAGAGTTGCTGCTGCAGCACATCCAGCCACGGGGAGGAGGTGGCACACACTGATGGGACACTCTGGAAGTGCTGGGGCTGGGCCTGCTAAAGGTGCTGCTCTTCCATTTAGCAAGCAGTGCTTACTTTTCAGGCCTTGGCTTGAGGAGAACCTCTGGTCCCCACTGTAAAGCAATTTGAGATGAAAGCTGCTAATCATGTAACGGGTATGGTTATGAGTCAGCAGCTTCAACAGTTTCCCAAGGTTTTTGTTTTTACTTTAATATCAAAAGAACAGCACAAGATCCACAGGTCCTACCCTCAGTTGTTCGCAGTGAGAGGAGTAACTCATATTTCCAAGGAGCTGCTAGGTGACAATTTCACCTGGACGTGCGAGATCAGCTTTCACCAGCTCTTGTCTTGAAAGGAAGAGTGCTCTTATGGAGAGAGCAGAGGTCAATACTCAGGATATCTGGTCTCAGCCCCATGACAAGAAGGTATGTGACCTTCAGCATGAGTCTCAGCATCCCAGGACTCAGCTCCTCTCTCTCAACTGAGAACTACAACATGCCTTTACCATTTTACTCTAATATCCTGTGAAAATGCTGTTGCACCCTATTACTCTATAACTCTTAGGGGCAGGTGAAAATTGTGCTCTTGATTGCTGTTTTATGGAACGGGATATTCATTTACTCCTGAGTGGCCAATGCAAAAGGGAAAGTGAGTTCAGTGCAATAAATGTGGTGAGGGACTGAATTTGAGCAGTGCTCTTTCTGTGCTTTGTGGGCTGCCTGACCTTCAGCTGAAACCACGACATTTTTCATAGCCCAACCAATACTTTAGGAAAAAAAAAAAAAGCAAGCAACAGAAGGTCCCAGTTAGATTTGCCAGGTATGAGACAATATAAAAGCAACGAAACTTTGAGGACACAGGCGAGCTTGTTGCCATCTCTGCTGGCATCTCTGCTTGTTGCCATCTCTGCCATCTCTATTACTGGTAGCAGTAATAATGCCTTGCATTTTGCAGGCACTGTAACAGCTGTCAGGGTTAGGCAGCCACTGTAACTTATCCTCGGTGCTGCAGCACTGCCACACAGCTCCACATAGGCCACTTTTGTTCATTTAGAGCTCTTTCATGTGGACATACAGAAGAGTCTTTCTTTCAGTACAAAAGAAAGATGATGTGTCTGTGATGGTTAACGCTCAGGAGACCCTGTGAGACAGAGAAGTGGGAATGGGCTGAGAAATCCACAGGGCTTTGCCGAGTCCTGCAGAGGGACCGGGCTGCAGAGCTGAGCCGGACACCTCCTGTCTGCCAAGATTTCACTTCTGTTCCCTCAGACTTTGCTACCAAAACACCTTTGCTCTGCAATCTGACCAGAGAGGAGGTCCCATTACACAGCTCATTACACATCAGAAGAGCCTCAGGCTTAGCCTCAATGCTAGAAAGGACAATCCTATAAAATGGTTTTGTCCAGAAATTGACTTTCAGCCAAACCTGGCATATTTTCATCCAGACATACCTTCCTAGAAAACGGGTCAGCAGCCAGATAGAAAATTTGCCAATGGGAACAGTGATTTAGTATCATCAACAGAGGTGAAGACTACAGGGAAACTCGGAACAAGCAGGTGAATTGGAACAAAAAATTCACTGATGACAAGTGTAGGTAATGCCTCCTACAAAGCACTATGGAAAATTTGCATTTGGCACACACATTCCCTGTCACTGCCTGTGGCCAGGGAGAACTTAGTTTAAAGAGCTGAAAGAAAATTCTCTATACCTGGTACAGCGAGCCAAATAAATAAATAAAGTAATAAGAAGGAGAAGGATGTGATAGAAAACCAGATTGAACATATTCTAGTAGTGGGGTCTCTTTAATGTGAGCTAATGGCTGCCTTCAACTGGGTCATTGGTCTGTGGCAAATAACAGCTCTGCACAAAGCCAGCGGGTGTCAGATGACTTTCTTTTTGTGTGTGAAAGGAGAAAGTCATTCATGTAGGGAGGTAGCTGGGAACAATAGGAGCCACCTCCCTGCCAAGGTCTGATCCCGAGACAAATCTTTGGTCAGAGGTGGGATAACCCAGCTGCTACTGAATGGATGTGAGCACGGCTTGGCAAGGTCTAGGAGGGGGTGTGTGCCAGGGAAAGGAGCAAATGGTGAGCAGAGCAGCAGAGATCCCTGTGGCTCAGGAAGGATTGGCAGGACAGACTCCTGCCAGCAACAGGACTTTCCACTGTTTGCTCCTGTTGTGTTTGGGGCTCAGCAGCCATGAGCATTCTTTGCAAATAAACAGGTTGTGTCATGGTGCATAGCTGGTTTGTGTCATCCACTGCTCCTCCTAAAGGAAAACATCCTACAAGGCCTTAAGTATTGATTTACCTCTGTCCCTCTGAGACCAAAGGGGAAGCTGTTCGCTGTATTTGCCAACATATCCTTATCGCCGAGGAACAGCAGCAATGGGTGCAGAAGAGGGTGTGGAGAAGAAACGAAATGACAAACAGCAGAGAGGTTTCGACAGAGAGTTTGAAAAGCATAGGTGTGTTTCATCTGCAAGCAGGGTGAGTAAGTGGGGATGCAACAGGAGCATTCCTCTAAGGAGTCGAAGGGGCACATCTCATGTGCAATTCTCATCCCTTAACACAAGGAAAAAAAACCTCAGTGAAACTGAGAGAAATGGAAAAAAGGAAATTAAAAAAACAACAACAAAAATAATGCCTCCATATGCAGCTGCCTGGAAGGTGCATTGCTACAGAAAGCCACTGTGACCAAACACCTTGAGACCATCAAAACAGGACTGAAGAACTGTAAGAATAAAGGCATGCAGATGACCAGCTTGTTTCTAAGCAGACAGAAGTCCCTATATTTCCAGACATAAACAAAACAGTCTGACAGAAATAATACATAATTATCTGTAACTTTTTTTTGTACTATCCTGAAAACACCTGGAACTGATCCATAGGTTAAAGAAGACTGGGTAGAACTGGACATTACAGATGATGATGAAGAAAGTATTATCTAGAATAAACTTTTGAACATGCAAACTAGGCTGTGACTTGCATTAGCAGAGCAGAATGTCTCTGAACACAGGGAACTTAGGGTAAAGGGACAGCATTTCTGAGGTATCTGAGCAAATTCAGCCAGTCCTCTTGCACTTATGTACTCTGTTATTACAACTTGGGGCAGATCCTGAAGAATTCCTGACTTCCCATGGTGTTTTCATTAGTTCCAAATACAAATAGGATGGATCCCTGAGAGTGATACTTCTTAGCATGAGTGAAAGTGGCAGAACCAGATTCAACACAGAGAGAAGAAAATTATTGAGCCATGTTTAACTGCTCAGGACACCTCTTACAGATCGAGGTGTCTTTGATTTATTCTCCCACACCCACATGCCAGGCCTCTGGAATTGGGGAGCTGCTAACTGCACCTGAAAAACAGCAATTCTGTAAAGGGAGAAACCAAACTCATCTTGCTTTTTTGTGCAAGCAAAACATTAAGAGGAAACCAACCAAGTCAATACTTTAAGACACTTGCTGTTGCCATGATCAAAAGAAACACATCTGTGCACACATCTGTATGGGTAGGAATGGAGCCCCACAGGAGGTCTGTGCTGCACTAGCAGTTCCAGCCAGGCCTTGTGGGTGCCCTCTCCTTGCCCAGACAGCACAAGAAAGCAGAGGTCTTTGCCAGATCACACGCAGCTGTGTAAGAGCTGTGTGAGAGCTTTGCAGTGACAGTCCCACGACAGCAGGACAGCATCCTTCCTTGTCCTTCTAATCCAGTCAGCAGAGCCCACCACAAGGAGCAGTGGTGGGAAGGGCAGGCTGCCTTTGGGTGACACTTCAGCACAGGGCAAAGCGTGCCCACCCTCACTGCAACCCTCTTGTCCAGCTACCTCAGACAGGGCCAGTCACTCCCCACAACCCCCAAAACACAAGTGAGGATGAAGCCTGGGGCCTGGAGGGTGGTGTCTCCCTCAGTGCAATGGGCTGGGAGAGGGTCTTTCCCTGGCAGCAGTGACTCCCCAGCAGGACCTGCTCTAAGGTAGGGCTGGCCTGCAGAGCAAACCGCCAGCAAAGCCTCGTCCAGCAGGGAACTAATTTAGTCTCTTGTACAGTTGATGAATGAAGAATTTCCTCTTGGGACTAAATTACAGGCCTTGTCAGGGTTGCTCTTTCGTGATCTGTTATTTAGATGTAATTTTCCAACAGGGCTGGAACACATAGCCATGAGCTAGAATAGTATTTGCTGTGAACAGCTGCCACACACGGTCCTTCACTTTCCACACCCTTTCCACCCTCCCGGTACCCCCTCCTTCCCTCCCTCCTGACACACATGCAAGACCCACTAGGCACGACTCACACTGCATCTGTTAGATCCTCATTGAGGTCCTTAATTAAACCACAAGAATGGCATTTGCCCACCTTCCCTGCGCCCCTGTTGTACAAAGAGTCACGTCTTGTTTGAACACGCTTAAAAACAGACAAGAAGGCTTTTTTCAGACTCTGATGATTACAACCCCGTGTCAATCTTTTCCCCCTTTGGCTTGAAGATAGACTTGTGATCCTCCTTTGGCTTTTTGAACTGCTGGAAGCTGTGTAAACACACAGCGTGTCAGTAAAGCTCTGCTGACCTAATGGCTGCTAAGTGCAAAGCAATTCCCTTCAAACTCCCAGATCTCACCTGTTCTGAGGTCATTAATGATAAGGTCTGAAAGCAAAGGCAGGAACATTCGGTTGGCCATTACCTAATGAAGAAATGGCTGGGTTGGACTATTTAAAGGAATTTTCTAACAGCTGAATAATTGTTTTGGGCTTTAATCCCAGGATGCTCTCTCCAGTTAGGAGGCTGACTATGACAATGTGGGGCAGTAAATCTGAATGCCGAGGGACCGTGTTATAATAGACCCTTCTGGAAGTCCCTCTGCTAGATGTGCAGCATAAATCCACAGAGCATGGAAGGAATCCAAGACTCAGGACTCTGTTTCATCCACTTGCACATCCTCACGCCTTTCCTCCATGCGCTCAGAAGCAGCAAGCTGTCCAGCCTGCAGAACGGGAAGTCCTATAGTGAGGAGCTGGGATCCATTTTGTGTGAGGATGACCGAGTAGCCTGAAATAATTTTCCAACATAATGCTGGTGTGCAGCCTAAACAAATCAAGGAGCTGCTGACAGCAAATTATATAGTTTTAGAATAGCATAAAGAAGCTCGGAGGAGAAAAGGGTGAGGGATGAATTTGAACTCATTAACATGCAGGGGTAGACCGAGAATCTTATTTTACAGCCTTCCTGATGATTCCTGGCACTTTGACACTACCCAAACATAAGTCCCATGTGATCACCTTGGCACCTGCAGGCCGGCTGCGCGTGGGCCCACACGTCTGCCTCGGCTCACACTCCGGGGCCCGCACGCCGAGCAAAGAGCCCTGAGCATAAGCGCAAGGAGCTGCTGAGCAGAGCCGCCGTGGGGGACCCCGAGGCCCGCGGGTGCCGGCTGGCTCTGCCCCGGCGGAGATGCGTTTCCCTCTGCCGCGGCCGCCCGTGCGCTCGGCCCGCCCGTGCGCTCGGCCCGCCCGCCGCCGGCGGGGCCGCTCCCCCGGGAGCGCGGCGGGCAGGCCATAGAAACAGCGCCATCTACTGAGGGCGGCGGGCGCGGCCCGGGCGCTCCGGGAGCGGCGCACGCGGGGCGTTCTGGAGCAGAGATGTCCTGGAGCGCGCTTACAGCCGCTCCCGAGCCGACCAACGCGCTGCTGGAAAGCCTGCCGCAAACCCGCTCCTTTCCCTGCACATAAATCTCCGGCCAGCACCTTGATATTTTCTTAGATTTGTCCGTGATTTAGAAATACCTCCACAGTCCACGTGTTTGGCCTGTAGAATATCTACCAGGCTGAGGTGCCTGGTAAGTCCTGTTTTCCTAAGTAACTGGACAAACCAAAAGGACAGACCTGGCTCCCAAAGGCCATCAGTCTGTGCTGACTGCAGTTGGCTTGTAAGCCAACTGTGTTGCCCTGTGTAAGCAATTTTCATGGACACACAGGTGGGTTTGCTCCATGCTTCTTGATGTATTAAATAATGAATGTTTTCATCTAAGCTACAGTTTAGGCTCCTGTGTCATGTCCGATGACAGTGACTCTGTGTGCAGGATGTTTTTTGTTTGGTACAGCACGATGGCAGAGGATTTCGTTCTGGGCCAGCTGTCCCAGCCACATCCATTTGTGCCCATCATGTGTTCCCACTGCCACAGCTCTGGATGCTCAGCTGAGTGACATACAAGCTTTTAGCAGTGGAAAGTCTGCACAAAAGAGACTTTTTATTTCAAAAACATTCTAAGAGCACAAAATTCATTTGAAAGGTTTCTCCCATTATCCATTGCTCCCCATGAGAGGGCTCTGCCTTCTCTACAACCCCCAAAATATTCTCCACTCGTGAAGACCCAGGGATGAAGTCTGCATTTCTACCTCACAAGGTTCCATGGTTTGTGTTTTGTGCATACTCTGTCCTATTTAAAACCAACAGAAACTCCCAGGGAAGGCTCAGAGATCAGCTTGGCAGGTTTGTGTTGAGCCCTGGCACTCACAAAGCCCCAGTCATGCAGCTAGACTTCTTGTTTGGTAACAACACCTGCCTTTGCACAGCCTCCTCCCCAAGAAATTTGTATTTCCAGAATTGCCTTGCTCCCAGATCCTCAGGAGCACACCTGCTCACTGTGAGGGATGTCTGGTTGCACTCCTTGAAATGAAATGCTCCAAGAAGTGGATGATGTTGGGTTTTGTAAATGTTGGCTCCTGTTGTGATCTTCGTACACAGATGCCAAAACAGATGGTGCAGGGCTGCTCTCCCCGGGCAGGGGAAGGAGCAGCTACAGACACTGACAATCCCATCTCTGCCTGCTGAGGAAAACAGGAGCCATTCTGTTTTTCACACAGTTTCTTTACCACCACCTCCCTCGCTCACCTTACTTTCTCACAGCTCCTCTCCAGCATCAAAGTCACTGTGAGGAGATGAGGAGTAAGCGTTTTGGAAGAACCTCAACCAGTGCTGGTGGATTGCCATTGCTTCTCCATTTCATGCCTGTGGCCTGAAGTTTCCAGTATCAGCCTATGGTGAGCACAGCCAGGAGAGTCCATGTGCCCCCTGAATTTCAAGATCAAAAGAAAAAAGCAACATAGAATCATGAAATGGGTTGGAAAGATCTCAAAGACCATCTGGATACAACTCCCCTGCCACGGGCAGGGACACTTTCTACCATCCCAGGCTGCTCCAAGCCCATCCAACCTGGCCTTGGACACTCCCAGGGATGAGGCAGCCACAGCAATCTGTGCCAGGGCCTCACCACCCTCACAGGGAAGATTTTCTTCTTAATCTAAACCTGCCCTCTGTGGGTTTGAAGCTATTGCCCCCCGTAAAAAGTCCCTTTCCAGCTCTTTTGCAGCCCCTTTAGGCACTGGAAGGCTGACCACCCCTCACAATGTCAGAAGCAATGCCAGGACTGAAACGTCCAGCAGGTATAATCCCTAAGCCAATTGATACATCCTTAGAGATCACTTGGTCACTACCGTGGGGGAATTAACCCCTGAGATTGTTTTCAATTCTCCTGGCAGAAAACAGCCTGGTCTCTCTACCCTGCCAAAACAAGGGGGTTTTTGACAAAGGTGAGAATGTTCTCTGAATCTCTGTGGCACCTCTCCCTGCTGTGACCTCTGATGCCTGGGAGAGAAGGAAAGACTGTCCCTCTTGGCACAGAGGCACTGAGGGATGCCTGAGCTCAGAGAATACCAGTGAGGAATTGCTTGAGCCTTTACCTCCTCAGCCATGTCCCCACTTCTCAGGGCTCTGCTACGAATTTCACAGAGTGGCTGGTGCTTCCCTACATGACCCACAGGATGATCTCCTGCTTTGCCTCACACTCACTTTTTTTCCCTCTTAGTGGGATTTGAAGGTACTTGAGTAACTTGGAAACCAAAAGTCAGTGAAAAACTTGCCCAAAGCCAGGGCTATTTTTGTGCAATTCCACCACTTTTTGGGCAGTCTCTGAGCCGACTCATGCCTGCTAACATCCCTGGCAATCCTGCTCCCAGGACTTGAGAGCAGCTTTGATTCTTTCCATTAATGGTCTCTCCAGAGCTACACCCTCCAGCTACCACATCTCTTGCAGGCATAAACCCTGACATTCAGCATTTAGCACTGCTTTATTTACCGAGGGGGGTTGTTCTTGCTCTTCTCTCTCTCCCTCAGTTAATAAGCCTCTGGTGATTTTATCTCCAGTTTTATCTGCTGCAAACCCCTGGGTCCTTGCTGTATTTCCCCAGCCAGCAGCGCTGCTATCAGTGCCAAATATTTCAAGCTGTCAGGACATTACTGAAGCGAAATTCCTTGAAGCCACTGACTGGTAGCCTAAAGGTGAAGCATTTAAGTGCATTGCATTGGGGTTAACAACTCTGATGGCCCCTGCATTAACTTATTCCTGGTGGCCAGTTGCTGCTGGTGGCAGTGTGGGGACATCACAGAGTCCATCCTGGAGCAGCTCCACTTTCCAACTCCTGCCCCTCACCATGACTTGCTACCTCACTCTGGATTCCTTAGGATTTTCCTGAAAAATGTGATCAGTGTTGCATTTTTTCATACTTCTCAGTTTGTCCCTAGTAGGAGAAGGGGTGGGGTCAGGTCTGTTTTTAGCGTATTTTTCCTTTGGTTTTTAAAGTTTATTTAAACTGACTCACATTTAATTGTCCTAAGGTAAACAGATGAATCACCCTGGGGGGGATACACCTCCAAAGGTCAGGGTTCAAAGCAAGATTTTTTACTTTCTTTTCCTTGGGCTTAAATAAGGAAAACTGGGTTGGTTGGAAAATAAAACTATTTTATTTGGGAGTTCAGCAGACAGTGACTCAGATTTTTTCGTTTCCTGAACTTTTTACTTTTATATAAGACCCTTGATAAACAGGTATTGGGCCCACACCTGTCATGGAAAGAGCAGCAGGAGTTCAGCACAGTGTGGTTAACAGAAGCTCTCTTGTTCTGTCGCTGGAATTAGCTGCTTGGCTACAGGGAGATTCTTGATAACTCCTAATTTGAACCCTTCAGACCAAGTGTGCTGCTGGGCCCCTTTTATTTTCCCCTTTTGGGAAGATCATAATCAGCCAATGAGAAAACATTATTAAAAACAAACACAAACAAAAAAAACCCAACCAAAAACAAACAGAAGAAGAAAAGAGCCACAAGTTAAATTTTGCTTCTGGAAAACGTAGTGCCTTGAAATCCCTCGACAACTCGCTGCTTGCATTTTTCTCTCCGATTAAAACCCATTCCCGGTAAAGGGTTGCTATTTCCGACCCTGCTTGTCTGTGTGGGATGTGTCTCCTGCTCTGTGTTGATAGTGTTGGCTGTGGAGCTGCTGGCTGGTGTGGGGTGAGGTTGTCAAAAAACAGAGTGTACACTTGTATTTCCCAACATTTCCACTTTGATCTGGCTTTGGGGCTCGGAGCTATCTCAGGTCATGCTAACAGCACCTGTAGCCCTGCACGAAACACCTTGCTCAGTTGAGTTTTCCTGTTGATCCCTTCCCTCCTGTCAGTAATAGAGAGAAAAAACCAGAGAAGGCCTTTGGAAACACAAGGCTGCAGAAGTCACACCACAGGAAGAGTGATGGAGAGCAGAGATCTTTGCAGCTTTCCTTCTCCAAGCCAGACAGCTTGAGGACCATCACATGATCTGGTCAGAGATTGCTAAGAAGAAAGGACAAATTGAGGAATTCTGAGCCCCCATCTGGCTCCAGGATGAGTGACAAGACTCTGGCTGTGCTTGCTAGATCATGGGTCCATCATTCCCTGGTAGAACGAGGGAGACCTGCTTCCCTCTTGTTCTCCATCAAAAGAGAGGTGCCCAAATTTCCTGTGATTTGGGGAACTGACGTGCATCACTCTGCCAGCATGGGAAGGCAGTTGGATACAGCAGGGCTTTCCCACAAGTTCCTGATTTGTAAGTGCTTTGAACTTCCCTCTCTGTAAAATGTGGAGGGTAACAATACTTCCACTAGATCCCTCTGAGGTATTCAACTACCACGGTCATGCTTTGATTGGATACATTTCTCCATGCAAAAATGTAAGGAAATAGTCATTTTTTTCACTGGCTTTCTGTTGATAAATTTGAGGGTTCTGAAACTGGAAACAAAAGGGAGAAAATCCACATTTCTAAATAATCCAAAACATTAATTTAAATGGCAAGATGTTGATCAGAAATTTGTATAACCAACAATGTATTTCACTATTTTCTTTCACTTTTTTAATGACTAGCTCTGTCCTCTGGCTTGCTAGGAATATTTAAATGTGAACTGACAGAGGACAGACTTTGTGAAAAAGAAGCAGGAGTAACCCAAAGAGCAACCCCTGACTCATTTTGGTGACACTTGGTGAATGAGAGATTAAAAAGTGATTGGAAGAACCGAGTCCTGCTTTTCATTACCATTTCGGTTGCAGTGTAACCTAATGGGCAATATTCCAGTACTTTGTGACCAAAATTGACCTAAAAATGATATATGGAGCTTGAGGACTACCTCAATCAAACATTTAGTTTGTCAGGTCTCTGAGAACTCATGAACACTGGCTGAGTCTGGGAGACTGCACCTTTGGTGCGGTCCAGCCTGACAATTCCTGTGCCCTTATGTCCCTCTTTGCTCACCCTGAATGCCTGGAGCCCTTTCAACAGTCTGATCCTGAAAAAGATTACTTTTAAAATTGGTTTAGAAATGCAGAGATTAGGAGTCCAGTTTAGGGAAGCAAGGTTTGAAAAGATGGCTCCCAAACCCCCTGGGGTTCATTTACCCATTGTGCCTGGCTTTCAGAAAAGCCAGGTTTGGGCAGCCCCAGGCACCTACAAGACAGGTACAGGGGTGGAAACTCTCAACAATAGTTGCTCTGCAGTGGCAAACAGTGTTTAGTACTGAATCCATAACCCTCACTCTGGCTGTTATGTGAAGCCCAGCTGCTGCTTCCCTGGGAAAAAACCCCAACCATTTCCATATTTCATCCTCATGCCCTTTTGGGTTGCTCAAAGCAACCCCCAAAGCCACCATGTCTCGCACGTGAAAGGAATCTCTTGGTTCCAGACCCACTAAACAGCCCCCACAAAATCTGTTCCTGTTTGTTTTGCACTTGTTTGCTGTCTCAAAGCATCTGAACCAGAATCACGGGAGGCCCTGGCTTTCCTGACACAGAAAGCCTCTGCCTTCACAGGAACACCTTCTCCTTGTCATGCTGCCATCCCCAGCCTCCGGAGGAAGCGCAAGCCTACGGCCCAGTTCTCTCAACATTTTGGAAATCAAAGGCAACACTCAGCAACGTGGGGTCTGTTTGCATTTCCATGGAAGTTCCCGTAGCCTCCGTGGCCTTTTCCCTCTTGTTCTCACTCTTTTCTCTCCAGCAGAGGCTGTGTACTCGGGAACACTGAGCTGCTCTGTATATTTCTTTAGTTCTGCCTCTATTAGCAGCTTCCGTGCGCCCTCCCAGCCCTGAGTGCGGGGACCTGGCAGTGAGGAGATCAAACAAACACAGCTGCTCCCGTGTCCCTCCCGCTCGCTGCTCGCCGCTGGCCGCTGGCCCAGCCCATGGCGGCCGTGGCGCAGGTGGAAGCGGATGGCTTTGAGCTCGAGGTGTAAATACCCATAATTAGCCATGAATTACATCTAATACCCGTGACAGGGTCTGGGGGGAAACAGGTGGGGAAGACAGCTCAAAGATGCACGCTGGAAAAAATTCTCCTCAAGCTGATCTCAAGCCCATGGAAGTGCACAGAAAGAATCCCCCAGGGTTATGATGGGCTTCGGACCAGAGTTCTGTGCAAAACCAACAGGAAAAGCTGCAGATACAGGGCAGATTGGCAATTTTAGCAGCCTCCTCCTTGGCAGGGAGAGTTGAAGGAGAAAGTGTGGAGGAAATAAAAAAAGAAAGAAGAAGAAGAAGAAAAAGAAGAGCAAATCAAAACACAACTGGAGAGGCGGGGGAAAAGCAGAGGAATGGTAATTTATATCTTTATTTCAAAGATACTCATATGCTCTATTCTGACACACCTTGCAGAGAGCAACAAAACAGCATGGGCTGACAGAAACAAATGTTATGGTGCTCCCATTCTGAGTTCTTCTTTTCTCATTTTTCTGGAGAGCTATTTCAGATATTTCTTTCAATCTGACCTTTGAGCTGCTTGGATGATTTACTGGGTGCCTCAAATGCAGTCATTTTTGCAAACCTGATGTGTAGCATTAACTATAGGAGAGTGTTCCAGTGATGTGCAAATAGGTCAAGGCCAAAAGTGAACCAATAAGGTAACCAAACAGGAATGCAAACTGAATGGAGCCCTTTATGCAAAGGTGAACGGTTCATTTTTTTCCAGAATTATGAAATATTAAAAAGCTTGTTTCAGAGCCCCCCTACTCAAAACCTTTTGATAAGCAGAGATGTTTTTAAAGCTACTTAGACTTCAGTGCATTTGTTCTTGCACCTCTAAAAATGTTGGTCTTGGAAACTCACCTGTAAGTACAAACACAGGGTTGGAAAACATAACTTTACTGTAACACACAAAATCTACAGTAAACCTTGAATTATGTTTGTGTGATATGGTTTCAGACTTGCCAATGTTGTCATATCTACCTGATTTTGGTGAGTGTTTTTGTGCTACTCTGTCCCTAATCTCCTGCCTTTCCACACTCCTATGGCACGTATGGGGGCAAGTCCTCACCTGGTGAAGGTTTACTTTCTGCTTTTGATACCTACTGAAAATCTAACCAAATCTCCTTAATGGAAACTGAACAGCAGCCCTGGAGACCCACACTCACAGTTTTGCCTCAGCAATATCCCAGGCTGAGTTTACAATTTTTCTTTCCAACATGACTCATACCTGTGAATTTATTTCTCATTTTTCATGACCAGAGTGCCATGTTTTTCACTTAACAGTCAGGCAAATCCTTCCTGGAAGTTTGTGTTGATATTTTAAATCCCTTTGATTTCTTTCATTCTGACACTTAACAGTTACAGTGATTCAATCAAGAAATAGAAGCAACACCCAGTG
Organism: Polioptila caerulea; assembly: GCA_013397295.1. Classification (NCBI taxonomy): domain Eukaryota; kingdom Metazoa; phylum Chordata; class Aves; order Passeriformes; family Certhiidae; genus Polioptila; species Polioptila caerulea. Next base: position 544,566 of record VYXF01004859.1, on the reverse strand, counting down.
ATCCAAACAAATCAAAATATACCACCAGCACCCGAGAGTCAAAAGAAACAAGAAGGGATACATGGAGTGAAACACTTTTCCCCCCCTCTCATTTGAAATGATCCAATAATTTCAAGGTGATGCCAAAAAATAGGAAAATGAAAGTCTAGTCAGAAACAGTTCTGAAGCTAGAAGGCTGAATAATTTGATGAAGTATTTACAACCAGTCCTCTCTGCTGTAGTGTTTTGCTTGTCCCTATGGAAAAACACCAAAGGGACAGCAAGTTAAAGCCATATCACAGCCTACTGCAGCTGTTCCACTCCACAGATACCTGTCTCCAGTCATAAATGAAGATCCTTGTGTGTTCCAGCAAGTCCCACTCACTGAGAACTTCTAATTCCCATTAAAAAGCTAATTTCAGATACACGTGGTTAAATGTGCTGCTTAACTGTGGTCAAGGCACATCTATTTAATTCCATTTTAGTACTGCTCTTTTCTGCTAAGTAGGTCAGTGCCAGAGACACTGAGCTCTTCCCTGGTTTGCAAAGTCCTCCCACCCATTTCTGGTGGACCCTGCAGCAGCTGCACCTGGGCTGTGGCTCACAGCGAACGCACAGCCCAATGCGTGCAGAGCTAACCTGAGCAGTGAGACCCTGGCTGTAACCTGGGTGCCATTTATGTCTCCCATGCGACAGAAAAATCCTGTTTTAGCACTGCCAGAGGCTGAGAGCCCAGCCTCCCTGCACCTGGAGCTGCTCTTCTTCGTGGCCAGGGCTCGGATCCCACTGGAGAGGCAGCGTTGGGCATCTGCCCCACTGAGCAGTTGCTCTTTAGAGAAACTCACCTGGCCAGTGGCAGGGATGTGAAAACAAGCAGTTGCTGAAAGGCACCAGCACTGCATTAACACTAAACAAAGAGCTGGAGATTTCCATGACCAGCCTTCTCATGGCTTTTAGTCACACCTTGAGCCAGGGAACAGAGACACTTACAATAATTAAAGCGAAAAAGGTCTTTTTGAACCTTAAAAGATTTGACTTTGGTTGAACTGGAATTTAAGACAAAGGTTCACATGGGTTTTTATTTTCCCCAAGCCAGTTTATCCGCCTTTCCTTTTCAGACAGGCTTAGATTTTAATCCTCAATACCTGTGAAGTTATTTATGCTAGTTTGTTTGTTTGTTTGTTTCCAATTAACTTTTAATTCATTTTTGGGCCTGAGCAGGATATTTATTTTTTCAAAATGCTGGGTGTAACCAAATATATAAACAAATCTGCCTCACTCATTTTTCTCCTTTTGATGTTGATTTCCATTATTTTAGCCCCATGTGGGATGGGAGAATTTCCTATATGTCCTGGTAAGTCTGTATGAGAACAGATACCAGTGACCTCAATTCCCATTTAACAACTGATTAATTGATCAGCCTGAAAAACTCAGCCACAATTAGATCAAAATACTTTATTTCAAACCAGATGAGAACATCTGCAGAGCATGACCACTTTCATCTACCTGTGCCCATATTTTCCATTTCATTAGAAACTCCAAATCTCCAATGTTTCAGCCTAAATGGATCATAGCTTGAGAGTACATGGGTTTGGTGGGGTTTTCACTAATCTTTGCCCTGTCATTTTTAATGAAACACTGCCATTTTCTACAGGAGAATCACAAGAAGAATATCTCATTTTTCAACCTGCTGTGTTTTCTGTGCAACTTCCTAGCCCATCGAACATGGGCTAGAAATACAGAGGAAAAACCCACGAGCTGCATGGGGTTTTTTGGAGTATCTCCATTATCTTGTGCTGGGAGTCTGGTCCATTGATCCTCTTAACTGCACTGCAAGTCACTGACTGCAGTAAGGAACAGATTTGTTAAGACAGAAAAAAATTACCCAGGTAGGTTGGTTTCTTAAAATGCCCTGAAATTCAGAATCCCTGGGTACACACTTTCCCTAGCTTTGATGCAGGCAAACTGTCAGAAGGGTAAGGACTGAAAGCCAGGGGAAAAAATGGTCCTTTTTTTGCATGATTTCAGGTTTTCTCCATTTCAAACTGCTGGAGGCGAGACAAAAGGTATAGGAGGTGGTGTAAAGGTCTGATCTGAACTTGGAGCAGGAAGCAGAGCTGTGGGTGCACTGTGAAAAGGAAGCCTTAAGAACTCTTCTGCCTCCTTACAGGGGTGTTTAAGAGCTCACATAACACTCAGTCAGCCTTTACACTAGGAAAGCTAGGGACACAAGAAAGCCCCATGAGGTCTGCAGTAAAAGTTGGGGGTGTGATCCTCTGCTGAGATGCAGAGCAGGAAGAAATCCACCCCTCTGTAACTTCACAGCAAACTGCTCCGTGGGCCACCTCCAACCCTCCGAGGAGGCCCTGCCTCAATGGCACAATTGAGACCCATTTATTTAGTGGATAAAATTGTACATGAGTTGTACAAAGTGATTGGAGATTTACACACACATGGAAGCCAGCAGAGATTAATTACTGCTCAGCCTGAACTTCATAAATGCAAGGCAGCACAGGAGCACTGAGTTTCGTTATTTCTCTCTCTTTACTCACTAGCTGGCATTTTAATAACAATTAAGAGCCAAAAGGAAATTAAATGAAAAAAATGAATATAAAAATATTGGAAATAGAGACACATACATTTTCAGCTACCCAGAGACCTCGTTTCTACCATAAGCAGTCCCAGGTCACAGCAGAGTTGACTATAATTCAGAATGAGAATTTTCTTCTGCTGAAGGATGACTTGCCCTGCCTGCAAGTAAATATTTGGTCTCCAAAGGTGAAGGGTGGCTGGCAGATTTGCCCAGCTCTGCTGGGATACAGATGACAAAGCCCAACTCCAGGAAACATAGCTTCAGTGTAGTCAAATCAGAAGAGATGCTGAGTCCCTAAAAACTCTGCCTTTCTTTGAATGTTAAAGTGGTATGTGCATATCATTTCCCCAAAAGCACTGACACAGTGCTCCTCTACCCAAGGGAAGGAAGAAGGCTCCAGGTCTGTGCCACAGCTTCAGCTTTTACAAAGGCACCCAAGCCCAGGCCTAGTCCTCCCACAGAAAGAAAACCAAAAGCCAAAACAGCAGGAGAGCTAAAACCAGCACATACAACACTGTTGTCATCCGGATTTGTCAAGGTCCTTCATACCCAAGACCGAAACCAACACCTTTTCATCACTCACAGGCACAGGCCTCTGTTTGCCCCTCACTCCCTGCTGGCTGGGTTTGCAGGCACAGTGCTGTGCCCAGGCATGAAGTGCTGGGCTGGAACGTGTTTAGCACTCCATCCTGGCCAGGTCATACCCACCGATCCCCCTCCTTCCCTTCTGGAACACAAAAGGGACAAGGTGCCAATCAAAGTGCAATTCATGTCTACTCCACAGCCCCTCTGGAGTGCTGAAGCAGATGGCTTCTTGGAGGGAGAATGAGATCCACAGATTCCAAGTCCTCCAATCCCTAGGCTTTAAAAGGACAATAGTTCTGGCTTGCAGCACTCCGGGAATTCAATAGTTGTGGTGAAGAAGGGAGGAGTGCAGTGTGCCTGTTTATTTGCTTTCTGGCTACTTGAATGGTTCTGCCATTTTCCCAAGGGTTGAAAGGATGATGCTATCATAAAGCTGACTGCGAAGGCATAAAAATTTCATATGCACTGGGGAATGAAAGATTTGCTTCCAAACATTGGGTGCATTCCCAAACTCTCCACTCCTCCTGAGTGCGGTCAGGGAACCTCGTAAGAGTCGACTCCACTTTAAATGGTCTAAATCCAGTTGGGCCACAAATGCCATGAGAAGAAAGTTTCTCATGCCACAATGAAGAATTTTTCCCATGTAGACAAGGCCTTAATTAATCTTTAAAGTGTTCCAGTTTTAATTTTAGGTCACAGTTGGGGCTGGTTCTTACCATGGCTCCTGTCCAGCAACGCTCTTAAGCACATGCCTAATTCTAAGCATTTAAAGTAGCCTCGTTAACTCCTATGGGATTGCTCACATGCTCAAAACTATGCAGATGTTTAAACTTCTGCTGGATTGGGGCCTGCCTCCCAACTTGACTGTCCTCCTGGAGTCACAACAACAACAACACGGTGTGAGGGAAACGCTCCCGAACCGACCTTCAAAGTCCTGTCTGAAGCCGTACTGGAAGGGCCAGACAGCTGGCAGGCTTTGCAGTAGTTTCTTCACCACAGTATAAATTACCTCTGATTTGCTTAATGACTGTTTGGAATCAGGATGTCTCAGCCCTGCTAATACAATGCCCCATGGGCAATAATCCTTTTTTTTTAGAAGAGTCATAGGCAAAGCACATTTTCAGCAGAATAAACCACTTCACACAGTAGGTGAACTATGTGCTGTGTAAGTACCCCGGCCCCCATGAAGATCCCAAAGCAAATTGGTGCATGATTTCAAGGATTGTGGTTTATTTCTCAGCAAAAACCAACATTTCTTAATGAGGACGTATCGGCCAAAACATTGATTAACTGTGGCTTTTAACAGCTTATTCAAAGAGGTATGAATTTAATTAGCTCTCGTCAAAGTAAGAAGAATTAGCATTAAGCTGGTTTATAACTCAATTCTCCTGGCTGGAGGACAAAATGAAAGAAATAATTTTTAAAGGGAATGATTAGAAAGGTGATTAAATGATACTGTCATGTTAGCTTGGGATTCAAATACAAATTTTGTTTTGAATCTCAGAAATATGGAAAAGGCAACTGGAGAAATGCCGAAAGCCCTGTTTGTCATGTTGGCATTGCTGTAACCCCCATTGTCTGACCTGGGCTACATTAAAGAGGATTATGACCAGTTAAGGTGAAGTTCAGATGGGATCCTCTTTGCCTAGAGGTCTGCCCAGTGATGTGCAAGAGATGCCAGATAGCTGATTTCAAAATCCACTTTTTCTCTGCACAAACCTCCCTTTCCCATTTCTGTAGCCCAACAAAGTTGCCTGTCCCAACATTCCTGCCCTATGAAATATGAAACATCCTCACTGGTACGGATTGGATCGAACCCAAAATCTAAATAAGGCAATTTTTCAATTAGTGTTCTTTCTTGAAACAGATTTGGAGGTTTTATCCACTGAAGTTTTCTAAAAGCAAAAACCAGATTTAAAAGGATGAGAAGCTGGAGAGTTCTGAGTAAGAGTCCTTTCCCATTCTGAAGTGCAATTCCTGAGGATCTGCTGAAGGGCTGACCATCTTCATGGAAGCTGACAGACATCAATGACTCTCATTTTAGAGAACAACTTCCTGCCTCACTTCCAGCTAAGGCCCCAACACACAACAAGCTGCTGCCCCACCTCCTCCTGTTAGCCTCTCTGAATGCCCCTCCAAAGGTATCTGCTCTTAAACTGTGATGCCTCCTGATGTTCCTGGCACCTTCCTGAGGCTGCACGGCACTGGCTCATCTTTTCCTGCTGAATCACAGCGTGCCCAAGATGTGCACGCAATAAAATCCAAATGTATGCATCCTGGGACCTGGAAACTTAATCTGGGATGGTTTTTCTGATGGGAATAGTATTTGTTCTTCTTCATGTCTGTCCCTTTAGCCATGGATCAGCTTGGGAAAAAATGTTTCAAAAAGCAGTGGCAGAAATGCTGCTGAAGGGAGGCTCTAAACAAAAACAGTGCACTCAAACACAGGAGATTTTGGGGAGCAACAAGCAGGAAAGAGGAATCCAGGGGAGTAGAGATGCTCCAAAACACTGCAGTTAAAATAGGATAGCATCTGGAGTCTAGGACTGCAGAGAGAAGAGGAAATACCTAAAGTATTTCTGGGAAAACAGCCACTGGAACCAAAGCGATTCCACTTTCAGGGGCCCCCCAGGGCTGGTGGAACACATTCACATGGTGCTGAGCAAAACCTGGAGCTTTTCAGGACAACTGATAGGCTACACCCTGAAAAAGGAACTGGAAGGTATAACACTCTGAGAGACAGGTCCTGTTTTTGAATGATTTATGGTTACTATATACGCCTAATTGAGAGAGCCACGTGATCCCAGATGAAGGAAAAGCCTCTGCAGATCTCCTTACCAGGACTAGAAAACCACCACCGCTCTTTATTTAATCCTGCTCATCTCCAATGAAATACAAACACGGTGACTTCCAAGAACACACGTGATCCGTCTTGGAGGAACAATAAAGGTAACCAGTGTGATGGTTTATCAGGATTCACCAGATGGTTCTGATGTGGACTTGGCCCCTTCCAGCCTCTGCAGCCTCAGGCAGAGGACAGGGAAGCTGGGACCAAAAAGCCAAAGAGTTACATGCTCTCCTCCCAGGAACACCAAGTAATGCAAAATGGCTTCGGTGAGCAAATCCCAGGCTGTGCGTGGAAGAGCCCACGTTGCAAAATGGGACACTGTGGAGCATCAGTGCAAAAGCTGAGGTAATGAAGGGATGTGGTGAAGCTCTGACACAAGAAGGTGCACAGCTGCACCAGTGCTTGAGCTAATTATTCCTAATTAGGGTAGGCATGGAGCCACAGTGCAATGCGTTTGGAATAAGGCAAATGGTCCTGCACAGGCCCACGAGGTGCCAGGTATGTCTGGCTGGTTTTGGGTCAAGTCAAATAGAGGAACCTTCTTTCAGCTGGTGCTGTGCAGCTTGGAGTTAACTGTATAGTGGGAGCTTGTCTCTACTAAGTGGTCAGCACTCAAAAAAAGGGGTGCATGTAAAAAACTCCAATCAGCAGCTGCGAACTACAGGACCTCAATTCCACCCCCATCTGGGACTCTTACTGTTTATTAGGTCATGCGGAAGGTCATTCTTGTTGGAATTAGAGCCCCCTAATTCAACACTTGCCCTGCTTTACTCTGTTATTATCCTATTACTGCTATTTTTATGTTATTTATACTATCTGTAGATCAGGGAGCTATGCCCTCATACCCCCAGCAGCTGCTTCAAGCCATGACAAAATCCGCTGTTGCCTTCACAATGGCTGCTACCTCTTCCTCCTTCCAGGAGCAATGGAAATGCATCCCCTGCCTAACACCCACTGCAGTCTCCTCCCAGCACTCTCACGTGTTAGTTTTCTCACTCTTTCGTCCTCTGCCAGGGACAGAGCTTGTCTTCTGGGAGCTTCCTGTTTATCTCAAACCAAGGCAGATACCAGATCGGTTAATGGGTGTCCTGGATACATTTGCACACTTTATCTCTTCCCACAAGTAAATATTCATAAGGCAATTCCAAACCTCATGGAAGCTACTGATAAATATGCCCTTGCCTCACTGTGAGATCTGAAGATGTGGTGCTCTCCTGGCAGCTCCTCAGCCCAGGTATTTGAAGGCTAATCCATCCCCAAAGGGCCATGACCACAAGGCAACACCCATAGCCAGAGGAATATTCTGTGAGATCTTCAGCATTGGGTGTTATTGGCAGGGATGGTTGGAAGAGTGATTTATAACATGAAATACTGCATTTACCAGTTGCTTTTATGTATATGTATGCATATTTACATATATATATATTTACACACATGTGTTTACATATATACACACTTATATATGGCATACAAAGTGATATTAGTTGGTTGAATCCACTTGACACTTTAATATTGCAATAAGGAGTCAACAACAATGTACCAAAACATGTAGCTAGTCAAGCAATTCCCATCATTACTTTTCATAGAATGGGAATTTGTAATGTCTGTTTCAGGTTCTCTCTCACAAGGGAAATATTTTCTGATTGTTGTGGGTTTCACTTGGTTTTTTGACTTCTGAAAAGTGGCCCATTTCAGCTGATTTTTAAAAATTTTAGTCTAGGATCCCAGTAGCATGAAGACATGGTTTGGGTTTTGTGACATAAAAGAATCACTGAGGCAAAAAAGTTTTTCTTTTTCCATTTTACATAATTAATTTTCCTCTATTAAGAACAAGAATTTTATATGAATAAATAATGCAGCCAGTATCTTTCAGATATTGTATTAAAACAGTATGATTAAATGCTAGGAGAAAATGCTTCACACCAACCACCAAAGAATGTGTGAAGCACATAGCAGAAGTAAGAAAGGCTTTGTGGCTTCTTCCTTTGCATGGATGTGGCTCTCCAGGGCAGACTAATCCTGTAATTTTGGAGGAGGAATTTCCATGGCGATTTTCCATGGGAATCTCTATAACCTCTGAGGTTCTGCAGACACGTTGGCTGGTGCTGTAGGGTGCAAAGATGGGAGCAAGAAAGGATTGCTGCAGAAGAACCACAGGACTGTCGATGGTATCATCCTGATGTCCCGAGGGTCCAAGGCCTGGCCTTTCAATCTGAAAGGGGTTCTCCTCTGCACAAGCCTTATTAACCAAGCAGCCACAGCAAATTACTTCAGCAGGCAGCTAGGGCTGGGCACAGGGGCAGTAGGGCTCAGCTGCCAGAAAGGCCTCATTTCCCAACTGTGCCGTGCACCTGGGACTGCTGACAACGAGGAATGACACTGCTCAGACACTAAGGATGAGTGTCTAGGACAGGAAGGATGAGTGTCTCGGACACGAAGGATAAGCTGCAGGACACTGCTGCTGGCCTAAGGGGAAGCTGCAGAGGAAAGCCCTGCAGGGCCATAAGGAGAGACAGGAGAGGCCCTAAAAGAACACGAGATGCAGAGAATGACCCCGAGCCCCCGAGGGACCATTTGAATTGGATAAGCACGTAGTTCTGATCCGAAGAACAAGAAACAATCTATACCAATTATCACCATGCTGGCAATTCCTAAGCATATCCACGGTCACAGCCAAGAAGGTTTGTCTTTGTCCTTGTCCTGCTCACAGTTTGTGTCTGAAGGTAAGCCCATGTCCTAACATCTGGACCACTGGTTTAGTTGCCTTCTGTAACCAGATGATTACATTTACTCTTCAGTTTTCCCAAAGCAACCATTTTTCTGAAGTGTTTCACTTTGGGGCTATCTCATTTAAGGGGCCTGATTGTCACTTCACAATCTTCTGGCAATTCCTAACAGCTAAGCTGTTTTTCCCTTGGGAAAATGCTCCCTTGAAGTTTCTCCCTTTCCTCTATGCTTCCATCCTTCAGTCCTGAGAAGCAGGAAGACGCCCAAGCCTTGGTATTTCCATCCTGGTGATCTCCTGGGCATGGTCACCATGACCCTTCCCAAGGGATGTGCTTACATGGTCACTTTTCTGCGTGAGAGCAGAAATGGACTTGGAGGAGGATCAGGGCAGGACCAGCAGCCAGACATGCACCATTCAGTGGGTTTTTCATGACACCAAACACTGAGCAGTAGAAAATTGATAAAACTCAAGTACCAGAATTATGAACCCTAAGGCTGACACCTTCTACAACCACTCCCCATTTCCCTGCCTTCGTTTGCTTAATTTATTTTAATCAAGGGCTCCATAATGCATGAAAAACTCAAAAATACAATTGCAGTTAAATAATATGCAAGTAAAAACATACTTCACCTGGGTATAAGCAATCAGATTCTTGATCCAGGAGCCTTGTCCTGTCTGGTGCAGAGGCAGTTTATTGCAGTTTATTGCAGGAGGGATAATATCACCTATTTGTTTTTGTCTAGCTGACATTGGCAAGCAACCAAGAACTTTCTGGCTAAATTAATGAGAAATCTTTAAGTCAGCTCTTTATCTTCAAAAACTTACCCTTAATAAATCTCAATAATAAGATTATTGTAGTCATTTAACTATGAATTTTCTGGGCATCAGATTAACATCAAACTGAAGTGCTGGTGTCCCTGTCTGGGTTAGTACCTATCTCATACTGCTGCTCTAATATCTGCCCTATATAAATGTAGTGGCACTGCTGCTTCTTTAAAAACACATTTGTCAGGTCACACAAACACACTGGCAATGGCTTTTATATCAATCCCTTCTGTTATATTCAGTGAGTATATATAAAAGTGAATTTAAAACCTCATTTTTCCTACCCTTAGGAAGACTCTTGCTTCCTATCATTTTGCCATCAAGGTTATAATTAAAGACACTGGCTGCTGTGGCCTGTAACATAATTGCAATATATGATCAAGGATTGTAAGCACCAGGATAAATGCATTATCACGCTGTCTAATTATCGTGTTATCTGACTGACAGGAGGCTGTTTTATCTCTTTCTAGGGATGAAGGACATATCTGACAGACACCAGGACTTTGCTTTGATGTCAGATTTGTACACGCAAGAATCAAAGAGTCAAACCCTTTCCAAAATGGTTCCAATGTGGTTTAATCCCACCAGACAATCCCCTGCCTCGCTGCCAGAGCCTGCTTTGAAGTGGCACTGCACAGTGCATGCTGCTGGAGCTTATTCCCCAGAGCTGGAGCGCCCCACATGCCGAGCAGAAGGCCCGTGCCCCCCGTCTCCCACAGCCACCCCCTCGTTCACCAGATCACAGGGGGAGAGGGGATGTGGTGGGGCTGGAGAACGGGGGCTGCAGTGCCACCCCCAGCTCATGCCTGGGCCGTGTGGCCAGAGCTTCCTGCTTCGGGCCCTGCTCATCATCAGCGCCTCCCATGGGGACACAACCACCCATGGTCATCGTGCCACCCCTGCCAGCACCCAAGCAAGGGCATGGCCAGCATCTCCTCCACCCCTGGGGCCTCCCTGCCCCACTGAGAACTCGCCAACAAGTAACCACAGTCCTTGGTCACACAGGAGTAGGGAACTGCCATCCCTTCCCCCTCTCCACCCCTGTGTGACCCGGCCATGCACCACCAAAGCATTTCTCCATCGCATTGGTGATAACAGCCGGAGCTGTGAAATGTCAGAGCAGCACGGGAAGGCTGGGAATGGAGCAGGCTGGAAGGGGCACCCATGGTGGCACAGACAAGGCTGAAACAGGCTGAAAGGGAGGGAGCAGCACAGAAGTGTCAGCCTTAAAAGAATAGGTAAAAGTGTTCCCTCCTGCACGTTCCCAGTGGGGTGAGACCTGACATCCCACCATTCCTGCCCCCTCCCGTGCAGAGCACACTGCTGCCCAGGGCTGCTTATCTCCCCAGTGACTGACTCCTGCTACACTTCAGGCTCTCAAGTGCCTCAAGTCCGTGCCATGGCACAAAGGTTAATTTTGTCCCCCTGTGCACGTTCATTATGACATAATCTCTAATTGCATGATCCATTTCTCTACAAGTGGGTTTTTCCTGGGCTAACTGATTGCCATTTCAGCCTGCTGAGCCCAAACCAACCCAGTATCCCTGCAGAGCAGCAACAGTCTCAAAGATTGCTGCATCAACAAATCATTTCAGAAATGGTTTTCATCATTTGAGGAACTGCATAATTATGATAAGATAATGAACCAGATTTGTACTACATCCAGCTTTTTCTTGAAGAAAAAAAAGCCAGGAGCCTGGAAATAGTTCCTAATCATTTTGTGGTATAGGAATGAGTAGACAGTTAAGTCGCCAGGTTTGGGGGGGGTTTATTTGGTTGTTTTCATCCTCCTTAGCACATTCTTCGCACACCCTTTGGCCATTTATCAATCGTGGCAGAGAAGGATGAATCTTGTGGAGTTCCAAAATATCCTAAGTCTGGAGCTCTTAACTTCACAAATGAAATATTTATCCACTATGGGGTTTGTATATTTAAATTTTCAGGTTTAAAGAGTAAAATGAACTGACTTTCCTTGTGGCATCCCCAAGACCCCACCACTGCCACACTGCTCAGGTGTCCACCTCCCTGCACCAAACCCAGGCAGAGCAATCCTTTTCTAGAAGCAGGAGCAAGGAACTGTTTCAGCACGGGGGGCACCTTCTCGGATGGAGAAGATAAATCCCCTCACACCCTCCTGGCAACCCTGCAGGATAGATATGATCTTTTTTCTGAGTTTCTGATCAGGTCTGTGCCTCCAAGGTCTTCCAGTGCCTCTACTCCCCTGCTTTTCTAAATTATGTTTTTCTTTTTAGCAATCTGACTTCAATCCCTGCCTATGTTTTTGGGGTTTTTTACATGGAAAGCTATGAGTATAATTTATTTTGTATTGCCATGCTCAGTGTCCCTCTAAGAATTGCCTTTCTCCAGGGATGTAGGCCAAAGATTCTCATTTTTAACACTACCACAGCTGATTTCTGATTGCTTAATGACAAAGACCCAGAGAAGGTTTGGGTGCCTAATTCAGACCATCAGGAGCAAAGCAGCCAAGCATCTTTATGGACCTGAGCCAGTGTTTGTGATACAGCTGCTGCAGCGAAAAACAGACACGGAAAAGGTGAAGTCAAAGCAAAAATCCCTCATGGATCTGCCTACTGCAAGTGCTCTTAACCCAATACAATATTTTTCCTGCCTTAGAGATAAAACATAAATAGCTCTGAAATTTCAGTGTCATCAAAGTACAGCTTGCATTGCTTTTAAACTGTACTTGTAAAACCCGCTGGCTGTGAGAAGCTCTAGGAAGGTTGCAAATGCTTTACTGTCCCTGGTAGTTTTGGTAATAAAAGTACATTTTGACAACATTATTATGGTGTCCGAGTCTTCATGTAGGACTTTGTCTTTCTAGTCCCGTGGAAGTAAATGGAGCAATAATCAACACACATAAATATAAATACATATAAATACATGCATATCCACATGCTCATAGGAAGAGGTTAATTACTTGATAAACTCCAATTGTCTTTATTGTTGTATGATCTGCAAATGTGGTTGCTTTGTGCTACCAGACACTCATTACTCCCTATTTCTTTCCAACATCTTTGTTTACTATGTGATAGGAATCTTTTGTCCATTCTGACTGCCAGCCCTCTGAAAGTCCTGGCTGCAATGCAGCCATCAGAGATATTAATTTGAATTTCAATGAAAGGTGAGTACTTGTGACAGGATAACACTGAATAACAAGTCCTTTAAGTAGCTCAGGGCTGATGAACTCTCAAAAGCTTCCATGAAGGTTTTTATGGGAAATCACATCAATGAACCATTGAACACAGGATCAATGCAAGGCCAAACTTTCCAAACATGAGGGAAACTAGAACAATTAGGTTTCACAGCTCATGTGAGAATTCATATACTCTTATACACACACTGAGGATTTTAGTCCATTAGGAGACCCTTTGGCTTCAGATCAACTATCTGCAGAATATAAAAATAAAAATTCCACTTACTATGGGTAAGGTCAGAACCTCAAAAACCTCCTCACTGCTAGAGATGTCCCAAATTTTATTAGACATTTTTCCTTCTTCTCTCTAGAAATAGCTTTTCCATAGGAACACTTTCCCTCTGCTGAAAGTCAGGAATAAATGTGTTTGGATTTTTTAATTACTAAAAAAGCAAGCACAAAAATAAATCAGGTTTTAAGGAGGAAAAAAAAAAAAGAAAACCCACTGAAAACATCTAACAGAAAATAATTAGTTTTTGGAGGGGAACTGCTCTATTCAGTCTATTCAGCCTTAGTGAGTGTGGAACTAGCCACTTAAATCATTTTAGTCATGGACTCAAGAATGTTGTACCAAGCATCTGGACCCATTGCTAAGCAAGTACTAACAAGACAGTTACCTAAATAAATCAACAGATGATCAGCTTCGTCCTGAGCTCTCCCAGCTTGTTGGGAGATTGTTCTATTGGCATCAAAGACTACAGAAGTCTTTATTTATTTTGACTAAGGTTGAGTTTTTCTTATTTCTTTTTTTTTTTTATTTTCTGGATGAGCTAAGGCATCTCTGCACTGCTCAAAAAGTACCTTCTCTGCCTTCAGCCTTTATCTGACTCCAGCAGTGTGGAAAAGGAGGGCAGAAAACAAACATTTCAGTAACCAAGCAGAGTGATTGAAGGGTTTCTGTGTCAGAGGTATCCGACCTACTTATTTAAATCCCTCGAATAAGAGGGATTCATGAGTGACATCTAGAGGTAATTCCTTAAGATGACTGGGGCAACTGCTGGCTGAGGCTCAGGTACCTGCCCTGAGCACTGAGGTCTCACTTGCCAGCACAGGCAGTGCTTGGACACACCGTGGGAGTTCACCTCAATGCAGCAGCACAGACTTGAACAAGTAGGCTAGGCCAAAAATTTTTAGAGGAGAATTATTTTCTGTAGAACTTCCCACCCAGTGTTTCAAAAGTGAAGTGGCACGCTTGAATGAGAATTTTCCATCCCAGTCAAATATGAAACCACTTTTCCCTGCAGAGCACTTAAGTATCTCTTTCTTCATTCTGCTCTGCTGGCCAGATCTCATCTCCCAAATTACCACATGTTTCTTCTCTTTCCCACACAATATATGAGAAAAACCTCATAAATAAAGAATAGGAAGGAGGGTTGAAGCACCTGGGCTACAACCCAAAAAGGATGGTGAGATAGCATACAAGAGATTGTGGTATATAAACAGGACTTCAATCTAGTCACTAATTCCACCTTTTTATTTTGTTTTGTGGAAAATGGGGATCAAAAATATGATGCCGCCTCTAATTTGAAATTTCCAGGAACTTCTCCTTTAGGAGATCTCCAAGACAGCTGGAGAGGGACATTTTACAATGACGTCTAGTCACTGGACAAGAGGGAATGGCTTTAAACTGAGAGAGGGCAGGTTTCGGTCAGATAACAAGAAGAAATTATTTACTGTAAGTGTGGTAAGGCCCTGGCACAGAGAACCTGTGGCTGCCCCGTTCCTGACAGCGTCCAAGGCCAGGTTGGATGGGGCTTGGAGCATCCTGGTCTATGGGAGGTGTACCTGCCCATGGCAGGGGTGGAACTGGATGGTCTTTAAGGTCCCTTCCAACACAAACCATTCTGTGATTTTCATCCTTCTGGCTTTTGAGATCCAAGTGGTGCAGGCAGAGTTTCAAAGCAACTTCCATACCTGGCTGCCTGCCCATGGAGAGCCTGACCTCCTGCCATGAGAGCAGATGTGTCAAGCAGAGCTCCTCCAGGTGACATTGTCGGGCTGTCCGTCAGAGGACTCAGAGCAGGCTGTTACAGGATGGAGCAGCCTGTCCTGGCAAAACATTGTGCTGACCTGTCTGGAGTCCCATGCCCTTGGCTGCCCTATATGAGTATATACACTCATTGCCTTACAGCTGTCCAGGAACAGCTTTTGGAAGGCTGGCGTGTCCTGATTTCCTGTCATCATTGAGGATGAGAAGAAATACCAATGTAGCAGAACTTCATTCAGAGGTTTTGTCTCACCTCTTGCAGTGAAGGCAGGCTGTGAGCACACGTCCAGTCAAGGATTACTAGGCAATGCAATATAAAAAATGGGAGCAGTCACTCTGCTATGGCTATGGCCATTTGGGACATCTCTAACTCGAAGAAGATAAGGGAGAAAGGTTCAAACCAAAAGAAAATACTACAAAGTGAGGGACACTACTGAGACACGAATGAACGTCTTGCACAATGCAGTAGGCACAAGTTGCTCCGTGCAGGAACAGAAAAGAGCCAAACAGATAATGGAGTCCCTGCCTCCAGACCATGGATACACTCCGGGCATTACAGAATCGGCTGGGGTGTGCCTGAGAGCTGGAATGCTCTGAAGAGCAGGTAGCTCCTCAGCAGTTAATCTTTCTTTTTCATCATCTGCATTTGCCTGGCATGTTTGGACACATGCACCTGGTTTCTGTGCCATCAGGGAGCTCAGCCGTAGTTCACCTCTATCACATACCTGAAAAATGGTAGGTCTCTTCTTGTTTGCTCAGTTTAAGGATTCAAGGTACCTAAAGAAAGCCTTTAATCTGTCCTTTAAAATCTTATTGTGGTTTAATTCGTAAGGAATAATGTTATTTTCATAGTGTGCCAAAAGCACTGTTGGCAACAGTGAGGCAATTATTTATGTGGGTTATCAGTTCACAGAGCTGATTAAGTAACCTGAAATATGATGATAATGGCTTCCAGTAATGGCTCCATATCAAAAGGATAATAAATATTTTTTGCTGCTCTTTCTTATAAGAAATAGGATATATTTCAGTCCTGTTGAAACAAAAGCAAAACTCCTATTGTTTTTTGGAAGAGTCTCTCAATAGCTCCAATTTCACATCATGTCTCCTTCAATATGCTCGTTTTGTTGCATAAAGCTATGAATGATAAATTGACTATTATAGATACATCTGGATAACTGATGTTAAATCCTAATCTGCTTTCAGAGCCCTGGAGTGACCTCTCCATGGTAGTGACTCAGTTTTTATTCCACAGCAAGGTACAGAGAGCCAGCTGTATCCCTTTGCTTAGCATTACCCACATAACATCACACCCTCACTTGTAGACATATTTTAGAAAATATTCAAAAATTACTTCCTGCTGTATTTTACCAAAGGAAACTAGATCCAGATTTTCTTCTGATGGGGTTTGGTGAACTGGAGTTGATAAATGAACTGGCCTTGCCACTAATAACATTTCTTATGATGATTTGTAGTTTTGTCCATCACAAATTGCTCTGACCTGCCTTAAACCCACCAAGCACCCAGTTATGAAATCTCTGTTCTCAGTGAGGGACACTCATCAGCAGAGGTTTTTCTTATTCCCTTAATTATAGCATGAATAACACATATCCCATTCAGAATTAACCCTGATGGGCAGATTTGGATCCCTTGTCAATGGCTCAGTTGTTGCAGTATTAGATCATGGTGAGTAATTAGAAAAAAAATACAAATATAGTTTAATTTAGAGCTACAGGTATAAAGAAATATGTTTATTTTAAAACTTTCAAGAATGGTTTGCAAAGACACTTTGGCTGTGAAACCTTTCTCAAAAGTATCTAATCAACAAGAAAAGGAAGTCTAGGATCTTCTTTGGGATAGGAAATCTGTAGCAGGGAGACTTATAAAAGCAAGAGCTCCTCCACTCCAAGAAGAGTTCTGAGCTGCTGTCAGCTGCTTTGAATGAGAGCCTGGAGGCTGTATGAACATTTCAGCTCATAACATAATACCTACAGATCAAAACAGAGTTAAGTAATAAAAAAGAGGTGACTCTGTAAGTCCTGCATGAGGTATTTGATCTTCAATTATGTTAAAGAATAAAATCTGAATGAAGTCACAGTATTGCAAAGCAGATTGTTTATTTATAATAAAAATACAATTTGCAGAGAAATATATATGTTGCCAGTACCTGTAGGCAACAGACTTTTTAGTTTTAGCCCAAATATCTAGTCTGTACTTTTTAACGAGGAGGAAAACTGTTCCCATTAAAGATGCCCCACCTATCAATAGTTTTCCATACATCTGCCCATCAGATCAGTTTGGATTCTAGTTCTTGCCTCCTTGAGCTTAACTTCAGTTACAGTCTGCTGAATTGGGGCTGATGATGTCTAAGGGAGAACACAGGGCTGGGATGTAAAACTGATTCACAGGACACAGAGCTGAAGGCAGTTACCTCTGAAACCACTGTACAAAGTAGTAACTCATATCAAAGAGCAAAACCTTGGTAATGATGATCTGTTTGACAATGTTTTAAATAAATGGCACTCTACCTTACAGGTCTAGTGCAAGGATATTAAGATTACTTCATCATTTTCTTTCAAATACTTCTTTCCCTAACAGAAGGGAATTTGTTTTTATTGAAAGCCTGTGATTTTTATTCAGCTTTCAAGAAGTGTTGAATGTTTCACATGAAGGTTCTTGGTGCATATTTTGCTAACCAATTCAACATTCAAATCAATGGGAAGCTGATTCAGAATTTGAACTTAAATGCAGTGCTGAACATGGGCTCAGGAGTTTAAATGTTGGATATTTAACTACTAAAAATATTGATCATTTTGCCTTATAGGGATTTCTCATTTCAGCACGTAGAAATTGAAAATACTCTAAGAAAGGGTTTAATTTATGATGGACAAATATGCAAGTGCTACTGAAACAAGAAGGGATCCTAGTTTTTCCTACCTGTAGGAATTAAGGCTGCAGTTCACCTAGATAAGAAGTACAGTAGGCATCAAAAAGCACACCAGTATATTTCTGCAATGATTTACACTCCAAAGATTGTACCTCCATTCATTACAAATATGGGTGGGCCAGAAGATCTCCAGGTTTGCTGTAACCAGCCTTTACCAGCCAAGCAAGGACAGGAGGGTTAGAGAAGCAGCCACAAAGCTGCTTGGCATGCTGTCAGGAGGAGATGGAGTCCAGCAGACACTGTCCACCCTGGCACATCAAACCTACCCAAATGTAAAAGCACCTACAGCTCCACACTCTGGGTTTGTACTCTAGCCATAAAAACATAGCTCAAATGCCTTGCTTCTGGGGGGAAGGAACACTGGTGCTGTGCTGGAAAAAATAAAGTTGATGGCTATTTTTCAGAGAAAACCCCAGTCTAGGTAATCACTCCGTGTTTTATTCTTTTGTTCAGTGCTTCTACTGCCATTGGTGGCTGCAATTTAATAGGAAGTGAAACAGTTCTCACATGCTTTCCCCAAAGAGGGAATACAGACACTGAAGCCTCAACTGAACAAAGCAGTGCCAAGATGTGCTTGCAGAAATAACTTGAGGCATCCTGAAAAATCAGGCCAACATTCAGCTGCAGTCTCCATCTTCCTACTTCAGTGCCTAGGGCTGTGTTGGTTGGTTGATCAGACCAAGGATTGTTGTCAGAGTGTCACTGGGGATGGATTTATCCACTGTGTCACAACCAGTCAATGCAGTATGACTGCAAATGACATTTGAAGCAGCCTATCATGTGAACCTTATGCTGTGAAGCTACAAAAGAAGTCACTTTGCACTTGAAAACCTCTGCATAATCCACCAGGAAAATCCAGACCATGGTCCAGCATGTGGAGGAAAATATGGTGGATGCTGTCTGTGTTGTCTACCTGTGTTTTAGAAGAGGTTACAATAACCCTTGTGAGTACCACCACCACTTGTGGTGACATAACTGAATTTTATTTGGGTGACCTAATCTATGAGTATTGGGAAGCTACAGGTGACTGAGAGAGGAAGCTCCATTTAGAGACCAGGTAACCAGGAGGGGAGCAGACCTGGGGCCTCCTTCCAGCTGCACTACGTCAGTGCAGCTCCACAGACACCCATGCTCTCAGCTACTCCCAGGTGATACCTGCCCAAACAGTTTCTGACAGGGGATTCTGACCCTTTATCCTCCAGTTACCACTAGTTACGTTTTGCCTAAACAAAAACATCAAGACACAATTTCTGGGCTCCATGATGGCTGTCCACCCCAGCTTCTCCCATCTCCTTTCTTCACCAGTGTGTACCCACTCTACTCCCAATCTCGTTTCCCTCCCTGTAATTCGGTGATTCATCTGTAGCCTCGGGGAAGGGCACCTGATTTCATTGCTTAACTGCTGTTAACAAGTTGCTGCACAAATCACCTGGCACTGCAGGATGAGGCTGCCAGCAACTTTCTACTAGAGCTACAGGGAGCAGGTTTGCAATGCCAGCATTCTTATGAAAATCTTATTTCGTTTATGATGGGGTTGTTTCGAGTGTATTGCAGCACTAGAAGATGGCAAGTCAACCAGCTTCATGAAGAGCCCTCTCAAAAAGATAGGTCCCATTCAATTGTTGGTTTCCTTGCTGAGTCTGTTGGCTGATGTGATTTCAACGTGTACATGATCTACTGTGGCAGATTTTACTCCCCTGCCTGTAACACCTGGGAGCTTTCTCCCTCCCATGTCACTCCTGGCTTTACCAGCCCTCATCCCACGTGTTGTCATGTCTCTGTAACCCTCAGAGAAGGGGTAGAGAGGTCAGGTGGCCAATTGGTGTGAAATACAGTGTCTGCCTTCCTCCCCTCCTTGTTCGGGGGTCTGTGAGTGACTGGACAGGGAAGAGGGTCCGGCTCTTCTGTAGCCCATTCTACCTCACTCTCAGTAAACCTGTTTGAACTTAAGTTAACTTTCCAAATCCTACTTGTCTCAGTTCTAGAAGATACAGGAATTGCAGTGTCATGAAAGAAAGAAGAATCACGTTTGCAAAGTTACTTAGGTGAGGGCAATACCAACATGGCACACCTGAAGCAGCACTGGAATGATGAATACCAAAGTACAAACCACCCCTCCAGTTCAGCCCCAAAGTGGGAACGACCAGCTCTGCCAGCTTACTGGCAGTAATTTATTGCTAGGAAAATAAGGGATAGACACAGATATCCCCTTTCATGATGAACAGACCTGTACTGGATTGTGGCATCCTATGTTTTATGTGAGCAGGAGACTTGTCCTGATATAAATCACGGGGCACCAAAGCCAGCCAGCTGCAACTGCCCAGAAATAGCTGCATGCTGAAGGACAACTGCTTCAAAGACAATCCTTATCAACCCGAGACACATTTACTTTGGGATCCTGCTTAGTTTTAATCACTCTGACAGGTTTGGCTTGTAAAATCATTCCTCCTGTTTATCTGTACATAAGTAAAATCCATGTGGACATCCACCCCCAAGGACCTAAAGCTGCAAATGCACATAAATAACTTCAGCTGCACGGCCGCTCTCCTTGAGTAAACAGCAGGGAGGAAGAAGAGGTACTTACAATATTGACATAAGAGTGAAATCGTCCATGACTAACCTGAGGATGAAAATGAGGGAAGGCTATTTAACTATCAGCTGAAGAAGGCAATGGAGCAACTTTCCAGCAGGAGGGATGGCAGGTGACAAGTCAGAAAGCTTTACATTAATGCTTGGCCACTTTACAAAGGAGTTTTGAGCCTTGCCTGTCACACCACAGGGCTGGAATCAGTGACCCACAAGGACTGCTTTGGCCCACGGTTCGTACGTGACTGAAGCTGCTCAGAAGCGTAAATGTTTATAGGATGAGCTGGGAGCTTGCGTCAGCACAGCTGGCAAAATTCCATGGGTGCTTCATCCATCCCACTGAACGCCACAAACATGGAAGGATAAGCTCCTGGTAAAAATGCACATACACACACTACAGGTATATAAAAATTGGTATTTTTTGCGTGACAGTTTAAAAATAAAAGAAGTTACTAGCTATATGTATTTTAATGTATACTGTAAATGAGCTGTATTTCTGCAGCAAATTATATATGTATTTATGCACACATGCTGATGAGAAAGCCAAGTAACTTTCACTGTACCCTGACATCAATTAGATTAATATTCTTGTTAAAGGAAACTGAAGGAATGTGTCGAACACAGATGATTTCTTCAGATGTCCATATGGTAGTCAGGAACTTTTTAATGTATTAGCTGAGTATGATGTGGGCACTGTGCCCTGTGGCTTCCAACAGGGTTTATGCCCCAGGTCAGGAAGGATATGGACTGTCACAGTACAAGTCACCAAGAAGAGGAATAGGATTTAGCCCTAAGGCAGCTTAAGGTCTGAAGGTCCCACTCCTACATGGCTTGGTTCCCTTGATAGTGTCACCTGCAGCATATATTGAATTAACAATATTAAAAAGACAACATTAGGAGAAGACCTGAATGGACAAAAGTGAGCAACCAAAAATCAGAATATTCCCAGCCTAAGCCTGAACTGGCAATCTGAACAACAGTATTTATTACTATAAAATATATATAAAGAACTTCACCCCCAGTTCTGACTATCTTCAGGGCACTTGGACTTGCCAGCACTTTAGAGCCTGAGGAAAGGCTTCCTCTCCCTACAGACTATTTCACACAGAACATTTTTTTAGACACATGAGAAAGCACCCTTTGGTGAGATAATAATGGAAAAGATACTTTGGATCTTGCTGAAGCCTTGCAGAGTACAGAGTTGGTTTCTATCAGGACAGTAGAGCTTCAAAACCATGAAACCTTTAGATATAATGCTATGTATTTATAGCTGATTTTGCCATAACATAAAAGCTGCACTTGAAACAAAAGGAATTGAGTAACAGAGTAAAATTTTCTTATGCTAATACTTGACTTCTAAGAGAACAGGATCAGTACTTCCATAAAACAGAGTAAGACACCCTGGCTCTGTAGTTACTCATCATCAGTCATAACAGCTCAAAATGGATATAAAACACTCTCACAAAACAACTTTCCATTCTCCCTGTCTTTGTGTCAAGATAACACCGACGCACTGTCAAGGAGAATCAGACTCAAAACCTTTTAGGGCTGATGATTAAGGATAGTGGGGGATTTCCCCAACTTTGTTATTTCTAAATGCAAAGATCAATTCACTTGTTTATTTGCATTTGCATCTGATCTTTTGATCAGTGACAATGCTAATGATACAACTATGAGAGCCTGCAAGTGAGGGATCCATTTACCAGACCTCTTTCGGACTCAGGTTAGAGATTTCCTTAAAAAAAATACCAAGTTTGTTACTGTAAAAGAACTAGCTTGGAGAGAGACCTCTTGGCCTGGGTGTTTCCTGTAGAACAATTCTGACTCCTGCTGTGGGAGGAACTCCTGCTTGTCCTGCCCCAAGGGGGAAAGATACTGCCAGGGAATTACAGCAATCAGCCTCCAGGTCCCTGTCAAGCTCCAACCATCCCAATGAGTTATTAGTCCCTTAGGACTCAAGAGACCTCAGGGGGACTGAAAAGCTCTCTGCTCCTTCTGCAGATGACCCAACCCACAACCGCAAGGAACAGGCAGAGGAGCAGCCTTTGCCAAAGCCGGCCTTGGAGACTGCGGGGGACCAGTGAGGCCCCGGGGCGGGTGGCTCCGGAGGCTCCCCTGCCCCACCTGGAGGCGGCGGCCCCTGCCCAAGCGCTCGCAGAGCCGCCTGCGATCCCAGGCCGCTTCTCCGCGGCTGCCCGGGCTCCGGCAGCGCTCCCAGCCACTTGGACTGCCCGCTGGCTGGCTGGCAAGGGTGCAGGACCAGCTGCCACGCCAGCTGCAGCTGGAGCACGGCGGGGTGTGCCAGGGAGCCCTGGCAGAAGGCTGGGCTGAGCCAGGCTGCTCCTGCACGCACATGTGGGTGCTTGGGGAGAACAGCTCTGGCTGTCCCACAGTGCAGGCAGGCCAGGGGCTGGGCTGCACTCCACAGACTCTGGGCAGTCCCCATGAAGGTCCAGCTGACCAGGGCTTGGTGCATGCTTGTGCTCCACAAGAGCTGCTCTGGTAGCACAGGGGGTTGGCAGAGCTCATGGAACTGCTGGGAGCCCCTAGGAAGGCTGGCTGGGCCTCAGGAGCTGCTGCTGCATAGACCCAGAACAGAAATGGAACAAGTCTCATGCTTAGAACTCCCATCTGAGCTGAAATCTGCCCATTGGAGAACAGGCAGAGCTCTCAGCTCAGACGAAGGCAATTAGAAAAGAAAAGAGGAGGAAATACCTGAGCAGTTCTCATTGTGGGGGAGCAAGTGAGCCCAACCACCATGTCACAGTCACAGATGTACAGTTGGGTCTGAGCAGAAAAACACTGTCCCCATCCTCAGAACTAGCACCTGCTGTCCTCTACTCTGTGCCCAGGCAGTGATTTGCCCCTTGACAGCCATCCCAGGCCACTTGTGTACCACGCTTTTCATGGTGCTCCAATGACAACAATGCATTACATTTTCTACAAGTAAAGGCTATTGCACATTTTTCGTTTTCTCCACTCTTCATAAAGTATCCATTCAGATGCTTCACACTATAACCCATTGCTGAAGACAAAAACTAGGTTAATTTGAAGTTGACCCTTTACCCGAGCAGATCTCTACCATGCCCATGTCATACATGGGGGCAGCAAGGTCAGAATTAATGTTTGGAAAATAAAGGCAACATCACACTGAACACCAGCAAATTGAACATTTACATGGACACACACACAAGAAAAGCTACCAGGCAGGTAGCACATCAGGGAGAAACTGTGTCCCTGTTGCCGTTCAGCCTGAGTGTAAGCAGGATTTTTTCCATTCTCCCAAGAATCTGTAAACTTTCCCAACCAGTTCTAAATGAAGAAGAAGTAGCACATATAACAACTGAAGGAAAGTCTGAGCAAAACTGTCTGTAACCACTTAAGATTCAAATACGCCAGAAGTTCCTAAGTCATCTGATCCTAATTTCTGAAGAATTTAAATAGGACTTGTGCTATGCTATATGCCAGAAACTATAAATACAATGCATTCTCTTATCAATCTCTTCTCCTGCTTTAGGCAGCTTGATAGCATTAGTCCAGTATCTGCATTATTCCTCCTTCCTTCCCCAAGCAGGGCGCAAGGAACCTGTGACAGTTCCCTGCTGATTTATGTCCAAAGCCGGAGGTGAAACTGCTGGATTAGAAACTCGCACTGCACGGGAACTAGAAGCCAGCCCACACAGGCTCTACAGGAAGAAATTATAGAAAAAGGCAAACACCAGAGAAAACTTGGAGCAGGGATAAATTAGCAAATGGCAAAGTTCACCGGGAGGGAAGGCTTGCGTGCTAGGCTGTGTGTTTACAGCGCTCGCTCCGGTGCACGCACAGCTCCATCCATGTGCTCCTGCCGAGAGAGCAGCTGGGACTCCCCGCTCACACTGCCAGCACTAGGCTGAAGACAGGAATTTCAGATAATGTAGCAAGGACAGAGCATCCAGAGCTATAAAAACACTCAGAACAGTCAGCTGGGCAAAATAGGCGAGCACTGGAGCTGGAGATTTGTCTTTAGCCAAAGTCGCATAGTTCAGAATTGTAATTCGGAAATGTGCTACAGATTTTCTTTTTTAGCTGAAATCTAAAAGTCCATTGATTTATTAAATTTAAATATTCCTCTTCCTACCAGTCTGGACTCCAGAGTGCTTTGTCTTCTGTGGTAGGTGTCACATGAATCAGCTGGGCTCAGACAAGCCAGTGAATCACACAAGCAGGAAAGAATAAGTCGATCAGATTTTCAAGCTGCCTTAAGACACAGCATGTCCCTAAATATCTATTGCTAAAAACAGTTCAATGTTCATAGGATTAAAAATTAATTGCTTTTTGGTCATACCAACAACAAAACATTTTTATTTTAGGAATGTCGGTATTTCATCCCTATTCCAAGAAGAGAATTTCAGCTACACAAGTTACAGAATTCAAGTTCCACTCAAATTTTGTCTGTGACAAGGATATTAAATAGGAAGACCTAATTTTTAACTTCTCAAATAGAATTTTCAAAATTTAACCTAAGCAGTGGTTGTATTATCCAACAATTAGACAGTTGAAATAAAACAAGATGCAAGGAAGCATCTTTTAATGATATTATAAGAAAATCAGAAGCAAATATTTATAGTTATAGGAAGCTATAGCTATGCTATGGTTGGGCTAGAACAGATATGGGGGCTTTGGTTGTTGAACCAAAACACAGTATTTTTTCCAGTTAGAGAAAATGTTAAAATAAATTAATATTCATAGTCTCAACTGTTCCTTAGTTTCCTGTGTGATTACTTAACTCTTCTGAAAACCACTTCAAGTCTTAAGTCATTTTTCATATAAAATTAATTTCAAAAAAAATCACATTACATGTCATCTTTTGGTTATATTGAAGCAAAGCATTGTGTTTTTACCTGCAGGGAAGACTGACATCTGAAAAAAATTTACTTTGTCAGACATAAACTAAAAAAACCCCCACAACTACCATTACAAATATTTTGGCACTCTTTCAGTAACTGCTGTGGCAGGAGGAACAGCTAACATAAGAACCTAGTTCACAAGACTTCCAGCCCAAGCTCTACTGATCAGATATTTTTTAACCCATCTCAGTTAAACATTGAAATCAAATAGGTCAAGATTTACCAAATCCACTACTGTACTTCCTCTTGAAACATATCCCTTCATCATTTATCTATTTTAGACTATTGGCACTTTCTCTAGACTCCATTGTACTTAAGATGTTAGTACTCATGAGAACAGCCCAGAGATGCTGTTTCTTTAATGAGTCTTTTCTCTTAATGTACTGTAAATTCTCATCAGTTCCTTTCTTTTTTGCTTACTTAAAGGCAAAACTTAAAATCAGCCTTTCTGTTCCACTTTGACATTGCTTTATCATCAAACACCCCCACCGAAATCCTATTTGCCATAATGTGTAATTCAGAAATTATGTGACCTGGAAAACTCAGATGAGCAAATTCTGCCACATTTCACTGTGCTTGGCAAAAAAAAAAAAAAAGACAATTGGTTCATAGAGATGCAACTCCAACCCAGAAGTGTTTGTGTCCCCACGAAGCAGGAAAGCAGAGTGGTGAGAAGGGCTAAGCACTCCAGAATATTTCCTAAATCCAATATGGTAGCAAGCAGCCCTGTTGCCATCAATTCTGCATCCCCATCTGGTGTCCTGTAATGGTTTTAATGAAAGCTCTTACACATGGTGCTTAAAATAAGCCATGTGTCTGCTGGGGTGAATTAAAAGCTGTAAACGCAGTGTAATATGCCAAAGGATATAACAGTGTCAATGTAAGAGCTGGCTGTGTCAGCCAGCAACAGGTTCCAGCTGGGGCAGCCTCACGGAACAAAGACAGCCCCTGGCTTCATTCTGGTCTGTGCTTCTGAGGTCCCAGCTTGGGTGAAAGGGAAGGAGAGCTGAGGACCTGGAGGAGATGTGTGATACCCAGCTGAGTGCACAGGGACACTGCCACAGCAACCTCGCTGTTCACGTGGCCAGTCCGACTGGAGCCACCCACCTCGGATGGCTCACGCAGGGATGGAGTACACAGGCACAGAGAGCCCTGGAGCAGGACTGAGCCCTTGAACAGCCTTGCCCTCTCTGCTGTTGCTGAGCACAGCCTGAATCAGCTGTTTTAGACAACCAGGGAGAGAGCACAGCAGCTCACCTCTGAACAGCAGCTCAGGAAGGACTGGATTTCCAAAAGTGCTCCGGTAAAACCGTAATGGGTTTGAGAAAGCCATGGAAACTCAACAGTACTCCTCTTCCTAATATCCTTCCAACCTCTTCCCACTAAATCAGACTCATGGGTGAGAAGGAATTCAATCTGGAGATCACTCACTGCACAATGAATATTTGTCCTCCAACAGCACTGGCTGTCAGGAAAGGAGGGTAAAGACCAACATCCCTAATGACCATGTTTATTCCCCATAACCCCTCATAATCAGACCACCTACCTACATGCTGACAAGTACATTCTTCAAGACTTCTGTTCCACAGGAAAACCTGGGAAAACCCATCCCAATTTTCAGAGCCCTGTAAAGATGAGATTGACTCTGCACATCATATGAGCTTACAGTAATCACAAATCCATGAGAAATAGCCTAGGTAACACTCTGTCTTTTTGGATTGGTTGGTTAGTTTATTTTTGGGAAAAAAACCCCAATTTTATTTTCATTTTCTTCAAGTATTTACCACAGAAAATTCCTGATCTGTGACTAGAGCTTGCAGGTATTAACACAAATTACATAACACTCCCCAAATCTGAATTAACTCATAGACTTACCAGAGGCTGTCTTGCAATGATTTTCTCTTGAAGCTTGATTGAGATGACAGATAACTCTTATCTTTCGATTACAGCCTTGATGGTCTGATAAAGACTATAAAACTGCAACCATTAAATTTCTCGTCCTTGAATTCCCCCTGAGCAGTCTCCTGACATCACCTGAAACAGATAAGCAGAGATGTGAAGAGAATGCAATGGAACTGTTCCAGAACTGATACTGATAATATTACTTGGCTCTACATTTATGCTAATATCAATTAAGAAAGCTTTATTAATACTTGCTGTCATTTCTTGAAGCTGCCTGGCAAAGCAATCTATCCTAGAAGCTTTCACTTTGCACTTAAGAAGAAAACTAAGGATTTTCCACGCTTGTGCTCTGTATGGTGTGGCAGAAGTGGCAGCCTTCAGAGAGAGGGTAAGCAGGCAAACAGACAAGAGCACAAAGGGGGAAACGTTGCACAGTCACACTCACTGGAAAGGCCATCTCCCACAGACTCTCCTCGTTATACTCAAAAACACCAATCAGAAATGGCACTTGTATGTTTTCAACCAGCCCTCCCAAGCCTTCATGGAATAGTTATAGGAGGGAATTTCCCCTTGTTTGTAACCCAGTTGCACACTAGCAAAGCTCAGGAGCCATTGTTAACTTTTCTCCTTCCCTTTGCTTGTCTGCAGAAAGTTGCCAAATCCCAATTTATCATCATCCCTTCAAGTGTTTCTCTGCCTAGCCTGCAGGACCAGCATCCTTACGATGTTATTCTTGGAATACAATGTCTTTCCTTCTGCTGCTAACATCAAACCCTGCTATCAAATAGCTTCCCCTTTTCTTCAGACATCCCAGGTTCACTCTTCCTAAGTATTCTGAAGAACTGCTCTAAGGTAACTGGGTTATTAGGAATGATAAAGCATCAAGATAAAGCAGTAGAGATAATTCATAAGAATCACAGAACAGTCTGGATTGGAGAGGACCTTAAAGACCATTCAGTTCCAACCCCCCTGCCATGGTTAGGGACACCTTCCAGTAAACCAGGTTGTTCCAAGCCTTGTCCAGGCTGGCCTTGAGAGCCAAGTTAAGAACCCACCCCTAGTAGGTCCTATTGGAAATTTTCTTTTGAAGTGTGATTATCATTTACTAGCTACTTAAACTGGGTACTGATATAACTGATGATTACATTCACAGCAACAGAAAAATAAGACAGCAAAAAGTATATAGCATCTCTACAGCTCCCATAACCTTAGTGTAAGCACCTTTGAATTTTTTGCCTTGTGTGGTGCTGACATCCTCATTTAATGTCAAACACTTGAAGGAGATGGGTGACTTTCCCAGGAGATGCCATAAATTCCAGAGCAGTACAGGGATCTCAAAATGTATATTACAGCCCCAGTTGCTGAATGTGGAGAAGTGAAAACAAGTGAAAGATTGTGAATTCCATCTTTGAAGCACAACAAGCACACACAAACCTGGTATTCAGGTGTAGGTATTCCAAGCTTTCACTACTCTACCTCTAAGAGGTGCTTCCTAACAGAAATGTTTTCATGCATCACTTCTCCAGCATGGCTGTGATTTATCACCTATTTTGTGCACAATATGTGCAGCAAGCACCAAGACCAGTGTACTCCCGAATGTTCTGCTTTCACCTGAAATCAGCCTTTCTGAGCTCATCTTAACTGTGTCCTCGTGACTCTGCACGAACTTCAAAGAGCACTTCGAAGACCACACAGCTCTTCCTGCAAACAAGCCAGCAGGACAAGAACACAAGAACAACAGCTACCAATAATGTCGTAGAGGCGAGACCACACAGAAGATTCCTGCAGTGCCCTTTGGGCTTAAAGATGTAGGGGGTCTGAACTCCCGCCGCCGAGGCCGATCCGCAGCAGCTCCAAGAATCCCCCGTGCGCGGCATGCGGTGAGCTCCGTGCCCACATGGATGGGTGGAGAGCTCCAGATGAGCTCTGTCGATCAGATACCTCTGCTGGGTCTGCCCCAGCTTGCAGCATGCCCTCCTCAAAGCTAAACGGAGCCCAGAGAGAGTTCACACCCCAGGACCTGACAGGTTGCCAGCTGCGGCAGTCTCGTAGCCACTGGGAAAGCTTTGGGAGCAGGCGCTGCTTCACAGCAAGCTGGGAGGGTTCTACCCTAGACAATCCCCTTGGCAAGAAACAGCACCACCCCTTGGATGAGGGAAAATTGTAGGACACACAAACCATCACAACATCCATCTTTGGAAGACGCTGAAATGCCCACAAGTGAGGGATGGAGGGAAAACATCTCGTTTAGAAGCTCTCCAGTTGTCAGGTCACCGAGCAGTGTAGTGGCTCAATATTTAGGGAGCTGTGAACAGCTGAACTATGAAGCTTCACTAGCAAGAACTTGTGGAATCATGGAAAAAAACCGAAGGGAAGGGAGAGGATGCAGACAGGGGCCTTGTAAAGTGGCACACACATCACAACTCTTTGCACATTGTCCTCGGCAGGTCCTGCCACTGGACCTTCAGGCCAACAAACACAAGTTGCTGTGGCCGCGAGGCTCCAGGCTTGGTGCTTGAAGGCAGCACTGTGAAGTGCTGAGGAGACTGGGCTGAATAAAGGAACAGGCCAAGTCACTGTGTTTCTCTTTGCAAACTGCCACTTGGTGACTTGTAGTTGTCTTAAAGTGAGCAGTAGCTATGACATTTCTGTGATTGGTAACAGCCAAAAGCAGTTATTTTCTGAAAGTTCACCCCAGCCACCGTATCTGGACTGTGGCCAGTGACATTCAGCCAGGAGCTGGGATGGTTAGTTTTGGCCCACCACACAAGCTATAGGCACAGCTTTTCCCAGTCTGGCCTGATTTTTGTCAAGGGAGCTTATGGTTTGAGCTAATCTTCATTTCCTCATTGCCCTGGGTTCAAAGAATTTTTTTCTCTGTTTGACACTGAAATTTTACCCTGAGTGAAAGGAGGAAGGGGCGAGGGAGGAGAGAGAGGGTTAACATTCCTGAGAGGAAAGACTGGATGGGGTGAGACAGCTCTACTGAGGAGGTCAGGAACACATACTGGTTGCTTCACTTCAGGAATCAGAGGTGCATCCTCAGACACAAAGATCTGAGAAAATGTAGAAACTGCAGTAGAAAATGCAGTTCTGGATTAGTTGTATGCTTTTTTTTCCCTGGACCTCCCATGACACAACACAATCCTTTCTTGCTGTCTACTTATTTCCCCTTCACTTTTCCAAGAGCACAGAAGATACCAATATTTTTACTATTTGTCCTCATCTGGTATGCACTTGTTACACAAAACCCCAAATTTGGTGATGTTGAAATTGCATTTTTTCCCAATTATTTCCAAGGCTGGCTAGGACTTTGCATAACCTTTGAACAAAACATAAAAGTTACTGACCTTACTGCAGCCTTCCAGCACCTGAAGGGATTTACAACAAAGGTAGACAGAAACTTTTCACAAGGGCCTGGAGAGCCAGGACAAGGAGCAATGGCTTCACACTGAAAGAGGGCAGGTTCAGATAGGGCATTAGGAAGAAATTCTTCCCTGTGAGGGTGATGAGGCCCTGGCACAGATTGCCCAGAGAAGCTGTGGCTGCCCCATTCCTGTAAAACCCAGGAAGTGTTCAAGGCCAGGTTGGACAGGACTTGGAGCAACCTGGGAGAGTGGAAGGTGTCCCTGTCCAGGGAAAGGGGGTTGGAACCGGATGGTCCCTAAGGTCCCTTCCAATCCAAACCATTCTGTGGTTCTATGATTTACCTGCTCACCTGCTGAAATGCTTCCTGGTAAGGAGCCCAAATAAATCACAACTCTTGCTAAAGCAAATTTCTCTGAAAATGTGTTTTTTCAAGTTGCAGTATTTATGGAGAATGCTGACATGAACATTCATCCTTAGATCAGAGCCAGCTATCTTCAGAAGGACACGAAGTCATGCTCATTTATTGCTGCTACAAGGAACAAGCCTTCAGTTTTCCAAGAGGACAGAGCTTTAAAAAGAAAATAAGAACCCCCCTGAATCTTCCTGGCTGCACAGGCATAAGCTGCAGTTTGCACGTGAGTCCTTTGCCACTGAATTTCCTCCTTTGCACAGAAGCCAAACAGGGCAGCCCCTGAGCCAGATCCCTGCCAAGACTCTTGATTAAAAACTCACTCTCTGCACCTGTCGATTTATTTTACCACTCTGCACCTGCAGACTGGTTTCAAGAGCCTCATTATTGCTCACTTGTCTCTGGCCTCATTCTGACAAACCTCACAGACAAAATGCCACATATCCCTTCTAATGACCATCACAACAGCCCCAGCTCTGAGCAACCTCTAATAATTTCTCTATTTTTTTTCCTGCTCACTGAATATGTAATAATGAACAGTCATATAGCATGCTGAAAGTAGAGTGAATGCAACTTCTAGAAATGGAAATCTGCTTTTAAAAAAATTAAATCAAAGCAGGTAAAAGATACAAAAAAGGAGAAAAAAAAAAGAGAAGAAATAGAAAACATCAACAAGAGTATAACTGAAGACAGTGGGTGACCTTTTCAGGTTCTCAGAGCTTCTATCTAGAAATTGATGAATTCTGCACCTGGAGAGGCCCACACAGCCCTTGTACTGTGTCTCAGTCTCCAATTTCTGTTGTGTGTAAAAGGCAGAGGGACCCAGCACTGACCTGTCTCATTGCTGCTGGCACTGCCCCAGCCAGACTGGAGCCTTGCTCAAGCCAGTCTGGGCACACACTGCTGTCCAGGCTTTTCTTTGAACCTCTTTTTTTCCAGCCCTCCTTGTAGGTTCTCCCTGACTGCCTTACCTATTTCCCCACAAGATGTACTTGGAGCTTGATTGCTTTTGCTAACTAGAAAAAGAGTAAAATCCCTCTTCTCCTTGGACCTCTGGTGTCCTGGGCAGAGGACAGCCCATGCAAGCACAACTCTTCCAGGCTGTTCTACTCCCAAGGAAAGACATGGGAATAGCTCTTGTAGGAGGTGCCATAAATCCATTTCATGGTACAACTGACAAGCAACCAGTGACCACAGCAAAAACCACCCTGCCTAGACCTGGTGTGCCTGAAGTGCTCCTTCACATGGAAATTCTATGTTTTGTACCCTACGGTATCAGTTATGCTTGTAAAAACACATTTTTTACAGTACTCCTGTATCCATACATGTGTTAGGATGTGAAGTTCCAACCTTCCCTTCCAGATACCATCCTGCTGCTTCCCAAGAGACCTTTGCACAGTGTTGATGCAGCATGGGAACACGGGGCTGACAAACAAACAGGTATTTTAAAGAGATTCCAGTATGCAATGTTAATGGGGAAATCGAATGCTGATAGTTTTGTTTTGTCTTTAATCCAGAAGATACTCAGAGAGGATATTGTACCACATGCACTTCCAAAGGCATAGCAAGGACAGAACATTACCAAATTCTCACTGGTTATCCAGCCTAAGGGTAGCAAACCACCTCCAGGACAGCCAGCTGTGCCATACAAATGGAGCATTTATTTAGACCTTTTGGTGCAGGCAGATGTGAAGGCAAAAGCTCCAGTCTCATTAGTGCAAGCTCCTATGTTATAAACCAGGACCAAAATGGGAGAGGAAAACTCAGACTTTGGATCTGTACCATCAAAGAGAGAACAAAGTTTACCCAGTGAGTCACAAGTCACAAACCAAGTGTGTATTAATCTTCCCCCTGACACATTTCTTCCATCCATCAGATCTAGCATTGTGCTGCTCTAACAGTGAGGATACATCATGTCATTCATGACACATGATGAGTCCCAGATGTTCCGAGAGCTCTGCTACCCAGTGGAACAAATGGGTGTTTACAGTAAAATAAGCACCAAATTTAGCAAAACTGAAGATGAAGTTACAAGTTAATTAGTGCAAGAGGGCCTAAGCCCCATGATATACGGCACTCATATTTCTTCAGGAGATCCAGAAGAACAAATTGAGAAAAGAGTCCAACAATTGAATAGCAGAAAATCAAAACCAAAAAAACCCACCCAGAAAGTCACCCTGAGAGAAGCCAGAATAAATAACACCACTGCCGAGCTCGGATGTAGCTCTTCTGGTGGAGTTCCTGGTGATAAATAAAAGGAGCTCTGAGTCAGGTGCTTGTAAATACGGTCATATGTAACACCAGATCAATGAGAAAGAGAGCTGGGAAAGGAAAAAGGATCTCAAAACATCCCAGAAAGTCTGTGAACCTCTCAGCTGACTATAAGAGCTCCTGATTCAGGAAAGAACACCACAAGTGTCTTTGAAGGTTAATTGCTCTTAAATTTCTCTAGTGGCATATTGAGGAGCAGCTGAGAAAGTGGACACCTACCTGAGGCTGTGGGAGGAGATATCAACTCAGGCCTCACTGACTTAAACAATCTGAGGCAAAACACAGCTTTCCACTGCACTGCCTCAGTGCTGATGTTTCCAATCTGACATAAGGAGTGAAAAATGGCAAACTCTCAAACCAGACACTGCTAAACTCCAGGGAGATCAAAAATAACCCCCTGTTAAAGGCTGTACTCCCAAAAAGTTTAATGTTCCCAAAAGTTATTACGGCTCTCCAGGTCGTCTGCTAAACCTTCCTTCCTCTCCCAGACATTTCAGTCAGTACTGAATGGAGCCATGCAACAAGAATCCAACCCACCCGTTCTCTGGCACTTCATTTCAAACCCAGGAGAGAGGAGCAGCCCATGGATCCCATGGCACTGCCAGCAGTGGGATCCTGGTGACCCCAGAACAGCTCTCTGGAGACAGAGTTCATACAGAACAGAGGGCCAAACACCAGCACTGTGCCTGGATACCTTCCTTATTCTGTGCTAGAGAACAAATTCATTTTCCATAAAGCACTAAATAGGCCAATTTTTAATCTGGCTTGCAGTGCTAAAAACAACCTGCAAAAAACAGGTGGGAGCCTCCTTTCATGCAAGCCAAAAGACAGATAAAAATAGACTTGAATTGCCATTGAAAATATGGTAAAACAATCCTTTTCCATCTGCTAAAGCAAACCCTGGGAGTAAGTGAATTAACAGGTCCCCATGAGCAGACACTGTGAGCAAGGCATTGCTGCTCATTAATTAAGATGAATGTGACAGCAGTCGATTGCCTCTACCTGTTTAAGGCATCAATCAGAGCCCAAAGCTGTGTGCACCCTGTCTGTCCCTCACCAACCCTGCTGGAACTCTGCCCGTGCCTTCCTAAATGTTTAGAGCTGCATTCCCTCCCAAGCAAAGGCCGTTCCTCTCCTGCCACCTCCGTATTCCCGTCCAGCTGGTGTTAAATCCCGGTGCCATCTCCTCACTTGGACGGTGGCCACAAGCGAAGAGTTCAAGCTGTAAAAGCCAGGGCATTTGCAGAAAGGCTTTTTACCAAGCCAAGATGTCCTTCAGAGGGATTAGACCCGAAGGCCATAATTAACACGTCCCTGCTGCTGTTATGACAGCGTAGCCCTGATCACCCACACTGACATTCAGCTTGCCAGAGTGATCCCAAAGGAAGGATCCTCAGCACCATCTCATTATCCCAAACTTTGGCCTGTTGCTCAAGAGGGTTGCTCCTGTGGAGAGGATGCTTAAAATACCCCACGTACCCAGGCATGGAAACACAGACTTCCCCTCAGTCCAAACACAACCAGTTTAATCAAGTCAGACTGTGACCTGTCCCAAGCAGAAGGGAGATAGAATAGTTTTTGTTTAAACAAGGGGGGAAAAAAGCAGCCAAATCCTTGTCTCATTTATGGTAATGTAAATCTAGAATAACTGGATAAATATAACCAAAGTTAAAGCTTTTATAAACAGGTATAAATCAGATCAGCTTAAACACATGCAAGTTTTTAAGACTCTTTGGCATCTTTTAAACCTCAGTTTCTGGTTAGACGCTCAGTCAGCTGCCTGTTATTTATGGGACTGTTCACAAAGCTGAGTGGTCACCCCACAGGATATGTTTAACCTCCATTTGCACGACACTTAGCAGATGTGTAAACTAAAAGGCTGGCAGAAATTTGAGTGTGCACAACTGGGGGACAGTACTGTCCCTCCAAAAAAGAAAGTATCAAATAGAGCCGTTAAAAAGCCAAAATTAAAAATTAGGATGTCCATCCCAGGAAATCATGATTTTTCATTTCAGATTGAGATCAAACATTCAGCATTTTTTCCCTACAGAATCAAAAGTTCAGAGCTTTTTTTTTTTTTTTTTTTAGTTTGAACTGTTGAAACATTTTGACTGAAAATAAACATTTTGACATTTCCAAGTCAGAATGTATACATGTGGTTTGTCAACAAAATTAGGTTAGAAATCGCAAAGGAAGAGGTTTTCATGTGAGGTTTATATTGTACTTCCTGCTTTTTGAAGAAACAGTGCAATCATGTCCAGGTCAAAAAGTTAAGAGGTGCTCAAAAATGCTAACAATGAATTGCCCACTCTCCTTTAATCTCAGATCAGTTTTGAACTCAGTTTGGATTATCCCTGATTTTATTCATGATAGTTCATCTACTTTTCCAGCTGCATAGGCAGATACAGAGACCTGAGCTACCGATGGCTTTGATGCCCAGTCTAGGATTAGAGGTGTAGAAAAGCACAAATATATTATTATTACTTCTGTATGTGTTTTCTTGAACCAGAAATTTTGTTTTGCACCTCTTAAGGGTGAATGCTGGATCTTAGTTCAGATTTCTCTTCTGCATTTAGCCTGCTTGGACACAGCTGAGAGATTTCAAACACCAAATCAGTTTGGAGCTGTGTGAGTTCCTTCCAGATATTACCTTCCTTGGATGTGTAAAGACTCAGCACTCAGAGAGCACCTGAATGACAGCTCTGCTGCCACAAGGACTGGCACAGCAAAGGATCTGAATGAGCAAATTACTGGCCATGCAATTATTTTTACTATTTCTTTGTTTTAACTGCAATTCAGAGAGTAAGAGTTCAGGCAATAGAACATTTTAAATCTGTGCTCTTGATGTGGAACAGAACTGCATGGCCAGAAGAATTACATTTGTCTTGCTTTTATTTTAAACTCCTATGTCTTGATTGTGGCAAGAAGTTGAAATGCCCAGAATAATTCTCTTTTCTCAATCTCTCTGGATTGCCTTCAAGCAAGGTAGCTGGAAAGACAGGAATCAAAATCATTTCCATCTACCCCTGTCTCTTACTAGTCAGAGCTTACGTGAGTTACAGAAATTGTTGATGCTCATGCAATAAGTGTTGATCTGAAAAATATAAATATATTTTATGACTTTGGGAAACTGAAATCAGTGATTTTTTAAGTGAAATGTTTGTGTGTAGATATATATATAAACCCAGTGAAAAACCAAGGTTATTCTTCTCTTCCATATACCTACCTCTACTTATTATGTGTACTATGGTAATAGATCCCATTTATATAATTAATTGGCCCTTTGGAAAGGGATTCTTACTTTAAAGATACTCAAGCACTCAAAAGAAAAGGGAGAGGAGAGGAGAGGAG
>VYXF01004859.1:478376-507947 GCA_013397295.1 Polioptila caerulea | reverse complement strand
GAGGAGAGGAGAGGAGAGGAGTTGACACCAGGTCTAAATTATTAGAGGAAATACCTGAAAAACATTGCAAAAAATACCGATGATAGAACATCTTGTTGTGGCACCCTGTGCATCCAAACTGAAAGGTTCTGAGTCTCAGGGAGCAGCTGCTACTGAGCATCACATCCTAAACATCCCGCAGAATGGCCAAGCAACAATGAAAATATGCAAAATCAGGAAGCAAGTTTGAAACTGTAACCAGCTGTTTTTCTTGTTAGGCATAAATTTCATGCCATTGGATCTCAATTAATTTTCTATCAAGAAAACAATTGAGATCCAAATATTTGATGTAACACTCAAGTATTTTGCAACACAAGCAGTCCAGACTTCTCTAATTTTTGCCTTTTACAAAACCCTCATTACATTTTACTCCTGTCAAGGGCTTAAATTTTCTTAATGGCAAGAGATGATGTGGGAGGACAAATGGCTGAGATGCAGTGCTTAATCTATTTGAAAAAAACACCAAGAATACTTTGCTGAAATAAAAATGAATCAAATCAACTCCATGGATACAACATTAAGCTTCCCCTTGCACCAGCAGTATGACTTTTAGACAACAGCAGACTTAAAATCCTTTATAGCCAAGCACTAGACTGACATCTGTGAGAATTTAAATAGTTGCACAAAACCAAAAAGAAGGATAAATAATTTTAGAGGAGAGGATAGTCCATCCCACATCTTTGAAGCTTTTGGTACAGAAATAGCCACAGGAAGTGGAAATGAGTGCAACAGATGAATGTAAGGTACACAACACCTTTTAATTCATGCCAGTGAATCCAAAGGGGTATAACTTAAAGAGTTTAGGAGTTCAGGGAGTACACATGTTGGATAAATAATGGAAAAGTCTTCAAGTAAAGCAGAGGATTGTACTCATCCCAAGAGCCTCTGAATTTCAACTTGCTTAAACTCACTTAAATTCACTTCTGGGTTTGGTCCTGGGAATGGGACCTGCTACACTGTGGTTTATTTTCTTGGGGAAACAAAATGAATGAGTGGTATTAGAATCACCTGAGAGGCTCAGGTGCAAGTCACTGACAACATTAAACTTGTGGATGAGTGGAACAGCCTAAGAGATTCCAGAAAAGGAGAAAACTCTGCTGTGGAAACATGCATTACCTTTCAGTTGTCACAAGGAATACCAATCCCAAAAAGCTGAAGCTTCCCAATAATCAGGGAACAGGAGTGTTATTTGCAGCCGCCACCAGGCAGGAGACAAGAGTCTTTAGGAGCCTGGACTTCACAGAATTCACAGAATCCCCAGGCTGGAAGAGACCTTCGAGTCCAATCCAGCCCTAACACCTCAACCAGACCATGGCACCGAGTGCCACATCCAGTCTTTTTTAAACACCTCCAGGGATGGTGACTCCACCACCTCCCCAGGCAAAGCATTCCAGCACTTTATCACTCTTGGTGTTAAAAACTTCCTCCTGATATCCCGCCTGTATTTCCCCTGGCACACCTTGAGGCTGTGTCCTCTGGTTCTGTCAGTGCTGTCAGTGACAGAGACCAACCCCCCTGAGCACAGGCACCTTCCAGGGAGCTGCAGAGAGTGATGAGGGCACCCCTGAGTCACCCCTGAGTCTCCTTTTCTCCAGGCTGAACACCCCCAGCTCCCTCAGTTGTTCCTCACAGGGTTTGTGTTCCCAGCCCCTCACCAGCCTTGTTGCCCTCCTCAAGCACCTCAAGGTCCTTCCCAAACTGAGGGTCCAGAACTGGACACAGCACTCTGGGGCTGGCCTGTCCAGGAGTGGGACTGTTGATGCATTTCCTGCAGCATCGCACACTCCAGAGCAGGAATACAACAAAGATCCGAGCTGTGGGTTCCCAGACAAAGTCCGAATTATCCTGCCATGGGAGACCTACATGGCATCACACTGTTTCCCCCAGAGTTTGTCACCACCTCCCTGCTTTATCCACACATTGGAGAGGAAGGAAAGAAAGCACCTGCCTGGAAGGGTAGAGGTGGGGCAGAGCAAGAAGATCCAGGAGCTGGATATTTATGAGGCAGCTATTCAGGCTCCAGGAGAAGCTTGCAGTAGCAGCCAGGGCCCTGAGTCTAAAAACTGGGTAAGTGTAATCTAAGATTATTCTAGCATCCCATACCCTCATCCGAGTTGGAAGTGCCCTGACTTCACTTTCCCAA
This sequence comes from Polioptila caerulea, assembly GCA_013397295.1. Classification (NCBI taxonomy): domain Eukaryota; kingdom Metazoa; phylum Chordata; class Aves; order Passeriformes; family Certhiidae; genus Polioptila; species Polioptila caerulea. The sequence goes on along the minus strand of VYXF01004859.1, from coordinate 505,765 downwards.
GGTTTATGTCACATAAAGCTTGGAGCCTTTTGCTGAGCAGATGGATGGCCAGCTTCCTGCTCTCTTAGGTAAGCAATAGAGGAAATTATACTGTAATTCAAAAAGCTTCGAAATAGAATGGCTTTTGGCAATGCTTAGACTTGTGCTAACATCACAGCAGTTATTTCTGTCAGCTTCAGAGTTCTGTGCTGTGGCCAATTAATGGAAAAAAAGATGAGAGTCAGTTAATTGCCTTGGGATTTTCTCTCTGAATGTTCAGGCTAGATTAAGGAAAAGGCCTTGCCCTTGCCTGTATAGCCTCTTCTTTCCAATTGATGTTACAGCAGTGCTGGCCTCGCTGCTCCTATTAAAGGTCAGTCAATGTTTCCACTATAAACCTCCTTTACTGCGGAGTTCACACAAGTGTGTGAGTTTCATTTACTCTGGACTCAATCACAGTTCTTCTTGACCTGGAAATGGAGGTGTTTTGATCTGTTCTTTAAATCTATATGCTTATTTCAGTATTAACCTGGGACATCTTCAGAAAAGGTCATCTCTAACACACATTCGTATTTAAAAATATTCCAAGCATAGATGATCCCCTTTGGATAACTGATTCCTTCAAAACACCAGCCAGTGGTTTCTTGGTTTAGTCCCAAAGCAATATTAGCAGCTCATTGCATGTTATCTGAGAAACCATGGTTATCAAGCTTTATTATTCAATAGAGGGTGGGTCACTTCTGAAAAATGAAAATCTGAAAGGAAGGTATTACTACTTGGAACAATTTCAGTTTCCAAACAAAAAGTCGTATTTCAAAACGGGCTGTGCACACAACCAGCAATTGGACACAGCACAATCCCCAGGACAGATTATGAAAATGATTTTTGCCATTGGGCAGGGAACAAAAAAACACTGGAATCAAAGTCCTGTATTCTCTAAACTTCTCCAGAACTGAAGTACTCCGTGGGATATATCTAGGGCAACTGATCGTCCCTTTGTAAAGTGAATAATCACCAAGGAATTATTTGTAAAGTCCCCTCATTATACACCCACACACATCTCCTTTCCCACTGAAGCAATAGCTCCCGCTGTCTATCTTCTGCCTCCCTCTGTTGGGAAGAGGCCTCCTCCACAGGTGGGACAGGCCAAGTGCCAGCTCTGGTGGCTTATTCCCTGTTCTGCCTCAGCTGGGGCACACAGGACATGTGCAGCCACCCCTCCTCCCCAGGGCTCAAGCTGGTCCCTTGCTCTCTTTTCCCCTTGTGGGCAGAGGAGCCAAGGGAGCCTTTTCTCCCTCTAGAAAGGAGTTGCAACCAAAGAGGAGGAGGCTGACCAGAAAATTCAGATTTGGTGTCACATACCTGTCATTGAGGTGTGTAAGAAAGGATGGATGGTGGGGATACCTAAGAATTTGAAATTTTTGAATTTTGAGTTTTATATTTTATAGTTGCAGTATAAAAAACCGTCACAATTTTCAAGAGGAAAAATCAAAGCACCTCCCAAACAGTCATGTTTTTATTCTCAGGGAATTATTTGGAGGAAATTCTTCAGTTTGTGAGGTTTTACTCTGAAACAGGCAAAAGCAAAATTCTTTTTCCATGGTTCTTTGCATTCTTTGCCCATCCCTATTTTCGGCTTTAAGTCTCTCCACACGCACCCAGGTTTGCTCATCCACACCCGCACACCTGGTTCTCCGTTAGGACTGCCTTGGCATGGCCCCAAGAGCAGTGGATTTTGAAGCCAACACCCAATTCTCATGCAGAGGACAATCCCACACCTATGGCTATGCTTTCAAACTATCCAAATGTACACAGAGCATCTGCAGAACTCAGTTGCAGAGGTGTAAATTTAGACTGTTACAACAATCTGGATGGAAATCTGATTAAATTCTTACTTCATGGGAGCAGGGTTTGGTCTAGCTCAGGCCATTTGGAGGAGGTCAAGCTAAAGGCAGAATTCCCTGTGAGGATTTTAGAGTCAGAATGGCCACACAGGGAGTTCTGCCATCAGGCTGCACAGCTTACCAAGCCAGGTGAGAGTGGCCTGTGTATCTCTGTAGCAGTTACAAGTAAATTGCATTTTCACACTCTTCTCAGACTTAAGGATTAGAAACCTGATACTTCAGAACAAAGCCAGATGAGCTGATGCCTCACAGGCTTCCTTGAGCTGGCACCGGAGCTGCAGTTCAAGGTATCCTTAAGTTTAACATGGAAAACATTCTTTACTCTAAGGAAGGTGAGACCCTGTCACAGGTTGCCCAGGAAAGCTGTGGATGCCCCATCCCTGGAGTGTTTAAGGCCAGGCTGGACGGGGTTCTGGGCAAGCTGGTCTAGAGGAAGGTGTCCTTGTCCACAGTAGAGGGTTGGAACAAAATGATCTTTAAGGTTCCTTCCGACCCCAGCCTTCCTATGATTCTATGTTATGAACATGGACACAAGCACACGGCTCTGCCTGGATTGCAGGCACCATTAACATGGTAATACCAGGTACAAGTAAGACTGGAACATGTTCAGATGACAGGCTGAGCTCATTCACCTCTGCCACCATCAATTCATGTGGCCATGCCTTCCTACTGATCAGTATTTTGCAGATCTGGCACCAAAGGCAGCGTTTACAGTCCAGCCAGCTGCCATGGAATATCCTGGGGAGGTCTGAGGAAACGGGACCGTGAGCAGCGCAGCTTTGTGCATCTCCACCTTCATCACTGCTCTGCTGGGACAGCAGGGAGGCAGCTCACCGAGAGTGGGAAGGATGAGTAAAGGAAACCATGCTGGAAGAGATTCACTAGAGAAAATCTTTCAACCCAAAAAGCCCACTCAGGGTATCCCTGAGGAGAATGAGGTCCTTTGGCTGGCATAATAAACCATGATCTTCTATTTAAAGGGAAGAAGAATTCACACTTTAGGCTTGTTAGTCAAGTGGGCTCAGTCCAAAACAAAGGGACAGCTCAGTAGTAAGTTGGATCTCCAACTATTAACTTTTAAGGGAGGTTTGGCTCCCAGGACCCAGGCTGAAGTCAAGACTTTCTACCCCTTTCCTGTTGACTGACCCTCTTACCACTGACCTCACATAAAAGCACATGACTTACAGGTCATTTTAAGGTGTGGGAACTTTTTGTCCTGCATTTGTCAAGGGCTTCTCCAGCCAGTATTTCTGCATCTCTGCATTTACAGTATGGAAAGCCCTCTCCCTCTGAGCCCATGCTGTAGACACGATGAGAAAACCTCCTATAACATCCTAACAAAACATGCTTGAACAGAGCCAGCAAGATTTCACTATAAGCTATTTCTGTAGGTTAATTCTATTGCATAACTTAAATGATTGACAATCAGCCATAGAAGAACAAAAGATGTGTTGAACAAGAGAGGGGATCTTCCTAAGTCACATGACACTATTACTTGCTGTTTCCAGCTCAAATTTTCAGTGTCAGAGCACCACAGAAACACGGGAGAAGACAGAGGCCGTCCATTACTGTCTCAGCTGAGAAGAGTCTTTGCGTCCAGCTGCTGAGTGACTGATGCCAGTGCCCCTTTAACTTTCCTGAAGGGCCTGAAATGTGTTCAAGCTCCACTTATTTACCAACTTTTCAAATTATAATAGGCTGTGCTTTTCTTCACTCCAAATGCCTTGATTGTCTTTTCTCTTTCCTCTTTCTTTTCCAGATGGAAACTATCTGGAAAGAAACCCTTCAGTAACAGAGAAACCAGCAAGGGGTGGGATGAGTTCAGGACTGCTTGGGAAGAAGAGACCCAGGGAGCACACATTATTTATCTTGCATTACTCCACTTTTTTCCAAACGTGTTTTTATATAACATGACAGGTTATCACTTCTTGCCTTTGGCTACAGATGGGTAGGACTGCAAACAATCAAATGCAAATCAAGAACAGTCTACAGCAGACACACCATTGTATTGTCATGGCATCACTCCTACTCACTCCATTAGTCAAAGCACTCCCTCGGTTTGGTTATTTGGATGGAGTAGCTGGGTGGAGATGGGGTGTGTGGGTGGATGGCCCTGCTCCAGCAGAGCAAACACTCTCCTGGGGGGACGTCTGTTACGACAAGGAATTCCTCGTGACATCATGGGCTGCTTGACGCGGGAGTGATGTGCTCGAGCTGGAATGGCTCCCACTGAGTTTTATAACACAGCCAAAATAGGATGAGCAAATCCTACAAGGGTAATCAATTCAGGGGCGTGGCTGTACTTATACCAGGATTTTTCCTTCCTTCCTTCCTTTCCCAATAGTAAGATGTGTTTCAGAAATTCAGCTTCTAACCCCAAGAAAGCTGGATGCACACACTGACTGCTATTAGCAGTGCTTTCCTTTTGTTGGGTTTTTGCACAAAATACCAACTCAAAAGTTTTCCCTTTCAGGTTCAATTAAAAGAAATCTCCTTCACACAACCTCATAAAATAATCCAGTAGTCTTCATGAAAGGATCAAGTAGTTTTAGAACTTTAAGTCAGCCATGCTTTAGATTATCATTACTATTTAGAAAAGGGCTATCATTTTCTTACCAGAAAAAAAAAGAACAGCAGATTTGGGCTAGATGAACTAAGGAATTGTTTGTCCTGTCCAATTCACCAAAAACCCAAGAGACATTAACTCAAGTGCCTCACATCTCAAAAATGTTCACACAGTGTACGGACTGAGCTGGCATCATCAACAGAGGACATCTCATCAAAATATAACACATTCTATAAATCACACAGTGAGAAGAACCACGGGGATGAGAAATATCCTTTTTGCTCTGGTTTTGGTTAACAGAGCACAGCAAGCCCTGGTCAGGACTACAAAACACAATAGGACAAGGCCGAGCAGGGATATTTGATCTTCTCTAACTCCTGGGCAGAGCTGTAGGGCAGGAGCTTTCAACTCCACTTTTCTGTGCTTTACTTGGCTTAGAACAACTGACAGGGGCAATTCCTACCCACTTTTGTTGTTTCAGTTATAACAATTGGGAAAGGACAGGTGAGTATGGCTACACACATCTAAGTGGGTAAAAAATATATCCTGGCATGATATGAGAACAAAGTGATGAAATCCAACAAGCTGTAGTACACAGGACCTGATATTAAAAAAAAAATTTTAAAAAAAATCTTGCCTCAAAAAATTAAAATTTTGTCTTCTAGAAAAGATGCAATTAAGAAAGAACACCCAGCTCTAGTGAGATGTCACAACCTGGTATCAGCAAAATAAAATTCCCAAAGAAACCTGAGCTATTGTTCCAAGGGGAATATTGCACAGTAATTATAATTTAGTGAGAAACTAAACTGAAACCGTAATTGAGAAAATTAGGGGAACATGTACTGTGGCTACATCTCTGCCTTGGATCTGCTCACAAAGAGCTTGGTGAGATGGAAGAAGGAAAGATTTGGCTCCTGGTAAAAAGAATTCCTCCTCTTGCACTACAAAACAGTTTGTAAGACCAAACACAAACTCACAGTAAGAGAGTTTCCAATAATAGGCAAAAGTACAATACACAATTATCTGTGTTACACAACGGCTGAAAAGCTCATTTGTAATGAATCCACAGGTTCCCCAGGAGGTGAATCTCTGCCGTGGTTCCTGCAACAGCTCAGGATCTCTCCCTAGGCACAGGCAGGGCAGGTTTGACCCCAGCTGTCCCCACATCCCAGCACACCATGCTCTCAGGTTGTATGCTGCTTCTCCTTGACACCACACTACACAAACACACCCTCCCAGACCCCAGCACACCTTCCCCATGATCTGAAATGTTTTTCACTGCAGAGCACATGTGCATTCTTCCCAACACGTGTAAGAGCTGCAGGGGCCCAGGGGAGCTGCAGCCCCCATGGCGTGCAGCAGGAACACAGCCAGCCCGCCTGAAAAGAGAATCGCCCTGAGCAATGCTTATTCTTGGATTAGCTGCACACAACAGGGAGATCTTCCTATCTGAAAAGTGCATATTTGGAGAGGTACACCTCCTGCCAAGGCTTTCCCAAGTGGCTCCCAGGTGCACTAAGGCTAGCAGGGGTATTAGAGAGAAGGTGAAAACAAACTCTGGCATGGGAGAGAGGGAACGCGCTAAATTCTCCTCTTAATCCCTGATATTTAAGGGATCTCTTTAAACCCTGCAGCACGAGATTTGTGATTCGTGACAGCATATGTTCTTTATTGGGGTTATTCCCATTATTCCCATCAGTGTTTGCTATTGTCTCTTCTGCAACAGGAGCTCGATGGCCGATGAAAGCAGCACAGGTGACTGGCAATTTTCCACGCTCCTCTCCCCTCACCGACCCATTCCTTGCTCTAATTTAATCAGGTGTTTTCAGCCTGGCATATCGTGCTTTGCTCTCCGAGGCACGCTACACCTAAGGCTCACCTACACACTGTGTCACCAGCATCTTAAATCACCATTCTGGCTCCAGGGTAGCTCTAGGAGTATCAGCATGTACTGACTATCCCTCATTAAAATTCAGCAGCGCTGGAGCAGATGAATTGTGCAACCCCATTGTTCCTGCAGTGTGGTTGCAGGCATTCATATAATCTTATTATGACTTTTGGGTGGTTCGCATGCATATTTACACTTTAATTTTCTGTGCTGTAGCTTCAAAGAGGAGCGTGTGAAATAGTAATATATGGCTCTTGGAACTGGGAAAAGATTAGGAGTCTCCTAAAATAAATACAAAGTGATCTAACCACCATGGTGTAGAATTAACACTGGAGCAAGGAAGAAATTCTGTAAACTGGTCTGAGAAAATTAGTATCTTTGTTTTGGGAAAAAGCATTGTCTTTGAAAATCTTCATGTTAAGTAAAGGTTCTAATATTGTAAGCTTCAGTAATGCCTTGGAGCCCTTTCCACAGTGCAGATACTCATCGTGTTTGCCACCAGATAAATGCAAAATGGAATTGCAGTGCCCTCCTTGGAGTGTTCCCTGCATTTCATTAGGGACCTACGCTCCTCAAATATCAGCAATTGGCAAAATGAATAAAATTAGAAGGAAATACTTAGGCCTATTTTCCCATAAGGAATTTTGCCTTAAGGGACCCATCAGAAAGAGGTGAAGAGAAAACACTTCCCCGTTTGTTGTGAAATCCTTTTCCAAAAGGATTTACATTGACAACCCAGGGATACCTCAAAATATTTGAAACTTTGCATAATGCTTACAAAACAATACAGATGAGCAAGCCTTGGAACATTACAAGGAAGTGTGGCTGCTGCTGCTTCCCAGAAAAATGCTTTCATCACACAAATACGGTTGAGGGAGAGATAAAGGGAAAGGAAAGACTCAAGGAACGTTGACCTGACAGGGTAAGAGATCCCTCTCTACATAACTGTGCTGAGTTAACACACAGCCCTAGGAGCTGGCAAAGACATTAACAACCCCTGCAAGGAAGAGTGCTTGGATTTGGATCCTCAGCATCATTCGTCACCTTCCCCCTTCAGAAAGTGTGGCCATGGCATCCTCAGGGTTTCCTAACCTGGACTGATTTGTGCCTTTCTCCAGTTTCCCCTGGTCCCCCCCACATGAAACATGTGCACCTCAGTGTTAGCTCAGGAGGAAGATGCTCTGAGCTCTTTGCACTCTTCTCTTCATAGCACACCTTTTCCATGTGCTTTTATTGACACAACTGTATTTACATTTCTATTTGATGTGTACAATGCACGTCAGGGTTTAATGGCACACACAGGACAAGAGTCCAGAAATTCCAACTGTATTTCTCAACTACAAGACTTTACTCACCCCAGCCCTTGGCTTCTCTACAAGGACCACCAACAGAGGCAACAGCTGAAGACAACTGCAGTAGTTTTCTTTGGAATATGAACATGAGGAATTCAGCTGACACTGGAGGGATTCTGGACAGCGGGTTATACACCTGCCAGGAAGAAGCAGCTATTTAGAAGGCTCTCTCTGGGGTTTTTCCCTTCATTCTCTCACTGATAAAAGGAAAGTAGCCCATCACATAATGTGGTGCACACCCCACAGGGCTTCTTTCCTCTCCCCCTTTCCACTTCCTCGCTTTTGGTAAGGTGGGAGAAGTAAAGAGCAGCAGGAGCAGCCGTGAAGTTTCTCCTTTTAGTGGTTTAATGCTGCAGTGTGTGATCTCTGCTTTCTTTAGTCACCAGCTGGCAGGTACAGCTTCAGTGAGGCTGCTGCAGTGGAAGTTCAATAGACAGTCTGAAAGGGGGGGCTGGCAGCAATGACTTCAACAGAAAACCTTGTGTTTACTGGTCCAGGATCAAGCAGACCAGGCTGGTCTAAACCTTTCCTATATATATATTAACATACTTCATTACAAAAAGTCTTTAACCATAGTGAGTGAAACATTACCAATGGGAAATCCATAAAAGTCGGAATCCACAGAACGGAATGTTTTGATTTATTTTTGCCTACTCTCTCCCAGGAGACAATCAAAGAGTAAACAATATTATAGCTTTCCTTGAATTAATTATTTGTAAGCTTTTCCCCATCAGACTTCCCTCCTGGTGCAGAATAACATACCTCACCTCAGGAAAAAAAAAAAATCTTTAAATTCCAGAGGAAACATCTTAGCACATTTTATGTGGCCCAAAATAAATAGTCCATAACCCAGTAAAATCTTTTTTAAGAATAATAGGCACGGAAATGGCTAGAAAAATAATTTCTGAAAATCCAACAGCAGAACAAAACAGGAAAATGTCTGGGGTTTGCATCTGTATTTTACCAACACCCACTTTCTAGTCCGCTGTGTTCTTACCATATGAATATTGGCCTTTACTTCATCACACTAATTAAACCTTTCAGGTGTTAGAGGGCATTTTCAGTAATAAATATCTGGAGGCTGTTTATAGATAGAGAAGTATGATAAGGATGCTCTAAGTACAGAAATGCTAAATAAAATCACTGCTGAGGGAAACAGAAACTTGTTCATCAGTTCTTGTGTTTTCAACATTTTTGAGCCTTTTCTACATCATTTCAAGTTGTGCAAATCACCAGTGTTCACAGAGCACAAAGAAATTCTCTCCTATCTTTTTACATAAAGTACACAGATAAGCATTAGCTTTATATGGGAATCCTTTTGTACCAGGAGTTTGGAATTTAAAGTTGTGACAGACAAGCAGGCAATTTAATGTGTTTAATACTGGAATGATTTCAGCATGGCTAAAAATATTGGATGCTTTTTGCTTCAGAATCCGTAATTTCTCAGTACAGCTTTTTCATATAAAAAAACATTTCTTTGATAGTTCATGATGATTTTTTATCACATGGTTAAAAAAAATATTTTGAAAGACTATTTGAAAAAAACCCAAATCCAGTATCAATAATGATTTTTTCTGAAACATTTAGAGTTCACTCAGATTTTTCCTAAGACAAATGCCAATAATTTTCTTTCACATTCTATAAAATCCAGATCAGAGTGGGATCCTAGTGCTCCTAGTGGGATGTGCAATGCAGCACACAGGACGTGCAGAACTCCTGAAGCTAAAGCTCATCTTGCTTAAGTAGGAAACGCTACTTTTTTAACAAATGAGAGTAACTTCTCCTGGGTGTTGTAATTCTATCATCACTTGGAATCTGAAATCAAGATTGGATGCCTTTCTAAAAGATGCGCTCATGGCTCAGCCCCAGATTCATGTCTTTGATAGTTCCTGTACTTGGTAGGAAATAATATAAAAATAGCAAGGTCAAATTCTTTGGCTTGGTTTACACCACAGGTCAAAGTGGACAACCGCAATTCCCTGAGGAACCCTGAATTCACTGCCATCATCAACAACAGCAATAATTACTGTGCGCCTGGAATATTTGATTTAAATCCTGATGGCAAGCGGTGGAGAAGGGCATGAATTATCATCAGAGCACAAGCTCTTTGAATCCTAACTCACTTCACAAGTGAGATTTTAGGAATTCTGGCTCTGATCCTTTACTGTGGTGCAATGCAATCAGCTCCAGTGTTAGCACTGCAGATAAGAGTTTCTCCTTAAAGAGATCTCAGGGATCTACCATCTATTTTACACACGGCAGGGAAGACATCTTTTTTCAGCTAAATCTAGCAGGCTCGGTTCAGCTATTCAGAAGCCTTTGGAAGGACAAAGATCACCATAACAGGTCACATGGATAGGGATCCTGGAGACAAAGCTGACGTTTCCACTGATGGATGTCTCTAACCATGGACAATTCTGGTCAATTCTCCACTGCAAACTAACGCAGAGGACAGAGGTCTGCGATACAAGGGGTACAAGCAATGATCAGCTCTGATACTCCATCACTCAACACTTCTGAAAGCTGGCCTGTCACCCCTGCTGGAAGAGAGAGCTCCAAAGTCAGCACAAACCCAGCTCCCAGGTCTGCTCAGGGTGGATGAATCAGCCCGAGTGACGTTAGCACAGAATAACTGCACTGACAGGTCGGCTTTACTCACTGCAGGAGCTCCTTGTTTAGTACTAAGATGAGTAAGGCTTTGGCTCTGATTTATTGCTATCCTCTAAAGAGGATGAAGATTTTAAAATAGTGTACAAAGTAGTGGATAGGGGCTGAATCCTCTCTTTTTCCATAGACTGATTTTGGTTTTCTCACATGGAAAAGGTGTGGCCCATAAAAGAAAGTTATCACACTGCCCACTTCTGCCATGGAAGGCAGTGTAAATAACGGGGATCACACTAAAATTGCAGACAAAATTGTGTCTATCATTCAGATTTCTTCAAAAGCTGACTGAGGAGACAGCTGAGGGCTTTACAAAATCATCTCTCTCATGCCAACACTTCTTGCACCAGGCAGAAGGCAAGAGTGCTCCCTGTGGATATCAAAGAAGATGCACATGTGCATCTTGCTCTGCGTATTTCCTGTCTTGGGTTTACAGAAAGAATAAAAACCCAGCCAAGCCATTGCCCCATAAAATTTGTTGGCCACAGGAGCTGCTGTACATAGCAGGAGATGCTCCGAGTCAGCTGCGGGTGCAGAAAAGCCTCCCCTGCTTCCAGCTCTTGCATAAACAGGGATGGACACATCATGGTGACAGTCCATCCCTGCAGGACAACCGGCACTCCATCTCTGGCAGGAGTCCTTTGAAATTCGAGGAGTTTTTGTTCAGCACCTTTTTTTTTTTCAATTAAAACCCTTCCTTCTTCTAATAAGCATCAGATGTGAGAATATCTAAGATTGACAGTCCTTCTTTACCATGAGAATAAAAATGTGGAGTCCGGAATTTTGGAAGTTTTGATTTTTTTTCAGAGTGTCTCATTTTCTCAAACTGTACATAGGACCAGAAAATAATAAATTGACCAGCAAGGCAAAGAAGTGAGAGGAGGGGAGTAAAAAAATTCAGGAAAGCCTTAAAAGGCTTCTTCAGTCCTAGTTGCTGGGAATAGTGACAGACAAGGGCTGTTCAGAGCAAGCGCACGTTTCCAAGGTGGATCCCACATCTCCATCCCAACTGTGTCCCCTCCAATCCTTGTCAGACCTTGGCTTCCCTCCCTGACCAAGCTGGCCAGTTCTTCCCTGTCCATGTTTCTCCTTTTAAGAAAGGACTTTAATTTATTTATTGAGTTAAACCTCATACTTTAAAATCAAGTTTTTCACATCAAGAACTGTTTGCATAAGCACACAAATGGCTTCTCCCTCACATACAAGCCCTAAAACCCATGGAACTGCCTGGAGTCCTCTGATATTCCTTTTCTAACCAAATAAACTGAGACATGTCTCCTATGCTCACAACAGCTTTTGAGCCTCTTGATCTCAGGACTAAGAGTTTCACAAGGGTAAATCCTCTTGGCTCTGGAAAAACATCTCAGGGCTACACACATTTTTGGCAACACAGAAGTCACTCTAATAGCCAGCTGCAGTTCTGAACCTGCCATCTGAGGGGAGGATAAAGACTTGGGTGTTGTTTAGTCTGGAGGAGAGGAAACTGAGGAATGCATGTGACAAAATGTCTTCCAATGTGCAGGGACTTCTAAGAAGAGAGGAATGATTAATTGTTCTTCATAGCCAGCGGAAAGAGGAGGAATCAGCATAAGCTCTAGCAAAGACAACTTAGGTCAGATATTAGAAAAACATTTCAGCTATGGTTTTGAAACACTGGAACAAGCAACCTAGGAGTGTGGAATCTCCTTCACTGAAATTATGCAGACAAAATTAAGATAAATACCATTTTACAGGCAACCTAGAAATGTGGAATTTCCTTTGCCAGAGTTTTAAAGAAAACGTTATGACAAATGTCTGGTAGGCATGGCTTAGCTACACTTGATCTGTTTCATCCAGCTTAACAACTTCCAAGGTTCCTTCCAGTCAGTCCATGATTTACAGGGCAGTGGTAAATTCTCATACGATGGGTCCACCCACACCTCAACTGCACGAGACATTGAACACACACACACTTTGTGGAGGAGCTCCAAGGAGCTAAACGTTAAAAAAGGAAATGGAAAACAAAACTGCTCAAGTCTTGTTGCATGTAACAAATCGGCAGCAGACAGACAGGTATCATCTCTGGAATGTTAGAACTCCCAGTGCAGTCACCCAGTCACTAGGTCATTTCCCAGCAGCTAGATGTAACAGACCATCCCTCATCAAAACCTGTATTAGCCCTGATACCTTCTTCCTCTCATTTTCCCTTGGCTTAATGAAAGGAAGCACAGCTACTTGATGGCTGGAGAGCAATTAGCTGCATCCTGCTCAGCGTGGCTGAAGTTGTATATTTGCATTTTAATATTTTTCCTATTACAGACCTCCCTGTGCTCCCATAAAAAACACAGCCTCTAATCCCCTATTAACTGTATTTAGCAAACCTCAAGTGTTTCCTCCATTTGCAATCTGGCTGGGCTTCAGCCCTGAAGCAAATTTCAGGTGGCTGTGGTCTAAACATTAACTCTGGTCTGGAGCGATTTGAATTACAAACCAAACAGACTGTAAATGGAATCCTAAAGTGCAGTCAGAGCTCAGTCTGGGAACCTGGCTTTGTTCTCCTGAGCCTGCAAACCTCCTCTTGCACTGCTCCTAGGGCAGTCCAAAAATGGGTCGTTACTCACAGAGAGGAAGCGCAGGTGTTACATTAAAGGACTGCAAAGGGAGCCATTTGGTACCAACAATATAGATTTATTACTCATAAATTTTTTAAATTTCCTTGTGTTTTGTGATTAAAAACACATCATACTTTGATTTCCTAACCACCTCCTGTGTTTTGCTTCCAAATTCTTGACAGCCAGTTAATTATGAAGTTTTCAACTTATTTGCCAAAGTCTACCACACGCGCATTTGCTGCGTTGCAGCAAAAAGGTTCAGCCACAAATATCCCCTTTTCTACAGCTGCAGCAGCTATGACATGATGTGTTCTTTAATTACTCACATCCTCCAACAATACAGAAGCATCATCTGTTATGCAGGAGGCTTCAGCTTCTATCCTCATAAAAAAAACCCCAAAAAACCCAAAGACCAAATTAAGCCTTGGTGCTTTGCTCAGACTGAAGACTTAAAGGGAAAACTACAGGAAGTGGAAAAGGCCTGTGATTTTATCCACACAGCTGGCATTTTGTAGACTGCTTTTAACAGGATGCAAGAAGTGATCAGGTAGACCTTTAAACGACTAGACCCAGGGAAAGGTTTGAATAAGAAACTAGCATTAGAATTATTGGCAACAAATCAGCTCTTGTGTTTCTTTTGCAGGAAGGAAGCTGCTGATGTGATAGAGTTGGGCACATTGAATGAGTGGATGTCTAGGACTCAGGAATGCATCCTAATAATTATGATAGGTGCAGGTTTTATACTGCAGGTCGAAATCAGTGGGACTTTTCAGGTACTAGAAATCAGGAACGTGTTTCAATAGCTTCCTAAGCAGAGGCTGATGGCACCTTGGGGCTTGGGGCTGCTGAATTTACCAGCAGACCCAAGCTGTCGTTGAGGCATTTTTTCTGTAGTAGGTTTATGTTACACAATAGTCAGTCTGTGCTTTTACAGGACAGGAAATATTCTCTTCAGAAAATAGGGAACACTATAATTGTCCTTTTCGAAAGATCCTTCTCTCTTCCTATCTCAGCTATAGCCATTTGCTGGCTGCTTTTGGACAACTACTTGTTTTTTTAAAGGAATCCTACAGCATTTATGTAACTCTACATCTGAAAATTGTTAACCTTGAAGGACTTTTCATAGCTGCACGAGGAATGCCTTAGAGAGATTGCTCCACAGACACTGCTTGTGGCCAAGGTCAAGAGAAAGGAGTTTGATTTCTTTCAGGACAGATGTAGGTAAAATAAAACCTGTGTTCTCAAGCAGTCCACACTGTAAGCATGTCTAGTAAATAAATGAATGAAAGAATAAATAAATAAATAAATCCTATTTGAACTACTTTGTTCCATTAGCTACCACAGGTAGTGGCGGGCCTGCTCTTGTGGGCCTGGGACCAGAACTTTCATCCAAAGCTTTGCTCCTTTGTGCCCTCAGAACAGTCCCAATCATCCGCTACAACAACACAAGACTACTCCAAAATTGTTCTTTGCTAAATTTGACTAAAGACAGATTTTATTTCTCTGTTTGAGGTAAGGCTTGGATTAGCTAAACGCTCAAGTTCTTACACAAACAAACATCCTAATAAGGGGGAAGGACAACATATGGGAATATGGCTGGACATCACACAGGAGGGATGCCAGTATTGGTGAATATTCATTTATGTTCCAAGCACTTCTTTCCCTTAATAATCTTAATACCCTTGGTTTTGTTTGCTGTGAGCTGGCATTGCTCCTTGGGATGTTTTATTTGTGGGAATATACACAAAGCACCTGTTTCCATGCCCAGTGTGACTGAGCTAAGGTCTGTGTCTAAAAAAGCTACCAGTTATTTGCCATTCCTTGCTCCTTATTCCCTCTATGTTAGATGCTTAAATTTGACCTTGCATAGTTGGGAATTCCTGTGCACTATAAAGTGGGAACACATGCCACATGCATTTTCTATCCCAAAACAGTGCTTTGCAACATTTCAGAGTCAGCAAATCAAGTCATGGGAGCTGCCCTGTGTCTTCAAGACTTTTCCATGTCCCTTACTGAGATTGCAGAGCTGGGAGGCAGAGGCTGTTCTCCACTCTGGCATTCACTCTGCAATCTCAGTAAGGGACATGCCTGTCACCTCTCCAGCCTGTCTTGGTGAAGAGCCCACAGACACAGACCTAACTTACTCCTGGGAAATCAGGGGGAAAGCTCGGGGCAGTGAAGCTGAACACACCTGAAAATCTTCTCATGTAACACACAAGAAATGGTCAATGCTGGCGAAATACACAAGCGTGGCACCTCCTCTGCCTGAGAAAATATTCTAAAATAGAGAAATTTGTCTGTTCAGGCTCATGAACTCCCTCTGGTAAGAACTGCCTGGAGGCTGTGGCCCAGAAGGAGAGTTTAGATTTTCCATAAAGCAGAGGAGAAAAACAGCTGACTGCTCTATGCCCTTGTTTCTGTGCCCCAGTGGTGAAGGTTTGCTGAGGCAGCCAGGCTGAATGCCCTGGCTCTGTTGGGCAGCTGAGACTCAGGGGTTTTGGAAAGGCCACATGGAGGAGGTCAGATCTTCTGGAAAATGCCAGTGTCCAGCAGAGCTGGGCAACATGGCACAGTGGAAAACAAAGGTACAAGGACATTTCCACAGCTGTGGCCCCAGCAAGGGCCTGGCACAACACAGCTCTGCACTTCCACAAAGACCTTGGCCTGGTTATGTTTTCGAACTCCTCTAAGAGGCTGAAGACTTTCTGGCCTCTGCTCTAAGCAAAAATTGTTTCAGAAGAAGGGAACAGAATTCAAAGTGGAGCTGTCAGACACTTGATTAAATCCACATATATCAATCATACCCATTTTCACCGTCCTGCCCCCATGGCCCCTGTGGTTACTGGAGCCAGCACATTCATCCCTCCCATACTGAATCCCAGCACCAAGGAGCTGTGGATGCACTGGAAACACTTCTGTGCAGTTTGCCCACTGAGTCTGCTTCAGCCTGACTGCTGTTGTACAACCAAGGTGTACAGTGATATTCAGAGGCACAACACTGCCTTTTTCCCCCCTCCCCGTGGTTTCTGTGCTACAATTAATCTAATTTCTAGTGACCTGGCAAGAGAATGCTTTCCATGTCATTTGGCAACAACAGGTCGATGTGAAGCACTAGCTTCTACGTGCCAAGAACTGGATTTTCCCAGCATGGCTCCAGGTGCTAACAACAGGATGCAACGCGACCACCAACACCAAAGACTCAGCAGTGAGAGGGTGTATTTTTAAACCATGGAAATAACAAGTTAAAGTAGGCCTTTGTTCTAGATTATTCCAGCTGGTTTAGGTCTTGGCACTGCAGCTAATCTCTAGACCCATGCTGATTTTGCTATAATTTAAAATGTTTTATAATTATTTCATAATCCATTATCCAAGTGCAATTATTTTTAGCTTTGTGCTGGGTATGGCAGAGGACAGGTTTCAGTCAGAGGCCCCAGCTGCAACAAAAGACCCGGGGTACCAGGCACAGGGCAAGATACAGCCCTTTCCTCCAGCACCATGCAGGGAAATTGCCTCTGTGCCCACCACTTATAAAACATCATAAACTTCTTACCTGAGTACAAACTGAAAAAAAATCTCAGCCCAGACTCTCAGTTCAGTTCTTTGGCGTGATGAATTAAGGTTTAAATAATATTTGAACACATTCCCTAAATGTCTAATTCTTTATTCCTGGGACATGCACTTGAGAGGTTGTGTTTTATAGTCATGTCTGAATATAATGGACTCCAAAATGGATTTCTTTCTACAGCTGTGCAAAGCTTAGGGATTTCAGGTCACAGCAGACTGTACAAATGTATCCCTCAGGCTCAGTCCTCTCTGCTTTTGAATCCCCAATTTCTCTTCATATTTCAGGTTCAACCAAATACTTAAACTAATAAAAAGCCCTTGATCACACAGAAATAAAACTGTAAAGCTGAATTTTTGCATTGTTTACCTGCATGACCACTAAAATAAAGCTCCAGGTTCACCTAAATATGTCTGAGCAACTTAACAAAGCAGTTTAGTGGTCAGGACCAACATGAGTATTTGGACAAGTTTTACAGAGTTTGGATTCCACTGTGATAATTATTACAAAATTCTTGGGTTATTTTTTTCCTAAGACTTGAAGAGAAGAACTCAACTTTTTCAATTCCCAGCCACCCAAAAGAGCTGAGCTGATGCAGGCTGTCAGTTATGGCAATGCCTTATAATGGGGATGTCCACGGAGGCAAAGGAATAATCAAGTCCCAGAGGCTTTTCCCAAAATCTCCCTCTGCCATAGTGACAGCACCAGTTTCAGCACAGCATCAGCACATCCTGTGGTCCATCATCAATTCCATTGTCATTGAACATTCCAATTTATTGTCAATAATACTTACCTTCAACAACTTTTGCTAAACAAACCTTACTTTTAGGGAAGAATAGGAAAATTGAAAACCAGCTATGGACATAACAGACTCCTTAGGTTCTTTTCCTACCCCACTCCATTTTACTTGCACCCTCACATTCCTTCCCAGCCACATAACACATCCCAAGTACCATACAGGTGTCTACTTAGATCTACTCAGAATTTCCAGCTGACAGGTCTTATTTTCCAGCTGGAAAATCCTTTGGGTCTCAGTCATTTTTTCAAGAAAGACAAAAACCCTATTGGGAAATTAAAATAAAATCCTGTTGGTTATGATCAGCTGGCTGTTCAGTGGAAAGACATAAAAGCCTGAACAGCCATGGAGCACTGGAAAGAGATAACACTGGAGCCATTCAGATGCTAACAGGCTTCAGGGGAGCTCTGCAGGCTGCCCCAATCCTCTCCAGAGCTACAGCTCAACTTGCCTCTTATTAAAGGCTTTGACTGGCTGGCCCTGAGATTTGGCCATAGATTTTATTGGCCTGCTCCTGCCATCCATGAAACTGATGGAAATTCTGCTTTTAAAGTGCTCTGCAACAGCACACAAAGCTCTGCAGGGATTTGCAGGGAAGCACTTCCAAAGTGGGCACCAAGGCTGGGAGAGGAAGGTACAGCTTCAGCCTCCTCATGGCCCACAGGGCTCTGCGAAGGATCCTGACAGCTACAGAACAGCCTCAAACACTGCCTGCAGGAGAGGCTGAAAATGAGGCACAGGGACAGTTTGGATGGGCAAAGGAAAAGGGTTCAGCTTGGCAAGGAAGAGCAGCCACACAGAGCTGGTATTACTGCCCTGAAACACTCCATGTCACTTCACCATCACAGACCAGCTCCAGTTTGAAGGGACCTGTGGAGATCACCCATTCCAGCAGCCCTGCCAAGGCAGGGGCACCTGGGGCAGGTGACTCAGGAACGTGCCCAGGTAGGTTTGGGATGTCTCCAGAGAGGGAGACTCAGCCTCCCTGGGCAGCTGTGCCAGTGCTCTGCCACCTTCAGTGTAAAGAAGTTCTTCCTCATGTCAAGGCAGAACCTCTTGTGTTTCAGTTCATGGCCATTGCTCCTCACCCTGTCACTGGGCACTGCTGAAAAGAGCCTGGCACCTTCCTTGGCACCTCCTTGAGGTATTCACAGGGATTCATGGGACCCCCTCAGTCCTCTTTTCTCCAGACTAAACAGGCCCAGTCTCTCCTCATAAGAGAGCTGCTCCAGACCCCTCATCATGTCTTTGACTGTACAGTGGATCCTCTCCAGAAGCTCCTTGTCTTTCTGGAATCCAGATCCTCAATTTGCACTCTTACTTTGATTGCAAAGGTATTTCCCAATCAATTCTTTTCCACAAGGGCCCTCCACAGAACACACACTTTCTAGAATACAACTGGGTTGTTTAGGGTTATGGCCTCCTAATTTTAAGCAGCACCACTAAGTTGGTATTCTGCAGTGTGGACGACTCTCTTGGCAAAGGGATCTTCCCTCCTCACAGCAAACAGCTATTTTTGAAAAAAACAAAAAATACCTTCAGGTGGAATAAATGAGCCTGGAGGGAGCGGGTGTCTGTTATCTGTGGCAAAAGAGGAGTATTTGTTCATTCATTTGTGTATGAATGAGACCTACAATTTAAACTCATCTTGTTAAAAACAAGAAAATGGCTTGTTCGTTGTGTTGTTTTCTGGGTGGGTTTTTTATGTATACTTAATTCATTTCAGCCCTTCAATTAAAGACTACAAATTGTTTTAAAGAACTGAACTTGGTAGGTTTTACAGGATGTTGTCAGCTGGGCAACAGATCTAGGGCTTTGGATATTTATTGGACTATGAAGAATTAAAATCTGCCTCAGTGTTGGAGCCACCCTGCCACAGACACCAAAAATGCAACCAGCGTGGCAAGAGAGGTGTGTGGAAGAAAAGTGGATGTGGTGTGTGGATTTAAAAGGTTTTGGCACCAGTTTCGAGGTCTGCAACAAATTTATAAAATTTATTTTATTACCCACATTAATGGTATTGCTGAGTGAATTACTGATTTATTTAGGTCCTCTCCAACAAGTTTTCAAAAGTAAGTTCAGCTATGAAATACAATAATACCTCAATAAATTAATTACTTGTGTAAGAAATGAGGGAGGGTGCAAGGAAGCTGTCATGGGACAGGTGCTGATGTTTAAAAAATAAAATAAGATTAATAGCTAAAAAACACTGCCAAGTGGAAAAGAAACCTTTAAATCATGTAGGAACTGGGCACATGAAACCTTGTGGAATGAGCACCGTGACCTAAAAATTAAGAAACTCAAACGATAACAATAATCATTGTTCTTTGATTCCAGGTGAACATTGGTAGAATACGATGCAAGAACTGCAGCACAGAGACTCCCAGAATCCTTGATTCAAGAGACCACCCTGATGCTCGAGGAGAAGTTCCAAAAGGTGGATAAATCAGGACACCCCTCTGGGCCACTGACCCCATTTCAATGGGCACTATGGACCTGGTTTGGGGTTTTGGGTAGGGGGGTCACACAGACATGAGCTGTTCATGGACCACTTGCCTTCAGATGGGAGTTCTTGGCCAGCTTTATTTTCTAGTGTGGACCTGGCAAGCATGAGATGAGAGATGCAAAGATTGTATCCTGCTCAGAGGTGTGGAATGGAGGGATAAGAAGGCAGGTCTGTAGATAAATCAAGCAGATGAAGTTATTTAAGTGCTGTAAGAAGGAGACAGGACTTCTTCATGGGAATTCTGGAGTATTTAGGTTTCTAAACCCTTCAGATTTGCATGAGAGCTGGGACTTAAAATCACTTCTGAGATGTCCACAGAGTCACATGTGCTTTACAAAAGCTCTGGTCTGCAGTGATTGCCCTAAGTCATACCAGGAATGAATCCAGCTCTCCCAAAGCCCAGCACATACTGAAAACCAGCTTACTTATTGTTAAGACTGCATCTCTCCTTCCTTCCTTCCTTGAATTCAGCATGGAAATATTTCAAAGCCCTGAAGCCCTTTGCAGCTTCCTGCTGGAAACCCTCACACTCCTGATGCTTCCTGGTTCCACAGCACCAAAGGGAATGTCAAGGGTTAGCCCACATCAGGACTGGGACATGGACTTTTTAGTCCCACTAAACTTCTCAGATAAAATTCTTACTATTCTGCTTCAACCCACTGAAGCTTTTCCTTGACCTGTACTGCTGCCAGGATTTCACAATTCCTGTTTTACCCCAAAAACAAAGGCTATATCTCCAAGATCTATTATTTTTTTTTTAAACAGGCAGCAGAACAGCAGCAGCCACCACAAAGTTGGACATTTCACAGTCCACGGAAGGGGTCTGGCAGTAGCATCTGGTGTTAACTGCAGAATTGCAAAGGGGCTACTTAACAGGAGCTACTTAGCCTGGCACTTCATGCACAGAGCTATTTCTGCCACAGACGCTGGAAAAATGTATTTGCCAACTAAAATAATCCAGGCAGGTCCCTTATGCCCAAGCAGAGCTAAGGAAAACAGCATCTAACATCTTCCACAGAGAATCACAAAACCATAAAATATTCCTGACATCTGGGATACTCAGGGTGAAATTCCTGACCTGTGGAAGTCAACACCCAAATGCCCATTGAGTCAAAAAGGGCCAGGATTTCATTTTCAGATTCCACAAATAGTCTTCGACTCCTTTGGCTCAGGATGAAGGACCGGGACGGCCAAGTAAGCAGCACAATCCGTTCCTGAATAAGAAGAATAGGCCAAATTCAACAATACTGAAAGCCCTGCAAGCCTCACTTACATCAGGCCTGGACCAAACCCAACGCCTTGTCTTGTTCTGCGGCGTTAGGCAACAGCTGCTCTTGGATTTGTGATCCTCATTCACAGCGCTGCTACCGCAAATCGGGAGCAGGAAGCACAATCTTCCTAGATGGCTCTTATTCCAGGGGCAAAGAGTCACTGGGATGCCATGCCACTCAAGAGGGCATTTTAGACTGGGAAGACAAGAAAACTACCCAGCAAACTTGTACTATGGCAAAATCTTGGTGAAGATATTACTTTTCCATAAACGAGTGCCAGGAGGTTTCGTGTGGAAGCTGTGTTTCCTCCTGGGAATTGAAAATATTGCCTCTGCTGTCATGATTCTCTGGTGGTCTGCTTAATGAGGTGCTTCTGCCAATGGCATCCCAAAGCACACCGTTCCCATGGGTCACAGATCCCAGGGTGCTGGCTCACCTCCTGTGCCACTGTCACCCTCTGTGGCATCGCCCTGGGTCATGCAAATGCTGGAGTGTGGAGCTTTCTGCAGGAGAGCTCCTCGCCTTCTCATGGAGAAATCATGCTGATAGCCTGATTCATCCATAAGATAAGCAACTCACTTCAGGCTTACAGCAATCTAGTGGTCTAAAAACCCAGCATGCTTTGCTTCCCTATGCAAATAGCCTGTAACCACTCCCTGCCTGTCCTTATAAAAACCCCAGCCTCAAACCTGAGGAGCTTTCTGTCCCTGGCTCCCCTCGCAGAAACACTGACAAAATGCCATCTCCATGGAATTGCCATACAGTCTTCTCTCTCATTCCTTCACTGGCCGAGGGATTCCAGCATTGAGCTGAAATCACTATTCAGAGCTGAGATCTCTTGCTGGAATCCTCTCACAGCCAAGGAAGCACGGCCCTGCTCCTCGAAGGTGTTCTCTTGGGAGACGCTGCTCTCTGAGAAGGACACAAGCCCCTGGGTGAAACTCTCAGCCAGCTTTCCTGCTGTATCACCTGAGTGTCTCCCGTTCCGAGCAGTCTCCTCTGGCACGTGTCTGACAGGGCTCCGTACACCAAGCAACCAACAACGTGCAACAGTCCCCAGCTGTTTTACCTTCCCAGCACCCCAAAGCACAGGGAAACCTGCTCCACACCAAAGCTGCTTCAAGAGATAGAATTCATCCAGTCCTGACCACACATCCACGACATTACAGGAGAATCTCCAGGAACTAAAATTCTGCAGCTGGAGAATCCCAGAATCTGCTCAGTTCAATGTGCACCTGGACTAAAACCTCCGAGTCTATGGGGTTACTTCAGATTTTGTAGGTTTGGCTGGGTATAGACTCTCACTTGACCTGCCTAACACAACTAGGAGTGAAGCAGAAATAGTCTTGGCCATACCAGAGATCAAATGTCAGCTGGATACTACAGAACTACATCAGAATGTCAGATACAGCTAAAATGATAGCAGATTAACAAAAGGTTGGAAAGAATTAGATATAACAGTGAATTAAATGACCAGGAAAGTTTTCTGAAGTCTTCTTCTTGGAAAAGAACTATTATTTAAGGTCTTGGGTAGTATTCTGCAGAGCAGTGCACACAAACAATAGGCTCAGATAAAAATAATCAGGCATATTTGGATTATATTTAGATATAAAATATCTCTCACATTAACAGAAAACCTCCTGGCTCTGGTGGTATTATTTTAACCTACATCACATAAGAGATGCTGAAGATTTTTTCTAATATGAGATAAAAGCAAACAAGATAAAAATATTTGGCTTTGGCTTCTTCTGCCTTTTCCTCAGGGATCAGCCAAGATTATTTGTGTGCTGGACAAAGGGATGCTAGCACTGATGCTTACTATGTTGATATTTTTCCATAATACTTGGAATATCAACAAGAAGGATAATCCTGTGAAATGTAACTTTATTTCCCAGCTTGGCAGCAGCATCCCTGTGTCAGACATGGACTGTCCTCCCCATTCTGCTTCCATCCCAAGGCTCTGATTAATGGTCCTGTTCTCTTGCTTTGATCCATTTCAACTGCACATTTGGGAAGTGGGGCTGGATGTCACTGAGTACACNAATAGTCTTGGCCATACCAGAGATCAAATGTCAGCTGGATACTACAGAACTACATCAGAATGTCAGATACAGCTAAAATGATAGCAGATTAACAAAAGGTTGGAAAGAATTAGATATAACAGTGAATTAAATGACCAGGAAAGTTTTCTGAAGTCTTCTTCTTGGAAAAGAACTATTATTTAAGGTCTTGGGTAGTATTCTGCAGAGCAGTGCACACAAACAATAGGCTCAGATAAAAATAATCAGGCATATTTGGATTATATTTAGATATAAAATATCTCTCACATTAACAGAAAACCTCCTGGCTCTGGTGGTGTTATTTTAACCTACATCACATAAGAGATGCTGAAGATTTTTTCTAATATGAGATAAAAGCAAACAAGATAAAAATATTTGGCTTTGGCTTCTTCTGCCTTTTCCTCAGGGATCAGCCAAGATTATTTGTGTGCTGGACAAAGGGATGCTAGCACTGATGCTTACTATGTTGATATTTTTCCATAATACTTGGAATATCAACAAGAAGGATAATCCTGTGAAATGTAACTTTATTTCCCAGCTTGGCAGAAGCATCAGACATGGATTGTGTCATAGCTGTGTCAGACATGGATTGTCCTCCCCATTCTGCTTCCATCCCAAGGCTCTGATTAATGGTCCTGTTCTCTTGCTTTGATCCATTTCAACTGCACATTTGGGAAGTGGGGCTGGATGTCACTGAGTACACTATGAGAACCTCATTTTCCAACAAAGCTTCTGACTCCTGCTGGAAAATGTGTCACAATGAGCACAAACAACAAGCATCAAAGGCATCCTGAACTTGGCTATACCAGTCCAGCTTTGTTTGTAAAAACCAGCAATGTGTGTTCTCCTTTGGAAGCTGTAACAAGGTGCAGTGTGCTCAGGCTGGTATCACAAAGAGTGCCCACAGAATCAGGTCTCTTTCAAAATGTTCTGCTGATGCCAAGGGGGAGAAACACAACGAGCTGCTCAGCAGAGTCAGCTTGGCAGAGACCAGCCATGCCTGATTCCCCAGCACCTTTACTACCCACAACAAGCACAACACAAACTGGGTCATTTCTCTGCACAGCTGGAGCCAGAGGCTCGGGCAGACTGAACTGAGCCATACAGCAGCACAATATCATGGCAAAATACCCCAGCAAAGCCCAAATCCAGGCCATTGCTAGGGGTGGAAGAGGAAAGCCCACGTAGGTCTTTCCTTTCCTTGATAACTACCCTTTCCTGTGACAGTTCCTATAACAAACAGTTACAGAGACCCCTGTCTGCCCCTTTGGACCTGTCACCTGCTTCAGCTCACAGTGCAGCTGTGAGAACTCCTTGAGTGGTCTCTGCCAACCAGCCACACATGAACATCCCCACCAAAGACATCCTGCTCCTCCCGTGTTCCACAGAGCCTCATCCAAGATATTCCAATGCTCCCAGAGCCTCATCCAAGATATTCCAATGCTCCCAGGAGGTCTGGAGAGCAGCACACATCGGTACCAGCCTGAGGGCACACAGGAGGCTGTGCCTGGAGTCTCCCAGATGGCTTTGAGGTTCTGCTGTGCTTCAGATAAGCATTCAACCATCCAGGTGCTTATAATAATTAGAACTGAACCTCCAAAACCTGCTGAGGTTCACCCATCTCTACACATGACCATCTATTCATAGTGCACAGAAACTTGCCAACGTCAGCAGCGAGCACACAGGACCTGACTTGCTGCAAACATTGGTTAACACTTCCTTCCTTAGCCACTGAAGAAGCCAACGCTTCAGGAAAAATCTCCTCTTTGGAATAATTAATTCATGCAGTCCTGCAATATTGTTCAGGTTCTAATCAAACCCTTTTATCTTAACAGAGCTAAATTATAAACTCCAGCTACCTGTACCCTCAAAGAGAAGTATTCAGAGTCAATAGTTAAAGAAAATTAGTAGATGATCTTATTGCTAATTTTAACCAAAAAAAACCCAAAAAACCAAACAAAAAACCCCAAAACAAACAACAAAACAAGCAGAGTTTTAAAAATACATTAAGCTTAATTTCAAAATACATTGTTTGCTAAACACATATATTTCTGTTTCTGCCAACTGGTCTCATAAGGATAAATCACACATGCCTTTCTGGTTACCCTGGGAAAAAAACCCAACACAAAACACTTCTGAATCTGTGGGTGGTTTCTCACCAGTGAGGGAGAGACACCAGTGCTCACAGACCAGGAATAGTTGCCCTCTTGCAAGTGTGGTGGGTTCTGTTTTTGCAGCCTTGGCCTTTGGGTCTGAGAGTTACTGAGGATTTTCCATCCTGACTTTTGATTCAAATCAAAAGCAGATGGTACCACTCAGAGTCAGCATTAACTGGAGACTTTTCAGTGGCTGCTAGAGCTAAAAAGGTTTTGAGGTTAGGAGGGGTCAATCTGATACCCTGAGCAAGAGGCGCTCACCCCACCATTCCTGCACCAAACCCATGGCAGACAGCTGAGCCACAGAAGAGCTTTGAAAAACACATCCAATCTTGTCTGAAAGACCATCAGGGCAGCTGGACCAGACAGATGCAGATTACCAGATCCAGTAAACTGCATTTGCACTGTCTGGTATCAATATTACAAAACAGCTCTGCTGTGCAGCTCAGGGTCAGTCCCTTTCTTCCTCACTTCCTAAGATTCAAGTGCACATAAGGGAGACCAAAGAAAAATATTAGAATAAAATGTTGAAGCTGTTTCTAAAAACCAGAAATAAATCCCAGTTTCTTAAAGTATGTATGCTTCAGGTTTATTTCCCTATGTTTTTTCCTTTTCTCAGCTAAATCAAATTCCATTCTTATCATTTCCCACGTTTTCAGCTCTATTTTTCAGGGCCTTTTTACTTTATTTCAAACAGCTCTGAGGTTTTGGACAGCCTGACAGTGCTGAAATACACAAAATTTCTTTTGTGCCTTCTGTTTGCCTCTTTTGCTTTGCAAAATTTAGTAAGCTTTGAAAATTACAGAATGATAAAAGCAAAAATGGGTTGTGATACCACCTTCCATATGGAAACAGGCATATCAGAGTCACCTAAACAGGCACAGGCATTTACAATGCCAAGGTATCTTTCCTTCAGCATAACCAAAATCCATCAGGAAAGGGGAAGGAGAGATCATTTCCTTTCCCTTTTGTAAGCTCCCTGCTTAGCTCAAGCTTTTGCAAACCATGGAAATTGTACTGACTTATTCCCAAATGGTTTCAGAAGTCACAGAGATGACCAGGAAAACCAGACAGATTGCTTCCCTGGATGCTGTGTTGCACCAGCCTGGCTAAATAAAGGAATTCTGATGCAGTTATTATAGTAATGGCTGTAGGCAGGGAACCAGAAAACTCTGCTACACCAGTGGTTGACCCAAGGCGTCCCCAGAAGCACCAGCCACAAGCCCTGGGATGAGAAGCTGCAGATTCTGCAGTCTGAGCACCCAAACTGCCCAGCTCACAGATGTGCTCACCGCTAACTCAAACATTCACCCATCAAATCTGCCCTCAGGTACATCCTACCAAAAAAGCACTTCCAAGGCTTCATTCTTCCTGTTCCTATGGGCCATTGGTCTCCACATAGGAGCCACCTCCAATCTTTTTAACTGGGCTCTATCCCATCTCCAGGGTCGATGCCCTCAAATCAGCTCAAGTAGGTGCTGAACTTTCAAGGCTAAGATCATCTTTCTGAAGTCATCCATCCAATATTCAACATTTATATGAAGAAATTTAAGCACATTCCAAGTACCTCATGATATCCTAGCCTGAGAGGTAGGACACACCTCCAGCCACAGTTCCCTTCAGCTGCAGTCATGCGGCTACAAATCAGAGAGCACCAGATCATCCTCCTCAGTCATTTCACTATTAGTAGCACTACTCCACTGTGCACAGAGATTTAATTCCATCACAATCTATATTCTCAGAGAAACAGATCCCTCCAACATGAAATTAAGGAAATTCAGGACATTTATTTTTTTAAAAAAACAATAAAAAAACCTTACTTTTCACATGAAAGCATTTCCCTCCTTATCACAGCAGAAGATTTAAGAACATACTTGATTTTCACCACATGCACAGTCCTCATGACACAACTACTTAAATCAATACATTTGCTGAAATTATTATGAATTTTATAGTTTTATAAATTATTATCAGAACAAAAATTCATTCTGAGTGGAAATTTGGCAGAGACAATTGTTGGGGGTTAGGATTTTTTCTTTCTTTCTCTCATGGAATTTTGTCCCATCTGTGCTAATAGACGATAATGACCCGTACGTA